>JAUIMM010000280.1:0-547500 GCA_031769625.1 Taudactylus pleione
ACCCTCTCTATCCTCCCTACCTGCTCAGTGCTGCCCTCCACCCTCTCTATCCTCCCTACCTGCTCAGTGCTGCCCTCCACCCTCTCTATCCTCCCTACCCGCTCAGTGCTGCCCTCCACCCTCCCTATCCTCTCTACCTGCTCAGTGCTGCCCTCCACCCTCTCTATCCTCCCTACCCGCTCAGTGCTGCCCTCCACCCTCCCTATCCTCTCTACCTGCTCAGTGCTGCCCCCCACCCTCTCTATCCTCCCTACCTGCTCAGTGCTGCCCCCCACCCTCTCTATCCTCCCTACCTGCTCAGTGCTGCCCCCCACCCTCTCTATCCTCCCTACCTGCTCAGTGCTGCCCCCCACCCTCTCTATCCTCCCTCCCGCTCAGTGCTGCCCTCCACCCTCTCTATCCTCCCTACCCGCTCAGTGCTGCCCCCCCACCCTCTCTATCCTCCCTACCCGCTCAGTGCTGCCCTCCACCCTCTCTATCCTCCCTACCCGCTCAGTGCTGCCCTCCACCCTCTCTATCCTCCCTACCCGCTCAGTGCTGCCCTCCACCCTCTCTATCCTCCCTACCTGCTCAGTGCTGCCCCCCACCCTCTCTATCCTCCCTACCTGCTCAGTGCTGCCCTCCACCCTCTCTATCCTCCCTACCTGCTCAGTGCTGCCCCCCACCCTCTCTATGCTCCCTGCCCGCTCAGTGCTGCCCTCCACCCTCTCTATCCTCCCTCCCGCTCAGTGCTGCCCCCCACCCTCTCTATCCTCCCTACCTGCTCAGTGCTGCCCTCCTCCCTCTCTATCCTCCCTACCTGCTCAGTGCTGTCCTCCACCCTCTCTATCCTCCCTACCTGCTCAGTGCTGCCCTCCTCCCTCTCTATCCTCCCTACCTGCTCAGTGCAGCCCTCCACCCTCTCTATCCTCCCTGCCCGCTCAGTGCTGCCCTCCACCCTCTCTATCCTCCCTACCTGCTCAGTGCTGCCCTCCACCCTCTCTATCCTCCCTACCTGCTCAGTGCTGCCCTCCACCCTCTCTATCCTCCCTACCTGCTCAGTGCAGCCCTCCACCCTCTCTATCCTCCTTACCTGCTCAGTGCTGTCCCCCACCCTCTCTATCCTCCCTGTCTGCTCAGTGCTGCCCCCCACCCTCTCTATCCTCTCTACCTGCTCAGTGCTGCCCCCCACCCTCTCTATCCTCCCTACCTGCTCAGTGCAGCCCTCCACCCTCTCTATCCTCCTTACCTGCTCAGTGCTGCCCCCCCACCCTCTCTATCCTCCCTGTCTGCTCAGTGCTGCCCCCCACCCTCTCTATCCTCTCTACCTGCTCAGTGCTGCCCCCCACCCTCTCTATCCTCTCTACCTGCTCAGTGCTGCCCCCCACCCTCTCTATCCTCCCTACCTGCTCAGTGCAGCCCCCCACCCTCTCTATGTTCCCTACCTGCTCAGTGCTGCCCCCCACCCTCTCTATCCTCTCTACCTGCTCAGTGCTGCCCCCCACCCTTTCTATCCTCTCTACCTGCTCAGTGCTGCCCCCCACCCTCTCTATCCTCCCTACCTGCTCAGTGCAGCCCCCCACCCTCTCTATGTTCCCTACCTGCTCAGTGCTGCCCCCCACCCTCTCTATCCTCTCTACCTGCTCAGTGCTGCCCCCCACCCTCTCTATCCTCTCTACCTGCTCAGTGCTGCCCCCCACCCTCTCTATCCTCCCTACCTGCTCAGTGCAGCCCCCCACCCTCTCTATGTTCCCTACCTGCTCAGTGCTGCCCCCCACCCTCTCTATCCTCTCTACCTGCTCAGTGCTGCCCTCCTCCCTCTCTATCCTCCCTACCTGCTCAGTGCAGCCCTCCACCCTCTCTATCCTCCCTGCCCGCTCAGTGCTGCCCTCCACCCTCTCTATCCTCCCTACCTGCTCAGTGCTGCCCTCCACCCTCTCTATCCTCCCTACCTGCTCAGTGCTGCCCTCCACCCTCTCTATCCTCCCTACCTGCTCAGTGCAGCCCTCCACCCTCTCTATCCTCCTTACCTGCTCAGTGCTGTCCCCCACCCTCTCTATCCTCCCTGTCTGCTCAGTGCTGCCCCCCCACCCTCTCTATCCTCTCTACCTGCTCAGTGCTGCCCCCCACCCTCTCTATCCTCCCTACCTGCTCAGTGCAGCCCTCCACCCTCTCTATCCTCCTTACCTGCTCAGTGCTGCCCCCCACCCTCTCTATCCTCCCTGTCTGCTCAGTGCTGCCCCCCACCCTCTCTATCCTCTCTACCTGCTCAGTGCTGCCCCCCACCCTCTCTATCCTCTCTACCTGCTCAGTGCTGCCCCCCACCCTCTCTATCCTCCCTACCTGCTCAGTGCAGCCCCCCACCCTCTCTATGTTCCCTACCTGCTCAGTGCTGCCCCCCACCCTCTCTATCCTCTCTACCTGCTCAGTGCTGCCCTCCTCCCTCTCTATCCTCCCTACCTGCTCAGTGCAGCCCTCCACCCTCTCTATCCTCCCTGCCCGCTCAGTGCTGCCCTCCACCCTCTCTATCCTCCCTACCTGCTCAGTGCTGCCCTCCACCCTCTCTATCCTCCCTACCTGCTCAGTGCTGCCCTCCACCCTCTCTATCCTCCCTACCTGCTCAGTGCTGCCCCCCACCCTCTCTATCCTCTCTACCTGCTCAGTGCTGCCCCCCACCCTCTCTATCCTCTCTACCTGCTCAGTGCTGTCCCCCACCCTCTCTATCCTCCCTGTCTGCTCAGTGCTGCCCCCCACCCTCTCTATCCTCTCTACCTGCTCAGTGCTGCCCCCCACCCTCTCTATCCTCTCTACCTGCTCAGTGCTGCCCCCCACCCTCTCTATCCTCCCTACCTGCTCAGTGCTGCCCCCCACCCTCTCTATCCTCTCTACCTGCTCAGTGCTGCCCCCCACCCTCTCTATCCTCTCTACCTGCTCAGTGCTGCCCCCCACCCTCTCTATCCTCTCTACCTGCTCAGTGCTGCCCCCCACCCTCTCTATCCTCCCTACCTGCTCAGTGCAGCCCCCCACCCTCTCTATGTTCCCTACCTGCTCAGTGCTGCCCCCCACCCTCTCTATCCTCTCTACCTGCTCAGTGCTGCCCCCCACCCTCTCTATCCTCCCTACCTGCTCAGTGCAGCCCCCCACCCTCTCTATGTTCCCTACCTGCTCAGTGCTGCCCCCCACCCTCTCTATCCTCTCTACCTGCTCAGTGCTGCCCCCCACCCTCTCTATCCTCCCTACCTGCTCAGTGCAGCCCCCCACCCTCTCTATGTTCCCTACCTGCTCAGTGCTGCCCCCCACCCTCTCTATCCTCTCTACCTGCTCAGTGCTGCCCTCCTCCCTCTCTATCCTCCCTACCTGCTCAGTGCAGCCCTCCACCCTCTCTATCCTCCCTGCCCGCTCAGTGCTGCCCTCCACCCTCTCTATCCTCCCTGCCCGCTCAGTGCTGCCCTCCACCCTCTCTATCCTCCCTACCTGTTCAGTGCTGCCCTCCACCCTCTCTATCCTCCCTACCTGCTCAGTGCAGCCCTCCACTCTCTCTATCCTCCCTCCCGCTCAGTGCTGCCCTCCACCCTCTCTATCCTCCCTACCTGCTCAGTGCAGCCCTCCACCCTCTCTATCCTCCCTACCTGCTCAGTGCTGCCCTCCACCCTCTCTATCCTCCCTACCTGCTCAGTGCTGCCCTCCACCCTCTCTATCCTCCCTACCTGCTCAGTGCTGCCCTCCACCCTCTCTATCCTCCCTACCTGCTCAGTGCAGCCCTCCACCCTCTCTATCCTCCTTACCTGCTCAGTGCTGTCCCCCACCCTCTCTATCCTCCCTACCCGCTCAGTGCTGCCCTCCACCCTCTCTATCCTCCCTACCTGCTCAGTGCTGCCCCCCACCCTCTCTATCCTCCCTACCTGCTCAGTGCTGCCCCCCACCCTCTCTATCCTCCCTACCTGCTCAGTGCTGCCCCCCACCCTCTCTATCCTCTCTACCTGCTCAGTGCTGCCCCCCACCCTCTCTATCCTCTCTACCTGCTCAGTGCTGCCCCCCACCCTCTCTATCCTCTCTACCTGCTCAGTGCTGCCCCCCACCCTCTCTATCCTCCCTACCTGCTCAGTGCAGCCCCCCACCCTCTCTATGTTCCCTACCTGCTCAGTGCTGCCCCCCACCCTCTCTATCCTCTCTACCTGCTCAGTGCTGCCCCCCACCCTCTCTATCCTCCCTACCTGCTCAGTGCAGCCCCCCACCCTCTCTATGTTCCCTACCTGCTCAGTGCTGCCCCCCACCCTCTCTATCCTCTCTACCTGCTCAGTGCTGCCCCCCACCCTCTCTATCCTCCCTACCTGCTCAGTGCAGCCCCCCACCCTCTCTATGTTCCCTACCTGCTCAGTGCTGCCCCCCACCCTCTCTATCCTCTCTACCTGCTCAGTGCTGCCCTCCTCCCTCTCTATCCTCCCTACCTGCTCAGTGCAGCCCTCCACCCTCTCTATCCTCCCTGCCCGCTCAGTGCTGCCCTCCACCCTCTCTATCCTCCCTGCCCGCTCAGTGCTGCCCTCCACCCTCTCTATCCTCCCTACCTGTTCAGTGCTGCCCTCCACCCTCTCTATCCTCCCTACCTGCTCAGTGCAGCCCTCCACTCTCTCTATCCTCCCTCCCGCTCAGTGCTGCCCTCCACCCTCTCTATCCTCCCTACCTGCTCAGTGCAGCCCTCCACCCTCTCTATCCTCCCTACCTGCTCAGTGCTGCCCTCCACCCTCTCTATCCTCCCTACCTGCTCAGTGCTGCCCTCCACCCTCTCTATCCTCCCTACCTGCTCAGTGCTGCCCTCCACCCTCTCTATCCTCCCTACCTGCTCAGTGCAGCCCTCCACCCTCTCTATCCTCCTTACCTGCTCAGTGCTGTCCCCCACCCTCTCTATCCTCCCTACCTGCTCAGTGCAGCCCTCCACCCTCTCTATCCTCCCTACCTGCTCAGTGCTGCCCTCCACCCTCTCTATCCTCCCTACCTGCTCAGTGCAGCCCTCCACCCTCTCTATCCTCCCTACCCGCTCAGTGCTGCCCTCCACCCTCTCTATCCTCCCTACCTGCTCAGTGCTGCCCCCCACCCTCTCTATCCTCCCTACCTGCTCAGTGCTGCCCTCCACCCTCTCTATCCTCCCTACCTGCTCAGTGCTGCCCTCCACCCTCTCTATCCTCCCTACCTGCTCAGTGCTGCCCCCCACCCTCTCTATCCTCCCTACCTGCTCAGTGCTGCCCCCCCACCCTCTCTATCCTCCCTACCTGCTCAGTGCTGCCCCCCACCCTCTCTATCCTCCCTACCTGCTCAGTGCTGCCCTCCACCCTCTCTATCCTCCCTACCTGCTCAGTGCAGCCCTCCACCCTCTCTATCCTCCTTACCTGCTCAGTGCTGTCCCCCACCCTCTCTATCCTCCCTGTCTGCTCAGTGCTGCCCCCCACCCTCTCTATCCTCTCTACCTGCTCAGTGCTGCCCCCCACCCTCTCTATCCTCCCTACCTGCTCAGTGCAGCCCTCCACCCTCTCTATCCTCCTTACCTGCTCAGTGCTGCCCCCCACCCTCTCTATCCTCCCTGTCTGCTCAGTGCTGCCCCCCACCCTCTCTATCCTCTCTACCTGCTCAGTGCTGCCCCCCACCCTCTCTATCCTCTCTACCTGCTCAGTGCTGCCCCCCACCCTCTCTATCCTCCCTACCTGCTCAGTGCAGCCCCCCCACCCTCTCTATGTTCCCTACCTGCTCAGTGCTGCCCCCCACCCTCTCTATCCTCTCTACCTGCTCAGTGCTGCCCTCCTCCCTCTCTATCCTCCCTACCTGCTCAGTGCAGCCCTCCACCCTCTCTATCCTCCCTGCCCGCTCAGTGCTGCCCTCCACCCTCTCTATCCTCCCTACCTGCTCAGTGCTGCCCTCCACCCTCTCTATCTTCCCTACCTGCTCAGTGCTGCCCTCCACCCTCTCTATCCTCCCTACCTGCTCAGTGCTGCCCTCCACCCTCTCTATCCTCCCTACCTGCTCAGTGCAGCCCTCCACCCTCTCTATCCTCCCTACCTGCTCAGTGCTGCCCCCCACCCTCTCTATCCTCCCTACCTGCTCAGTGCTGCCCTCCACCCTCTCTATCCTCCCTACCTGCTCAGTGCTGCCCTCCACCCTCTCTATCCTCTCTACCTGCTCAGTGCTGCCCTCCACCCTCTCTATCCTCCCTACCTGCTCAGTGCTGCCCTCCACCCTCTCTATCCTCTCTACCTGCTCAGTGCAGCCCTCCACCCTCTCTATCCTCCCTACCTGCTCAGTGCTGCCCTCCACCCTCTCTATCCTCCCTACCTGCTCAGTGCTGCCCCCCACCCTCTCTATCCTCCCTACCTGCTCAGTGCTGCCCTCCACCCTCTCTATCCTCCCTGCCCGCTCAGTGCTGCCCTCCACCCTCTCTATCCTCCCTACCTGCTCAGTGCTGCCCTCCTCCCTCTCTATCCTCCCTACCTGCTCAGTGCTGCCCTCCACCCTCTCTATCCTCCCTGCCCGCTCAGTGCTGCCCTCCACCCTCTCTATCCTCCCTACCTGCTCAGTGCTGCCCTCCACCCTCTCTATCCTCCCTACCTGCTCAGTGCTGTCCTCCACCCTCTCTATCCTCCCTACCCGCTCAGTGCTGCCCTCCACCCTCTCTATGCTCCCTACCTGCTCAGTGCTGCCCTCCACCCTCTCTATCCTCCCTGCCCGCTCAGTGCTGCCCTCCACCCTCTCTATCCTCCCTACCTGCTCAGTGCTGCCCTCCACCCTCTCTATCCTCCCTACCTGCTCAGTGCTGCCCTCCACCCTCTCTATCCTCTCTACCTGCTCAGTGCTGCCCTCCACCCTCTCTATCCTCCCTACCTGCTCAGTGCTGCCCTCCACCCTCTCTATCCTCTCTACCTGCTCAGTGCAGCCCTCCACCCTCTCTATCCTCCCTACCTGCTCAGTGCTGCCCTCCACCCTCTCTATCCTCCCTACCTGCTCAGTGCTGCCCCCCACCCTCTCTATCCTCCCTACCTGCTCAGTGCTGCCCTCCACCCTCTCTATCCTCCCTGCCCGCTCAGTGCTGCCCTCCACCCTCTCTATCCTCCCTACCTGCTCAGTGCTGCCCTCCACCCTCTCTATCCTCCCTACCTGCTCAGTGCTGCCCTCCACCCTCTCTATCCTCCTTACCTGCTCAGTGCTGTCCCCCACCCTCTCTATCCTCCCTACCTGCTCAGTGCAGCCCTCCACCCTCTCTATCCTCCCTACCTGCTCAGTGCTGCCCTCCACCCTCTCTATCCTCCTTACCTGCTCAGTGCAGCCCTCCACCCTCTCTATCCTCCCTACCTGCTCAGTGCTGTCCTCCACCCTCTCTATCCTCCCTACCCGCTCAGTGCTGCCCTCCACCCTCTCTATCCTCCCTACCTGCTCAGTGCTGCCCTCCACCCTCTCTATCCTCCCTACCTGCTCAGTGCTGCCCTCCACCCTCTCTATCCTCCCTACCTGCTCAGTGCTGCCCTCCACCCTCTCTATCCTCCCTACCTGCTCAGTGCTGCCCTCCACCCTCTCTATCCTCCTTACCTGCTCAGTGCTGTCCCCCACCCTCTCTATCCTCCCTACCTGCTCAGTGCTGTCCTCCACCCTCTCTATCCTCCCTACCTGCTCAGTGCTGCCCCCCACCCTCTCTATCCTCCCTACCTGCTCAGTGCTGCCCTCCACCCTCTCTATCCTCCCTACCTGCTCAGTGCTGCCCTCCACCCTCTCTATCCTCCTTACCTGCTCAGTGCTGCCCTCCACCCTCTCTATCCTCCCTGCCCGCTCAGTGCTGCCCTCCACCCTCTCTATCCTCCCTACCTGCTCAGTGCTGCCCTCCACCCTCTCTATCCTCCCTACCTGCTCAGTGCTGTCCTCCACCCTCTCTATCCTCCCTACCTGCTCAGTGCTGTCCTCCACCCTCTCTATCCTCCCTACCTGCTCAGTGCTGCCCTCCACCCTCTCTATCCTCCCTACCTGCTCAGTGCTGCCCTCCACCCTCTCTATCCTCTCTACCTGCTCAGTGCTGCCCTCCACCCTCTCTATCCTCCCTACCTGCTCAGTGCTGCCCTCCACCCTCTCTATCCTCTCTACCTGCTCAGTGCAGCCCTCCACCCTCTCTATCCTCCCTACCTGCTCAGTGCTGCCCTCCACCCTCTCTATCCTCCCTACCTGCTCAGTGCTGCCCCCCACCCTCTCTATCCTCCCTACCTGCTCAGTGCTGCCCTCCACCCTCTCTATCCTCCCTGCCCGCTCAGTGCTGCCCTCCACCCTCTCTATCCTCCCTACCTGCTCAGTGCTGCCCTCCACCCTCTCTATCCTCCCTACCTGCTCAGTGCTGCCCTCCACCCTCTCTATCCTCCTTACCTGCTCAGTGCTGTCCCCCACCCTCTCTATCCTCCCTACCTGCTCAGTGCAGCCCTCCACCCTCTCTATCCTCCCTACCTGCTCAGTGCTGCCCTCCACCCTCTCTATCCTCCTTACCTGCTCAGTGCAGCCCTCCACCCTCTCTATCCTCCCTACCTGCTCAGTGCTGTCCTCCACCCTCTCTATCCTCCCTACCCGCTCAGTGCTGCCCTCCACCCTCTCTATCCTCCCTACCTGCTCAGTGCTGCCCTCCACCCTCTCTATCCTCCCTACCTGCTCAGTGCTGCCCTCCACCCTCTCTATCCTCCCTACCTGCTCAGTGCTGCCCTCCACCCTCTCTATCCTCCCTACCTGCTCAGTGCTGCCCTCCACCCTCTCTATCCTCCTTACCTGCTCAGTGCTGTCCCCCACCCTCTCTATCCTCCCTACCTGCTCAGTGCTGTCCTCCACCCTCTCTATCCTCCCTACCTGCTCAGTGCTGCCCCCCACCCTCTCTATCCTCCCTACCTGCTCAGTGCTGCCCTCCACCCTCTCTATCCTCCCTACCTGCTCAGTGCTGCCCTCCACCCTCTCTATCCTCCTTACCTGCTCAGTGCTGCCCTCCACCCTCTCTATCCTCCCTGCCCGCTCAGTGCTGCCCTCCACCCTCTCTATCCTCCCTACCTGCTCAGTGCTGCCCTCCACCCTCTCTATCCTCCCTACCTGCTCAGTGCTGTCCTCCACCCTCTCTATCCTCCCTACCTGCTCAGTGCTGTCCTCCACCCTCTCTATCCTCCCTACCCGCTCAGTGCTGCCCCCCACCCTCTCTATCCTCCCTTCCCGCTCAGTGCTGCCCTCCACCCTCTCTATCCTCTCTACCTGCTCAGTGCTGTCCTCCACCCTCTCTATCCTCCCTACCTGCTCAGTGCTGCCCCCCACCCTCTCTATCCTCCCTACCTGCTCAGTGCTGCCCCCCACCCTCTCTATCCTCCCTACCTGCTCAGTGCTGCCCCCCACCCTCTCTATCCTCCCTACCTGCTCAGTGCAGCCCTCCACCCTCTCTATCCTCCCTGCCCGCTCAGTGCTGCCCCCCACCCTCTCTATCCTCCCTGCCCGCTCAGTGCAGCCCCCCACCCTCTCTATCCTCTCTGGGGTCCTCTCCGCCGTCATTGCTCAGCTTTGACAGGTTCTTAGCGTCCAGTAAATCTCTGTCCGCGCCATTGGCTGTTTACATGTGGACATCGCTCTATACCAGGGGTAGCCAACCTCTGACACTCCTGCCGCTGTGGAACTACACATCCCAGCATGCCGTGCTACAGTTTTAGCGTACCAGCGATATGTCTTTCGAACGACGTTGTTCATATGGCGTCGGCTGTGCTGCGCAGCCGACGGCAGATATTTCTGCAGACATATCCGTCCATCAGCAAGTGTGCACGGGCGCGCAGCCGATGGTCCATACACATGCAGGGGCAGCCACGGGGAGGGGGCCGAACCACCCCTGGCCAGCGGGACCTGCGGCTGCCTGGAAGATGATGGTTGTTGAGTGTATATGAACGACCATCATATGCAGATGTATCTGCTAGGTGTGTACCCACCTTATGCCCAGTCCTTTGCAGGAGAGAAGAAGCCATTGTTGTCAGTTATCAGAGGGCCCTTGTATGCTTCAATGGGCTTAGGGCCTCATTCAGCACGGATCGCAAGTTTGCGATCGCACGCTCCCGCACGTTGCGAAAATATGCAAATTAATGTGATCACACTGAGATCCCAGCGCTATACCAAGACGCCCACCAGCTTATAAAGCCGCCCACTTCCCGTTACATACATCCGCAAGTCGGCGGAAAGATCGGACCCATACGCAGAGTTGTGGTTGGGCTGCCCCTGACTGGCAGACTGCGAAGCTTCCCGTCGCCTAGCAGAGCTTTTGCTGCGCATGCCGTCGCTGTGGCTTAATTAAGCACGCCCCTGTAACGGCGCTCAAACGCACAGGCACGCCCGTGTTCCTTCCTTCCACCCCCATCTCTCCACCTCCAAATGGCACTTGCTGTCAATCACTTCTTTGCGCCACTGCGTATCCGCTGCGTTCACATTTGAGATCGCAGCGGCCGGTTCGCGCACGCGCACTGCGGTACATGCACAGGATGCAAACATCGACCGGGTGCGTGCGAACTGCGATCCAAGCTGAATGAGGCCTTAAGAACAGGAGGATTGCTGCGCTTAGGAAACGTTCAGCCCCCACAGTCACAGCCTTATTTTCATCATTATGGCCCAAAGGGAACCGCGTCCAGTCTGTGGACAGTAACTCGATTTTGGGCCCGATTCTGAGTTAGGAGTAAACCAAAAAAAAGAACAAGTAACCATTTCCCACTGCAGGTGGAGCAGAGCTTTAGATGTCTCATTGGCGAGTAGACTTAAAGCAGGAATTATTATGAAGGCAAAACCATCCTGGCTTTCCCTTAAAACTAATTGCTGCAGCAAAATGAGTCCGGTACCCGCAAATCACAAGGGCTACTACATTTAGGGGGTCATTCAGACCCTGTCGTTAGCGCCGATGCGCTCGGACCGGGTCGATGGCCCCCCACAGAGCATGCGTGAGACCCGCTACAACCGACAGCGCCGGTCGTAGCGGGTCTCGATCCAAAGGGGGCGAGCTGTCGATGTTGATTGACAGCTCGCCCCGTTTGGAAGGCGGGCCGGGGGGGTGGCAGCCCAAACGGAGGTGTTCCCATGGGAACGCCTACCGTTTGGGGGCGGCCCCACTGACACTAGTGGAGAGCTTCCGGCTCAGACAGAGCCAGAAGCTCTCCGGGGCTTACGACAAGTGAGACCCTACCCTAGGGTCTCGTTGTAAGCCCCGATGGTCGCGATGGTCTTGACCATTGCGACCATCACCTTAGGCGGTCATAAGGAGGACGTCTTGTCTGTATAATGTATATAGTGTCCCCGCTAGACTGAATTAGCTGTGCGCCGCGCCCTGCCCGATTTTAAAACTGTAAAATGCGCCCTGCACTTATGGCGGCGCCCTGCTGAAGCAGCCTGTCAGAAGCCATCTCCACCTGCGGTCCGCAGTGGCCCGCGGGTGGGAAAAGTTACAGTGAAACAGTCACCGTCGGATGAATAGATGCCGTGTGCTCAACATCTTTTCACTCTGCAGGAAGAACTTTGGTGCTGCCCAGCATCTTCGTCTTAAGGATAAGCCCCTTTTCTGAGTGACCACGCCCCTTTTCTGAGTGACCACGCCCCCTTTCTGAGTGACCACGCCCCTTTTTAGTGCCTGTTTCCATGCCAGGCGCCCTTCCCTTCTCCAGCCCTGGCATGAACACTAATATATGCTTTTGCTGAATTCTCTCTCAGTCACAAGGCTTGGCATGCAAATCCTTGCCATGACTTGTGACAATGGAAGCTGCCATGTTGCCGGAGGAACCGGTATTTAGCACAAGCCCCAGTGGTGCTGTTACTAGTTCTTCTGTTGTTATGAATATTGTGACAGCCGACAACATGGCTCCTTCCACTGTGCGTAGGTGAGACTGGAGTGTGCTGGACCAGGTTGTCACTGGCTTCACAAACTGGCTGCATGTCACTGCATTAGATTGTAAGCCTTTAGGTCAGCGGTGTAGACGGGCAGTTGTTCTGTTTGCAGAGTATTGCATCCAAATACATTACACTATAAATGACTTCAGGGATGATGGGCGTGAGTCGGAGGCATCTGCGGCTGCTTGTCCGTAGAGTCGCGGCAGCCTACTCACTGGCTTATGCTAAAGCAGGGATGGGGACTCTCAGGCCCAGGGACCGTATAAGGCCAGCGGAATCATTTGGTCTGGCCCTCAGAGCTTATTTCTGCTAGCCTCATCTGGCTCGCAGGGTGCCTATAATGACACTCTACAGCCAGAATCTATGCAGCAGTGCCGTCTGGACGGTCACACCGCTGCGCTTCCAGCTCTCAGGATGCTCCGGGCATTGCTGTAATCGCCGGCGATTGTGGCCCCGCCCCGTGTGATGTCACATGGAGGGGGCGTGGCCTGCACAAGGCCCACAAATAATGTTCTATATATCAAAATGGCCCTTGGCAGAAAAAAGGTTCCCTCACCCCTGTGCTAAAGTGACAATCCGCTCGTGTATGCGGAGCGTCTGTGCGTCTACATGTGGAACGCCGTCCCGCAGCTACAGCCCTTATCATTAGTATTGAGGCATGCCCACATCCCCATGCTGGGTGCAAAGGATCCGTCTGACACAGGTGCCATGTCCGCACGCTGCTGACGTCTCTTACACTCCCACGACACTCCGCATTTTTCGCGTCCCATTTTACGCATAGAGTGATCCAATAAATCCGCCTGTACTCGGGATTTTCGTCCATAAGCGTATGCCTGATTTCTGCGGCCCATGTGCGCACGATGTGCCTGAAATGCTCGGGATTTGCTGAATGTGGAGCCGTTGTCTGCTGAAGTGCATCATGTGGACCCTATAGAGCAGTTTGGAGGACACAGGGCCTGATTCAGAGCCGCTCGTAAGCGGCCGCTCGTTCGCTCCGAGCGATGTTCGCACAACTGCGCATGCGTATGGGTTGTAATGCGCATGCGCCAACCAGTAATTGCGGTCGGAAATCGAGCAATCGCAAAATAGCGAGTGCCTGCTAATTTGAGTGACAGGATGAGGCGTTTGTGGGTGGTAACAGGGGAAGGTGCTTGAAAACGGGGAGTGGTGATCCGAACGCAGGCGTGCCAAACGGTCAAAACGGGCGTTTTAAGGGTGTGCATATTTAACAAAGCAGCGTCATCGACCACGTCACTTGGTTGTTTCTTAGCCTGAACTGTTCGCATGATTGCGGTAGGAAAATCCAACCACAAGCACTGCGAGCAGTTCAGACGCCTTTCGATGTACTCGATTAATCAAATAAATAACGGAGATGACGTAGGATGCGAGCGGCCAGGGGGCGTCTTTACAAAATAGCGAGCGCATGTTTCGTTCGCTCGCTCAGACATAGAGGCGTCTACAGACCGCAAAGAGCGAGCGCTCAATTTAAATAGCCGGCCCCTTTTTCTGAACGAGCGAGCGCAAATAGCGTCCGCCTCTGAATCAGGCCCAGAGTGATCTCCCCTGTATTAGCCCCCTCCCTGAGCCGGTCTCCCCGGCCCCCATGTCCGGATGTCACTTGGGCGTTTGGACGCAGCTGTGGCGGTGGAGGTAACTGGTTGAAGATAGATCGGGAATGCAGGTGATTTCCTTTCTATAAGCTAAGTATTGATTTCACATGGCGCTCCGAGGATCGAGGGCACAACACGGATTAATATTCTCCCGAGAAGATGAACGAAGCTATTAGGAGGGAGACAGAAGGTGTCACCTGTTAGTACACAGGGAGGCTAAGGCAGGAAACTAACGTCGGGTGACAGAGGAAGTGGATTCAAAAGCAACGCTACCGTGTGCTGTCAGTGGCAAAATGATGAACTACAGCTCCCAGCATGCCTTGCCTGGCAATCCTTTGCCTTCACTCCCCATGCTAGAGGTTCCCAAGCGCGGTCCTCAAGGCACCCCAACAGTCCAGGTTTTACAGATAGCCATGGTGGAGCACAGGTGGTTAAATCAAATTGAAAGAGGCACTAATTAAGTCACCTGTCGTCAAGCATGGCTATCCTTAATATATATATATAACATTATTCGTGGGCCCAGTGCAGGCCATGCCCCTTCTGTGTGACATCACAGAGGGGCGGGGTCACAATCACTGGTGATTACAGCAATGCCCGGAGCATCCTGGGGATGCCCCGGGCAGCTGTAAGGGCAGCGGTGTGACCGCATGACGCATCCTAAGGACGCTCCGGGGGGCACAGCTGCATAGATTCTGGCCGCATGGTGCCATTATAGACACAGTGCTATCCAGATGAGGCTACCAGAAAAAAGCTCAGAGGGCCAGTCCAAATGATTCCGCGTTCTTATACGGCCCCCGGGCCTGAGGTTCCCCATCCCTGATCTACACACTGTCGACCTTTTTACTGTCTGTCTGTTAATCCACACTCCAAATAAATATTTTTTTTTGCATGTAGGGTAAATACTGGCTGCTTCTGCATGTAGCCCACAAATGATGGTCAGTTTTATTATTATTACACAGCAATTTATATCTCCGTTTGGATGCTCCCCTCGCAAATCTAAACCTCTCTGCACATGTGACATCTGCCCCCCCCCCCCCCCCCCCCCTGCCGTGCAGCATGGTGTCACCAAAATGCACATTACTGGCTCTATCTTACTCCCTGCATCCGGCTTCTCTGCTCCTGGTTCTCTGCATTGGAAATGAAATATCTCATTTACTTATCACTTAGTCACAGAGGGCCTGGCTCTTTCCACCATCACATTATCTGCGTTAGAGCTGGTTATTGGGCAGGTAATGTAGTGGAACGAGTGGGTGCTGCTCCGGAGGGCACCGGGATATGCAGCCAACAGTTACAGGGGGTCTGGCAGCCAGATATGACCTACAGTCCTCCGCGTCACATAATATGTACAACCAGAACATACATGACATAGAGCAGTGGTTTATATGTGAGTGTAAAGTACACTACGGGGCCGCTCAGTTCAGATACATTTCTGCCCAAGTTGACACTTAAAAAAAAAAAAATAATAATAATGAAATTTCATATACAAAGTTACAAAATAAAAACCCCACAAGACCTGCGCAAGTCTTCGCCAGTAGGACACGCGCCACGTCTACGTCACGTACACTTACACCATGTTTTGTGAACATTTTTTTTAATAGCAAAATTCGTATTTTGCTATTAGGTTTGAATAAATGTCAGCTACATCTCTGGAATACAGCAGGGAGAATTCTCCTTCCGGTGTATGACCTATAGCCATGATACGCTCAGAAAGTCACGTAATACAGACAGGAGGGAATGCACAGCGGGAAGCACCTAGCGATGAATCTGAAATCAGAAGCGTCTTTGCGCCAGTCTTCGGCCGCAGGCAGGTGACGCCGCTACTCACTGACAGACGTATATGTGTCTCCATCTGTCGGCAGTTGCTGTATTTGGATCGACTACATCGGCCTCCTCCTCCCTCCTCTCCAGACGCAAGCGGGCGCACATGTCAGTGTGGCGCAAACCTTCACTCACCCATATACACACAGTTGTCTGGGCATATTGTACAATACACAGACAGGCGTGTGTCCAACACGGCATCATTCCCCGTATGTGTACATATAGATAGTGCAGTGCAGCGTGTAACGTGAGCTCATGTAACACGGGATACCAGCATTCCTCTGTGAGCAGTATTCAGCACCTATATTATGTGTATACAGTATGTGACTGTATCAGTACATGCAGCTAATAATATAATGTAGTGCAGCGTGTAACGTGAGCTCATGTAACACGGGATACCAGCATTCCTCTGTGAGCAGTATACAGCACCTATATTATGTGTATACAGTATGTGACTGTATCAGTACATGCAGCTAATAATATAATGTAGTGTAGCGTGTAACGTGAGATCATGTAACACGGGATACCAGCATTCCTCTGTGAGCAGTATACAGCACCTATATTATGTGTATACAGTATGTGAATGTATCAGTACATGCAGCTAATAATATAATGTAGTGCAGCGTGTAACGTGAGATCATGTAACACGGGATACCAGCATTCCTCTGTGAGCAGTATACAGCACCTATATTATGTGTATACAGTATGTGACTGTATCAGTACATGCAGCTAATAATATAATGTAGTGCAGCGTGTAACGTGATGTCATGTAACACGGGATACCAGCATTCCTCTGTGAGCAGTATACAGCACCTATATTATGTGTATACAGTATGTGACTGTATCAGTACATGCAGCTAATAATATAATGTAGTGCAGCGTGTAACGTGATCTCATGTAACACGGGATACCAGCATTCCTCTGTGAGCAGTATACAGCACCTATATTATGTGTATACAGTATGTGACTGTATCAGTACATGTAGCTAATAATATAATGTAGTGCAGCGTGTAACGTGAGCTCATGTAACACGGGATACCAGCATTCCTCTGTGAGCAGTATATAGCACCTATATTATGTGTATACAGTATGTGACTGTATCAGTACATGTAGCTAATAATATAATGTAGTGTAGCGTGTAACGTGAGATCATGTAACATGGGATACCAGCATTCCTCTGTGAGCAGTATACAGCACCTATATTATGTGTATACAGTATGTGACTGTATCAGTACATGCAGCTAATAATATAATGTAGTGCAGCGTGTAACGTGATCTCATGTAACACGGGATACCAGCATTCCTCTGTGAGCAGTATACAGCACCTATATTATGTGTATATAGTATGTGAATGTATCAGTACATGCAGCTAATAATATAATGTAGTGCAGCGTGTAACGTGAGATCATGTAACACGGGATACCAGCATTCCTCTGTGAGCAGTATACAGCACCTATATTATGTGTATACAGTATGTGACTGTATCAGTACATGTAGCTAATAATATAATGTAGTGCAGCGTGTAACGTGATCTCATGTAACACGGGAT
This sequence comes from Taudactylus pleione, assembly GCA_031769625.1. Lineage (NCBI taxonomy): Eukaryota > Metazoa > Chordata > Amphibia > Anura > Myobatrachidae > Taudactylus > Taudactylus pleione. Next base: position 16,852 of record JAUIMM010000280.1, read on the forward strand.
ACCAGCATTCCTCTGTGAGCAGTATACAGCACCTATATTATGTGTATACAGTATGTGAATGTATCAGTACATGTAGCTAATAATATAAGGTAGTGCAGCGTGTAATGTGATCTCATGTAACACGGGATACCAGCATTCCTCTGTGAGCAGTATACAGCACCTATATTATGTGTATACAGTATGTGACTGTATCAGTACATGTAGCTAATAATATAATGTAGTGCAGCGTGTAACGTGATGTCATGTAACACGGGATACCAGCATTCCTCTGTGAGCAGTATACAGCACCTATATTATGTGTATACAGTATGTGACTGTATCAGTACATGCAGCTAATAATATAATGTAGTGCAGCGTGTAACGTGAGATCATGTAACACGGGATACCAGCATTCCTCTGTGAGCAGTATACAGCACCTATATTATGTGTATACAGTATGTGACTGTATCAGTACATGTAGCTAATAATATAATGTAGTGCAGCGTGTAACGTGATGTCATGTAACACGGGATACCAGCATTTCTCTGTGAGCAGTATACAGCACCTATATTATGTGTATACAGTATGTGACTGTATCAGTACATGCAGCTAATAATATAATGTAGTGCAGCGTGTAACGTGAGCTCATGTAACACGGGATACCAGCATTCCTCTGTGAGCAGTATACAGCACCTATATTATGTGTATATAGTATGTGACTGTATCAGTACATGTAGCTAATAATATAATGTAGTGCAGCGTGTAACGTGAGCTCATGTAACACGGGATACCAGCATTCCTCTGTGAGCAGTATACAGCACCTATATTATGTGTATACAGTATGTGAATGTATCAGTACATGTAGCTAATAATATAATGTAGTGCAGCGTGTAACGTGATGTCATGTAACACAGGATACCAGCATTCCTCTGTGAGCAGTATACAGCACCTATATTATGTGTATACAGTATGTGACTGTATCAGTACATGCAGCTAATAATATAATGTAGTGCAGCGTGTAACGTGAGCTCATGTAACACGGGATACCAGCATTCCTCTGTGAGCAGTATACAGCACCTATATTATGTGTATACAGTATGTGAACGTATCAGTACATGTAGCTAATAATATAATGTACTGCAGCGTGTAACGTGATCTCATGTAACACGGGATACCAGCATTCCTCTGTGAGCAGTATATAGCACCTATATTATGTGTATACAGTATGTGACTGTATCAGTACATGCAGCTCATAATATAATGTAGTGCAGCGTGTAACGTGATCTCATGTAACACGGGATACCAGCATTCCTCTGTGAGCAGTATACAGCACCTATATTATGTGTATACAGTATGTGACTGTATCAGTACATGTAGCTAATAATATAATGTAGTGCAGCGTGTAACGTGATGTCATGTAACACGGGATACCAGCATTCCTCTGTGAGCAGTATTCAGCACCTATATTATGTGTATACAGTATGTGACTGTATCAGTACATGCAGCTAATAATATAATGTAGTGCAGCGTGTAACGTGAGCTCATGTAACACGGGATACCAGCATTCCTCTGTGAGCAGTATACAGCACCTATATTATGTGTATACAGTATGTGACTGTATCAGTACATGTAGCTAATAATATAATGTAGTGCAGCGTGTAACGTGAGCTCATGTAACACGGGATACCAGCATTCCTCTGTGTGCAGTATACAGCACCTATATTATGTGTATACAGTATGTGACTGTATCAGTACATGTAGCTAATAATATAATGTAGTGCAGCGTGTAACGTGATCTCATGTAACACGGGATACCAGCATTCCTCTGTGAGCAGTATACAGCACCTATATTATGTGTATACAGTATGTGACTGTATCATTACATGTAGCTAATAATATAATGTAGTGCAGCGTGTAACGTGAGATCATGTAACACGGGATACCAGCATTCCTCTGTGAGCAGTATACAGCACCTATATTATGTGTATACAGTATGTGAATGTATCAGTACATGCAGCTAATAATATAATGTAGTGCAGCGTGTAACGTGAGATCATGTAACACGGGATACCAGCATTAATCTGTGAGCTGTATACAGCACCTATATTATGTGTATACAGTATGTGACTGTATCAGTACATGTAGCTAATAATATAATGTAGTGCAGCGTGTAACGTGAGCTCATGTAACACGGGATACCAGCATTCCCCTGTGAGCAGTATACAGCACCTATATTATGTGTATACAGTATGTGACTGTATCAGTACATGTAGCTAATAATATAATGTAGTGCAGCGTGTAACGTGAGCTCATGTAACACGGGATACCAGCATTCCTCTGTGAGCAGTATATAGCACCTATATTATGTGTATACAGTATGTGACTGTATCAGTACATGTAGCTAATAATATAATGTAGTGTAGCGTGTAACGTGAGATCATGTAACATGGGATACCAGCATTCCTCTGTGAGCAGTATATAGCACCTATATTATGTGTATACAGTATGTGACTGTATCAGTACATGCAGCTAATAATATAATGTAGTGCAGCGTGTAACGTGATCTCATGTAACACGGGATACCAGCATTCCTCTGTGAGCAGTATACAGCACCTATATTATGTGTATATAGTATGTGAATGTATCAGTACATGCAGCTAATAATATAATGTAGTGCAGCGTGTAACGTGAGATCATGTAACACGGGATACCAGCATTCCTCTGTGAGCAGTATACAGCACCTATATTATGTGTATACAGTATGTGACTGTATCAGTACATGTAGCTAATAATATAATGTAGTGCAGCGTGTAACGTGATCTCATGTAACACGGGATACCAGCATTCCTCTGTGAGCAGTATACAGCACCTATATTATGTGTATACAGTATGTGAATGTATCAGTACATGTAGCTAATAATATAAGGTAGTGCAGCGTGTAATGTGATCTCATGTAACACGGGATACCAGCATTCCTCTGTGAGCAGTATACAGCACCTATATTATGTGTATACAGTATGTGACTGTATCAGTACATGTAGCTAATAATATAATGTAGTGCAGCGTGTAACGTGATGTCATGTAACACGGGATACCAGCATTCCTCTGTGAGCAGTATACAGCACCTATATTATGTGTATACAGTATGTGACTGTATCAGTACATGCAGCTAATAATATAATGTAGTGCAGCGTGTAACGTGAGATCATGTAACACGGGATACCAGCATTCCTCTGTGAGCAGTATACAGCACCTATATTATGTGTATACAGTATGTGACTGTATCAGTACATGTAGCTAATAATATAATGTAGTGCAGCGTGTAACGTGATGTCATGTAACACGGGATACCAGCATTTCTCTGTGAGCAGTATACAGCACCTATATTATGTGTATACAGTATGTGACTGTATCAGTACATGCAGCTAATAATATAATGTAGTGCAGCGTGTAACGTGAGCTCATGTAACACGGGATACCAGCATTCCTCTGTGAGCAGTATACAGCACCTATATTATGTGTATATAGTATGTGACTGTATCAGTACATGTAGCTAATAATATAATGTAGTGCAGCGTGTAACGTGAGCTCATGTAACACGGGATACCAGCATTCCTCTGTGAGCAGTATACAGCACCTATATTATGTGTATACAGTATGTGAATGTATCAGTACATGCAGCTAATAATATAATGTAGTGCAGCGTGTAACGTGATGTCATGTAACACAGGATACCAGCATTCCTCTGTGAGCAGTATACAGCACCTATATTATGTGTATACAGTATGTGACTGTATCAGTACATGCAGCTAATAATATAATGTAGTGCAGCGTGTAACGTGAGCTCATGTAACACGGGATACCAGCATTCCTCTGTGAGCAGTATACAGCACCTATATTATGTGTATACAGTATGTGAACGTATCAGTACATGTAGCTAATAATATAATGTACTGCAGCGTGTAACGTGATCTCATGTAACACGGGATACCAGCATTCCTCTGTGAGCAGTATATAGCACCTATATTATGTGTATACAGTATGTGACTGTATCAGTACATGCAGCTCATAATATAATGTAGTGCAGCGTGTAACGTGATCTCATGTAACACGGGATACCAGCATTCCTCTGTGAGCAGTATACAGCACCTATATTATGTGTATACAGTATGTGACTGTATCAGTACATGTAGCTAATAATATAATGTAGTGCAGCGTGTAACGTGATGTCATGTAACACGGGATACCAGCATTCCTCTGTGAGCAGTATTCAGCACCTATATTATGTGTATACAGTATGTGACTGTATCAGTACATGCAGCTAATAATATAATGTAGTGCAGCGTGTAACGTGAGCTCATGTAACACGGGATACCAGCATTCCTCTGTGAGCAGTATACAGCACCTATATTATGTGTATACAGTATGTGACTGTATCAGTACATGCAGCTAATAATATAATGTAGTGCAGCGTGTAACGTGAGATCATGTAACACGGGATTCCAGCATTCCTCTGTGAGCAGTATACAGCACCTATATTATGTGTATACAGTATGTGACTGTATCAGTACATGTAGCTAATAATATAATGTAGTGCAGCGTGTAACGTGATCTCATGTAACACGGGATACCAGCATTCCTCTGTGAGCAGTATACAGCACCTATATTATGTGTATACAGTATGTGACTGCATCAGTACATGCAGCTAATAATATAATGTAGTGCAGCGTGTAACGTGAGATCATGTAACACGGGATACCAGCATTCCTCTGTGAGCAGTATACAGCACCTATATTATGTGTATACAGTATGTGATTGTATCAGTTCATGCAGCTAATAATATAATGTAGTGCAGCGTGTAACGTGAGCTCATGTAACACGGGATACCAGCATTCCTCTGTGAGCAGTATACAGCACCTATATTATGTGTATACAGTATGTGATTGTATCAGTACATGTAGCTAATAATATAATGTAGTGCAGCGTGTAACGTGATCTCATGTAACACGGGATACCAGCATTCCTCTGTGAGCAGTATACAGCACCTATATTATGTGTATACAGTATGTGACTGTATCAGTACATGTAGCTAATAATATAATGTAGTGCAGCGTGTAACGTGAGCTCATGTAACACGGGATACCAGCATTCCTCTGTGAGCAGTATACAGCACCTATATTATGTGTATACAGTATGTGACTGTATCAGTACATGTAGCTAATAATATAATGTAGTGCAGCGTGTAACGTGAGCTCATGTAACACGGGATACCAGCATTCCTCTGTGAGCAGTATACAGCACCTATATTATGTGTATACAGTATGTGACTGTATCAGTACATGTAGCTAATAATATAATGTAGTGCAGCGTGTAACGTGATCTCATGTAACACGGGATACCAGCATTCCTCTGTGAGCAGTATACAGCACCTATATTATGTGTATACAGTATGTGACTGTATCAGTACATGTAGCTAATAATATAATGTAGTGCAGCGTGTAACGTGAGCTCATGTAACACGGGATACCAGCATTCCTCTGTGTGCAGTATACAGCACCTATATTATGTGTATACAGTATGTGACTGTATCAGTACATGTAGCTAATAATATAATGTAGTGCAGCGTGTAACGTGATCTCATGTAACACGGGATACCAGCATTCCTCTGTGAGCAGTATACAGCACCTATATTATGTGTATACAGTATGTGACTGTATCATTACATGTAGCTAATAATATAATGTAGTGCAGCGTGTAACGTGAGATCATGTAACACGGGATACCAGCATTCCTCTGTGAGCAGTATACAGCACCTATATTATGTGTATACAGTATGTGAATGTATCAGTACATGCAGCTAATAATATAATGTAGTGCAGCGTGTAACGTGAGATCATGTAACACGGGATACCAGCATTAATCTGTGAGCTGTATACAGCACCTATATTATGTGTATACAGTATGTGACTGTATCAGTACATGTAGCTAATAATATAATGTAGTGCAGCGTGTAACGTGAGCTCATGTAACACGGGATACCAGCATTCCCCTGTGAGCAGTATACAGCACCTATATTATGTGTATACAGTATGTGACTGTATCAGTACATGCAGCTAATAATATAATGTAGTGCAGCGTGTAACGTGAGATCATGTAACACGGGATACCAGCATTCCTCTGTGAGCAGTATACAGCACCTATATTATGTGTATACAGTATGTGACTGTATCATTACATGTAGCTAATAATATAATGTAGTGCAGCGTGTAACGTGAGATCATGTAACACGGGATACCAGCATTCCTCTGTGAGCAGTATACAGCACCTATATTATGTGTATACAGTATGTGAATGTATCAGTACATGCAGCTAATAATATAATGTAGTGCAGCGTGTAACGTGAGATCATGTAACACGGGATACCAGCATTAATCTGTGAGCTGTATACAGCACCTATATTATGTGTATACAGTATGTGACTGTATCAGTACATGTAGCTAATAATATAATGTAGTGCAGCGTGTAACGTGAGCTCATGTAACACGGGATACCAGCATTCCTCTGTGAGCAGTATATAGCACCTATATTATGTGTATACAGTATGTGACTGTATCAGTACATGTAGCTAATAATATAATGTAGTGCAGCGTGTAACGTGAGATCATGTAACACGGGATACCAGCATTCCTCTGTGAGCAGTATACAGCACCTATATTATGTGTATACAGTATGTGACTGTATCAGTACATGCAGTTAATAATATAATGTAGTGCATCGTGTAACGTGATCTCATGTAACACGGGATACCAGCATTCCTCTGTGAGCAGTATACAGCACCTATATTATGTGTATATAGTATGTGAATGTATCAGTACATGCAGCTAATAATATAATGTAGTGCAGCGTGTAACGTGAGCTCATGTAACACGGGATACCAGCATTCCTCTGTGAGCAGTATATAGCACCTATATTATGTGTATACAGTATGTGACTGTATCAGTACATGTAGCTAATAATATAATGTAGTGCAGCGTGTAACGTGAGATCATGTAACACGGGATACCAGCATTAATCTGTGAGCTGTATACAGCACCTATATTATGTGTATACAGTATGTGACTGTATCAGTACATGTAGCTAATAATATAATGTAGTGCAGCGTGTAACGTGAGCTCATGTAACACGGGATACCAGCATTCCTCTGTGAGCAGTATACAGCACCTATATTATGTGTATACAGTATGTGACTGTATCAGTACATGTAGCTAATAATATAATGTAGTGCAGCGTGTAACGTGAGATCATGTAACACGGGATACCAGCATTCCTCTGTGAGCAGTATACAGCACCTATATTATGTGTATACAGTATGTGACTGTATCAGTACATGCAGTTAATAATATAATGTAGTGCATCGTGTAACGTGATCTCATGTAACACGGGATACCAGCATTCCTCTGTGAGCAGTATACAGCACCTATATTATGTGTATACAGTATGTGACTGTATTAGTACATGCAGCTAATAATATAATGTAGTGCAGCGTGTAACGTGATCTCATGTAACACGGGATACCAGCATTCCTCTGTGAGCAGTATACAGCACCTATATTATGTGTATACAGTATGTGACTGTATCAGTACATGCAGCTAATAATATAATGTAGTGCAGCGTGTAATGTGAGCTCATGTAACACGGGATACCAGCATTCCTCTGTGAGCAGTATACAGCACCTATATTATTTGTATACAGTATGTGACTGTATCAGTACATGTAGCTAATAATATAATGTAGTGCAGCGTGTAACGTGAGCTCATGTAACACGGGATACCAGCATTCCTTTGTGAGCAGTATACAGCACCTATATTATGTGTATACAGTATGTGACTGTATCAGTACATGCAGCTAATAATATAATGTAGTGCAGCGTGTAACGTGATCTCATGTAACACGGGATACCAGCATTCCTCTGTGAGCAGTATATAGCACCTATATTATGTGTATACAGTATGTGACTGTATCAGTACATGCAGCTAATAATATAATGTAGTGCAGCGTGTAACGTGATCTCATGTAACACGGGATACCAGCATTCCTCTGTGAGCAGTATACAGCACCTATATTATGTGTATACAGTATGTGACTGTATCTGTACATGTAGCTAATAATATAATGTAGTGCAGCGTGTAACGTGAGATCATGTAACACGGGATACCAGCATTCCTCTGTGTGCAGTATACAGCACCTATATTATGTGTATACAGTATGTGACTGTATCAGTACATGCAGCTAATAATATAATGTAGTGCAGCGTGTAACGTGAGATCATGTAACACGGGATACCAGCATTCCTCTGTGAGCAGTATACAGCACCTATATTATGTGTATACAGTATGTGAATGTATCAGTACATGCAGCTAATAATATAATGTAGTGCAGCGTGTAACGTGAGCTCATGTAACACGGGATACCAGCATTCCTCTGTGAGCAGTATACAGCACCTATATTATGTGTATATAGTATGTGAATGTATCAGTACATGCAGCTAATAATATAATGTAGTGCAGCGTGTAACGTGAGCTCATGTAACACGGGATACCAGCATTCCTCTGTGAGCAGTATATAGCACCTATATTATGTGTATACAGTATGTGACTGTATCAGTACATGTAGCTAATAATATAATGTAGTGCAGCGTGTAACGTGAGATCATGTAACACGGGATACCAGCATTAATCTGTGAGCTGTATACAGCACCTATATTATGTGTATACAGTATGTGACTGTATCAGTACATGTAGCTAATAATATAATGTAGTGCAGCGTGTAACGTGAGCTCATGTAACACGGGATACCAGCATTCCTCTGTGAGCAGTATACAGCACCTATATTATGTGTATACAGTATGTGACTGTATCAGTACATGTAGCTAATAATATAATGTAGTGCAGCGTGTAACGTGAGATCATGTAACACGGGATACCAGCATTCCTCTGTGAGCAGTATACAGCACCTATATTATGTGTATACAGTATGTGACTGTATCAGTACATGCAGTTAATAATATAATGTAGTGCATCGTGTAACGTGATCTCATGTAACACGGGATACCAGCATTCCTCTGTGAGCAGTATACAGCACCTATATTATGTGTATACAGTATGTGACTGTATTTGTACATGCAGCTAATAATATAATGTAGTGCAGCGTGTAACGTGATCTCATGTAACACGGGATACCAGCATTCCTCTGTGAGCAGTATACAGCACCTATATTATGTGTATACAGTATGTGACTGTATCAGTACATGTAGCTAATAATATAATGTAGTGCAGCGTGTAATGTGAGCTCATGTAACACGGGATACCAGCATTCCTCTGTGAGCAGTATACAGCACCTATATTATGTGTATACAGTATGTGACTGTATCAGTACATGTAGCTAATAATATAATGTAGTGCAGCGTGTAACGTAAGCTCATGTAACACGGGATACCAGCATTCCTCTGTGAGCAGTATACAGCACCTATATTATGTGTATACAGTATGTGACTGTATCAGTACATGCAGCTAATAATATAATGTAGTGCAGCGTGTAACGTGATCTCATGTAACACGGGATACCAGCATTCCTCTGTGAGCAGTATATAGCACCTATATTATGTGTATACAGTATGTGACTGTATCAGTACATGCAGCTAATAATATAATGTAGTGCAGCGTGTAACGTGATCTCATGTAACACGGGATACCAGCATTCCTCTGTGAGCAGTATACAGCACCTATATTATGTGTATACAGTATGTGACTGTATCTGTACATGTAGCTAATAATATAATGTAGTGCAGCGTGTAACGTGAGATCATGTAACACGGGATACCAGCATTCCTCTGTGAGCAGTATACAGCACCTATATTATGTGTATACAGTATGTGACTGTATCTGTACATGTAGCTAATAATATAATGTAGTGCAGCGTGTAACGTGATCTCATGTAACACGGGATACCAGCTTTCCTCTGTGAGCAGTATACAGCACTTATATTATGTGTATACAGTATGTGACTGTATCAGTACATGTAGCTAATAATATAATGTAGTGCAGCGTGTAACGTGAGCTCATGTAACACGGGATACCACATTGCTCTGTGAGCAGTATACAGCACCTATATTATGTGTATACAGTATGTGACTGTATCAGTACATGTAGCTAATAATATAATGTAGTGCAGCGTGTAACGTGATCTCATGTAACACGGGATACCAGCATTCCTCTGTGAGCAGTATACAGCACCTATATTATGTGTATACAGTATGTGACTGTATCAGTACATGTAGCAAATAATATAATGTAGTGCAGCGTGTAACGTGAGCTCATGTAACACGGGATACCAGCATTCCTCTGTGAGCAGTATACAGCACCTATATTATGTGTATACAGTATGTGAATGTATCAGTACATGCAGCTAATAATATAATGTAGTGCAGCGTGTAACGTGAGATCATGTAACACGGGATACCAGCATTCCTCTGTGAGCAGTATACAGCACCTATATTATGTGTATACAGTATGTGACTGTATCAGTACATGTAGCTAATAATATAATGTAGTGCAGCGTGTAACGTGAGCTCATGTAACACGGGATACCAGCATTCCTCTGTGAGCAGTATACAGCACCTATATTATGTGTATACAGTATGTGACTGTATCAGTACATGTAGCTAATAATATAATGTAGTGCAGCGTGTAACGTGATCTCATGTAACACGGGATACCAGCATTCCTCTGTGAGCAGTATACAGCACCTATATTATGTGTATACAGTATGTGACTGTATCAGTACATGTAGCAAATAATATAATGTAGTGCAGCGTGTAACGTGAGCTCATGTAACACGGGATACCAGCATTCCTCTGTGAGCAGTATACAGCACCTATATTATGTGTATACAGTATGTGAATGTATCAGTACATGCAGCTAATAATATAATGTAGTGCAGCGTGTAACGTGAGCTCATGTAACACGGGATACCAGCATTCCTCTGTGAGCAGTATACAGCACCTATATTATGTGTATACAGTATGTGACTGTATCATTATATGTAGCTAATAATATAATGTAGTGCAGCGTGTAACGTGAGCTCATGTAACACGGGATACCAGCATTCCTCTGTGAGCAGTATACAGCACCTATATTATGTGTATACAGTATGTGACTGTATCAGTACATGTAGCTAATAATATAATGTAGTGCAGCGTGTAACGTGATCTCATGTAACACGGGATACCAGCATTCCTCTGTGAGCAGTATACAGCACCTATATTATGTGTATACAGTATGTGACTGTATCAGTACATGTAGCTAATAATATAATGTAGTGCAGCGTGTAACGTGAGCTCATGTAACACGGGATACCAGCATTCCTCTGTGAGCAGTATACAGCACCTATATTATGTGTATACAGTATGTGACTGTATCAGTACATGTAGCTAATAATATAATGTAGTGCAGCGTGTAACGTGAGCTCATATAACACGGGATACCAGCATTCCTCTGTGAGCAGTATACAGCACCTATATTATGTGTATACAGTATGTGAATGTATCAGTACATGCAGCTAATAATATAATGTAGTGCAGCGTGTAACGTGAGCTCATGTAACACGGGATACCAGCATTCCTCTGTGAGCAGTATATAGCACCTATATTATGTGTATACAGTATGTGACTGTATCAGTACATGCAGCTAATAATATAATGTAGTGCAGCGTGTAATGTGAGCTCATGTAACACGGGATACCAGCATTCCTCTGTGAGCAGTATACAGCACCTATATTATGTGTATACAGTATGTGACTGTATCAGTACATGTAGCTAATAATATAATGTAGTGCAGCGTGTAACGTGATCTCATGTAACACGGGATACCAGCATTCCTCTGTGAGCAGTATACAGCACCTATATTATGTGTATACAGTATGTGACTGTATCAGTACATGTAGCTAATAATATAATGTAGTGCATCGTGTAACGTGATCTCATGTAACACGGGATACCAGCATTCCTCTGTGAGCAGTATACAGCACCTATATTATGTGTATACAGTATGTGACTGTATCAGTACATGTAGCTAATAATATAATGTAGTGCAGCGTGTAACGTGAGCTCATGTAACACGGGATACCAGCATTCCTCTGTGAGTAGTATACAGCACCTATATTATGTGTATACAGTATGTGACTGTATCAGTACATGTAGCTAATAATATAATGTAGTGCAGCGTGTAACGTGAGCTCATGTAACACGGGATACCAGCATTCCTCTGTGAGCAGTATACAGCACCTATATTATGTGTATACAGTATGTGACTGTATCAGTACATGCAGCTAATAATATAATGTAGTGCAGCGTGTAACGTGAGCTCATGTAACACGGGATACCAGCATTCCTCTGTGAGCAGTATACAGCACCTATATTATGTGTATACAGTTGTGACTGTATCAGTACATGCAGCTAATCATATAATGTAGTGCAGCGTGTAACGTGAGCTCATGTAACACGGGATACCAGCATTCCCCTGTGAGCAGTATACAGCACCTATATTATGTGTATACAGTTGTGACTGTATCAGTACATGCAGCTAATCATATAATGTAGTGCAGCGTGTAACGTGAGCTCATGTAACACGGGATACCAGCATTCCTCTGTGAGCAGTATACAGCACCTATATTATGTGTATACAGTATGTGACTGTATCAGTACATGCAGCTAATAATATAATGTAGTGCAGCGTGTAACGTGATCTCATGTAACACGGGATACCAGCATTCCTCTGTGAGCAGTATACAGCACCTATATTATGTGTATATAGTATGTGACTGTATCAGTACATGCAGCTAATAATATAATGTAGTGCAGCGTGTACCGTGATCTCATGTAACACGGGATACCAGCATTCCTCTGTGAGCAGTATACAGCACCTATATTATGTGTATATAGTATGTGACTGTATCAGTACATGCAGCTAATAATATAATGTAGTGCAGCGTGTAACGTGATCTCATGTAACACGGGATACCAGCATTCCTCTGTGAGCAGTATACAGCACCTATATTATGTGTATACAGTATGTGACTGTATCATTACATGTAGCTAATAATATAATGTAGTGCAGCGTGTAACGTGAGCTCATGTAACACGGGATACCAGCATTCCTCTGTGAGCAGTATACAGCACCTATATTATGTGTATACAGTATGTGAATGTATCAGTACATGCAGCTAATAATATAATGTAGTGCAGCGTGTAACGTGATCTCATGTAACACGGGATACCAGCATTCCTCTGTGAGCAGTATACAGCACCTATATTATGTGTATACAGTATGTGACTGTATCATTACATGTAGCTAATAATATAATGTAGTGCAGCGTGTAACGTGAGCTCATGTAACACGGGATACCAGCATTCCTCTGTGAGCAGTATACAGCACCTATATTATGTGTATACAGTATGTGAATGTATCAGTACATGCAGCTAATAATATAATGTAGTGCAGCGTGTAATGTGAGCTCATGTAACACGGGATACCAGCATTCCTCTGTGAGCAGTATACAGCACCTATATTATGTGTATACAGTATGTGACTGTATCAGTACATGCAGCTAATAATATAATGTAGTGCAGCGTGTAACGTTATCTCATGTAACACGGGATACCAGCATTCCTCTGTGAGCAGTATACAGCACCTATATTATGTGTATACAGTATGTGACTGTATCAGTACATGTAGCTAATAATATAATGTAGTGCAGCGTGTAACGTGATCTCATGTAACACGGGATACCAGCATTCCTCTGTGAGCAGTATACAGCACCTATATTATGTGTATACAGTATGTGACTGTATCAGTACATGTAGCTAATAATATAATGTAGTGCAGCGTGTAATGTGAGCTCATGTAACACGGGATACCAGCATTCCTCTGTGAGCAGTATACAGCACCTATATTATGTGTATACAGTATGTGACTGTATCAGTACATGCAGCTAATAATATAATGTAGTGCAGCGTGTAACGTGATCTCATGTAACACGGGATACCAGCATTCCTCTGTGAGCAGTATACAGCACCTATATTATGTGTATATAGTATGTGACTGTATCAGTACATGCAGCTAATAATATAATGTAGTGCAGCGTGTACCGTGATCTCATGTAACACGGGATACCAGCATTCCTCTGTGAGCAGTATACAGCACCTATATTATGTGTATATAGTATGTGACTGTATCAGTACATGCAGCTAATAATATAATGTAGTGCAGCGTGTAACGTGATCTCATGTAACACGGGATACCAGCATTCCTCTGTGAGCAGTATACAGCACCTATATTATGTGTATACAGTATGTGACTGTATCATTACATGTAGCTAATAATATAATGTAGTGCAGCGTGTAACGTGAGCTCATGTAACACGGGATACCAGCATTCCTCTGTGAGCAGTATACAGCACCTATATTATGTGTATACAGTATGTGAATGTATCAGTACATGCAGCTAATAATATAATGTAGTGCAGCGTGTAACGTGATCTCATGTAACACGGGATACCAGCATTCCTCTCTGAGCAGTATACAGCACCTATATTATGTGTATACAGTATGTGACTGTATCATTACATGTAGCTAATAATATAATGTAGTGCAGCGTGTAACGTGAGCTCATGTAACACGGGATACCAGCATTCCTCTGTGAGCAGTATACAGCACCTATATTATGTGTATACAGTATGTGAATGTATCAGTACATGCAGCTAATAATATAATGTAGTGCAGCGTGTAATGTGAGCTCATGTAACACGGGATACCAGCATTCCTCTGTGAGCAGTATACAGCACCTATATTATGTGTATACAGTATGTGACTGTATCAGTACATGCAGCTAATAATATAATGTAGTGCAGCGTGTAACGTTATCTCATGTAACACGGGATACCAGCATTCCTCTGTGAGCAGTATACAGCACCTATATTATGTGTATACAGTATGTGACTGTATCAGTACATGTAGCTAATAATATAATGTAGTGCAGCGTGTAACGTGATCTCATGTAACACGGGATACCAGCATTCCTCTGTGAGCAGTATACAGCACCTATATTATGTGTATACAGTATGTGACTGTATCAGTACATGTAGCTAATAATATAATGTAGTGCAGCGTGTAATGTGAGCTCATGTAACACGGGATACCAGCATTCCTCTGTGAGCAGTATACAGTACCTATATTATGTGTATACAGTATGTGATTGTATCAGTTCATGCAGCTAATAATATAATGTAGTGCAGCGTGTAGCTTGAGATCATGTTTCACGGGATACCAGCATTCCTCTGTGAGCAGTATACAGCACCTATATTATGTGTATACAGTATGTGACTGTATCAGTACATGCAGCTAATAATATAATGTAGTGCAGCGTGTAACGTGAGCTCATGTAACACGGGATACCAGCATTCCTCTGTGAGCAGTATACAGCACCTATATTATGTGTATACAGTATGTGACTGTATCAGTACATGTAGCTAATAATATAATGTAGTGCAGCGTGTAACGTGAGCTCATGTAACACGGGATACCAGCATTCCTCTGTGAGCAGTATACAGCACCTATATTATGTGTATACAGTATGTGATTGTATCAGTACATGCAGCTAATAATATAATGTAGTGCAGCGTTTAACGTGAGATCATGTAACACGGGATACCAGCATTCCTCTGTGAGCAGTATACAGCACCTATATTATGTGTATACAGTATGTGACTGTATCAGTACATGCAGCTAATAATATAATGTAGTGCAGCGTGTAACGTGAGCTCATGTAACACGGGATACCAGCATTCCTCTGTGAGCAGTATACAGCACCTATATTATATGTATACAGCATGTGATTATATCAGTACATGTAGCTAATAATATAATGTAGTGCAGCGTGTAACGTGAGATCATGTAACACGGGATACCAGCATTCCTCTGTGAGCAGTATACAGCACCTATATTATGTGTATACAGTATGTGACTGTATCAGTACATGCAGCTAATAATATAATGTAGTGTAGCGTGTAACGTGAGATCATGTAACACGGGATACCAGCATTCCTCTGTGAGTAGTATACAGCACCTATATTATGTGTATACAGTATGTGACTGTATCAGTACATGTAGCTAATAATATAATATAGTGCAGCGTGTAACGTGATCTCATGTAACACGGGATACCAGCATTCCTCTGTGAGCAGTATACAGCACCTATATTATGTGTATACAGTATGTGACTGTATCAGTACATGTAGCTAATAATATAATATAGTGCAGCGTGTAACGTGAGCTGATGTAACACGGGATACCAGCATTCCTCTGTGAGCAGTATACAGCACCTATATTATGTGTATACAGTATGTGACTGTATCAGTACATGTAGCTAATAATATAATGTAGTGCAGCGTGTAAGTGAGATCATGTAACACGGGATACCAGCATTCCCCTGTGAGCAGTATACAGCACCTATATTATGTGTATACAGTATGTGACTGTATCAGTACATGCAGCTAATAATATAATGTAGTGTAGCGTGTAATGTGAGCTCATGTAACACGGGATACCAGCATTCCTCTGTGAGCAGTATACAGCACCTATATTATGTGTATATAGTATGTGACTGTATCAGTACATGTAGCTAATAATATAATATAGTGCAGCGTGTAACGTGAGCTCATTTAACACGGGATACCAGCATTCCTCTGTGAGCAGTATTCAGCACCTATATTATGTGTATACAGTATGTGACTGTATCAGTACATGTAGCTAATAATATAATGTAGTGCAGCGTGTAACGTGAGATCATGTAACACGGGATACCAGCATTCCTCTGTGAGCAGTATACAGCACCTATTTTATGTGTATACAGTATGTGACTGTATCAGTACTTGCAGCTAATAATATAATGTAGTGTAGCGTGTAACGTGAGATCATGTAACACGGGATACCAGCATTCCTCTGTGAGCAGTATACAGCACCTATATTATGTGTATACAGTATGTGAATGTATCAGTACATGTAGCTAATAATATAATGTAGTGCAGCGTGTAACGTGAGATCATGTAACACGGGATACCAGCATTCCTCTGTGAGCAGTATACAGCACCTATATTATGTGTATACAGTATGTGAATGTGTCAGTACATGTAGCTAATAATATAATGTAGTGCAGCGTGTAACGTGAGCTCATGTAACACGGGATACCAGCATTCCTCTGTGAGCAGTATACAGCACCTATATTATGTGTATACAGTATGTGAATGTGTCAGTACATGTAGCTAATAATATAATGTAGTGCAGCGTGTAACGTGAGCTCATGTAACACGGGATACCAGCATTCCTCTGTGAGCAGTATACAGCACCTATATTATGTGTATATAGTATGTGACTGTATCAGTACATGCAGCTAATAATATAATGTAGTGCAGCGTGTAACGTTATCTCATGTAACACGGGATACCAGCATTCCTCTGTGAGCAGTATACAGCACCTATATTATGTGTATACAGTATGTGACTGTATCAGTACATGTAGCTAATAATATAATGTAGTGCAGCGTGTAACGTGATCTCATGTAACACGGGATACCAGCATTCCTCTGTGAGCAGTATACAGCACCTATATTATGTGTATACAGTATGTGACTGTATCAGTACATGTAGCTAATAATATAATGTAGTGCAGCGTGTAACGTGATCTCATGTAACACGGGATACCAGCATTCCTCTGTGAGCAGTATACAGCACCTATATTATGTGTATACAGTATGTGACTGTATCAGTACATGTAGCTAATAATATAATGTAGTGCAGCGTGTAACGTGATGTCATGTAACACGGGATACCAGCATTCCTCTGTGAGCAGTATACAGCACCTATATTATGTGTATACAGTATGTGACTGTATCAGTACATGCAGCTAATAATATAATGTAGTGCAGCGTGTAACGTGAGCTCATGTAACACGGGATACCAGCATTCCTCTGTGAGCAGTATACAGCACCTATATTATGTGTATATAGTATGTGACTGTATCAGTACATGTAGCTAATAATATAATGTAGTGCAGCGTGTAACGTGAGCTCATGTAACACGGGATACCAGCATTCCTCTGTGAGCAGTATACAGCACCTATATTATGTGTATACAGTATGTGAATGTATCAGTACATGTAGCTAATAATATAATGTAGTGCAGCGTGTAACGTGATGTCATGTAACACGGGATACCAGCATTCCTCTGTGAGCAGTATACAGCACCTATATTATGTGTATACAGTATGTGACTGTATCAGTACATGCAGCTAATAATATAATGTAGTGCAGCGTGTAACGTGATCTCATGTAACACGGGATACCAGCATTCCTCTGTGAGCAGTATACAGCACCTATATTATGTGTATACAGTATGTGACTGTATCAGTACATGCAGCTAATAATATAATGTAGTGCAGCGTGTACCGTGATCTCATGTAACACGGGATACCAGCATTCCTCTGTGAGCAGTATACAGCACCTATATTATGTGTATATAGTATGTGACTGTATCAGTACATGCAGCTAATAATATAATGTAGTGCAGCGTGTAACGTGATCTCATGTAACACGGGATACCAGCATTCCTCTGTGAGCAGTATACAGCACCTATATTATGTGTATACAGTATGTGACTGTATCATTACATGTAGCTAATAATATAATGTAGTGCAGCGTGTAACGTGAGCTCATGTAACACGGGATACCAGCATTCCTCTGTGAGCAGTATACAGCACCTATATTATGTGTATATAGTATGTGACTGTATCAGTACATGCAGCTAATAATATAATGTAGTGCAGCGTGTAACGTTATCTCATGTAACACGGGATACCAGCATTCCTCTGTGAGCAGTATACAGCACCTATATTATGTGTATACAGTATGTGACTGTATCAGTACATGTAGCTAATAATATAATGTAGTGCAGCGTGTAACGTGATCTCATGTAACACGGGATACCAGCATTCCTCTGTGAGCAGTATACAGCACCTATATTATGTGTATACAGTATGTGACTGTATCAGTACATGTAGCTAATAATATAATGTAGTGCAGCGTGTAACGTGATCTCATGTAACACGGGATACCAGCATTCCTCTGTGAGCAGTATACAGCACCTATATTATGTGTATACAGTATGTGACTGTATCAGTACATGTAGCTAATAATATAATGTAGTGCAGCGTGTAACGTGAGCTCATGTAACACGGGATACCAGCATTCCTCTGTGAGCAGTATACAGCACCTATATTATGTGTATACAGTATGTGAATGTATCAGTACATGTAGCTAATAATATAATGTAGTGCAGTGTGTAACGTGATGTCATGTAACACGGGATACCAGCATTCCTCTGTGAGCAGTATACAGCACCTATATTATGTGTATACAGTATGTGACTGTATCAGTACATGCAGCTAATAATATAATGTAGTGCAGCGTGTAACGTGAGATCATGTAACACGGGATACCAGCATTCCTCTGTGAGCAGTATACAGCACCTATATTATGTGTATACAGTTGTGACTGTATCAGTACATGCAGCTAATCATATAATGTAGTGCAGCGTGTAACGTGAGCTCATGTAACACGGGATACCAGCATTCCCCTGTGAGCAGTATACAGCACCTATATTATGTGTATACAGTTGTGACTGTATCAGTACATGCAGCTAATCATATAATGTAGTGCAGCGTGTAACGTGAGCTCATGTAACACGGGATACCAGCATTCCCCTGTGAGCAGTATACAGCACCTATATTATGTGTATACAGTATGTGACTGTATCAGTACATGCAGCTAATAATATAATGTAGTGCAGCGTGTAACGTGAGCTCATGTAACACGGGATACCAGCATTCCTCTGTGAGCAGTATACAGCACCTATATTATGTGTATATAGTATGTGACTGTATCAGTACATGCAGCTAATAATATAATGTAGTGCAGCGTGTACCGTGATCTCATGTAACACGGGATACCAGCATTCCTCTGTGAGCAGTATACAGCACCTATATTATGTGTATATAGTATGTGACTGTATCAGTACATGCAGCTAATAATATAATGTAGTGCAGCGTGTAACGTGATCTCATGTAACACGGGATACCAGCATTCCTCTGTGAGCAGTATACAGCACCTATATTATGTGTATACAGTATGTGACTGTATCATTACATGTAGCTAATAATATAATGTAGTGCAGCGTGTAACGTGAGCTCATGTAACACGGGATACCAGCATTCCTCTGTGAGCAGTATACAGCACCTATATTATGTGTATATAGTATGTGACTGTATCAGTACATGCAGCTAATAATATAATGTAGTGCAGCGTGTAACGTTATCTCATGTAACACGGGATACCAGCATTCCTCTGTGAGCAGTATACAGCACCTATATTATGTGTATATAGTATGTGACTGTATCAGTACATGCAGCTAATAATATAATGTAGTGCAGCGTGTAACGTTATCTCATGTAACACGGGATACCAGCATTCCTCTGTGAGCAGTATACAGCACCTATATTATGTGTATACAGTATGTGACTGTATCAGTACATGTAGCTAATAATATAATGTAGTGCAGCGTGTAACGTGATCTCATGTAACACGGGATACCAGCATTCCTCTGTGAGCAGTATACAGCACCTATATTATGTGTATACAGTATGTGACTGTATCAGTACATGTAGCTAATAATATAATGTAGTGCAGCGTGTAACGTGAGCTCATGTAACACGGGATACCAGCATTCCTCTGTGAGCAGTATACAGCACCTATATTATGTGTATACAGTATGTGACTGTATCAGTACATGTAGCTAATAATATAATGTAGTGCAGCGTGTAACGTGATCTCATGTAACACGGGATACCAGCATTCCTCTGTGAGCAGTATACAGCACCTATATTATGTGTATACAGTATGTGACTGTATCAGTACATGCAGCTAATAATATAATGTAGTGCAGCGTGTAATGTGAGCTCATGTAACACGGGATACCAGCATTCCTCTGTGAGCAGTATACAGCACCTATATTATGTGTATACAGTATGTGACTGTATCAGTACATGCAGCTAATAATATAATGTAGTGCAGCGTGTAATGTGAGCTCATGTAACACGGGATACCAGCATTCCTCTGTGAGCAGTATACAGCACCTATATTATGTGTATACAGTATGTGATTGTATCAGTTCATGCAGCTAATAATATAATGTAGTGCAGCGTGTAGCGTGAGATCATGTTTCACGAGATACCAGCATTCCTCTGTGAGCAGTATACAGCACCTATATTATGTGTATACAGTATGTGACTGTATCAGTACATGTAGCTAATAATATAATGTAGTGCAGCGTTTAACGTGAGATCATGTAACACGGGATACCAGCATTCCTCTGTGAGCAGTAGACAGCACCTATATTATATGTATACAGCATGTGATTATATCAGTACATGTAGCTAATAATATAATGTAGTGCAGCGTGTAACGTGAGATCATGTAACACGGGATACCAGCATTCCTCTGTGAGCAGTATACAGCACCTATATTATGTGTATACAGTATGTGACTGTATCAGTACATGTAGCTAATAATATAATGTAGTGCAGCGTGTAACGTGATCTCATGTAACACGGGATACCAGCATTCCTCTGTGAGCAGTATACAGCACCTATATTATGTGTATACAGTATGTGACTGTATCAGTACATGTAGCTAATAATATAATGTAGTGCAGCGTGTAACGTGAGCTCATGTAACACGGGATACCAGCATTCCTCTGTGAGCAGTATACAGCACCTATATTATGTGTATACAGTATGTGACTGTATCAGTACATGCAGCTAATAATATAATATAGTGCAGCTTGTAACGTGAGCTCATGTAACACGGGATACCAGCATTCCCCTGTGAGCAGTATACAGCACCTATATTATGTGTATACAGTATGTGACTGTATCAGTACATGCAGCTAATAATATAATGTAGTGTAGCGTGTAATGTGAGCTCATGTAACACGGGATACCAACATTCCTCTGTGAGCAGTATACAGCACCTATATTATGTGTATACAGTATGTGACTGTATCAGTACATGTAGCTAATAATATAATATAGTGCAGCGTGTAACTTGAGCTCATGTAACACGGGATACCAGCATTCCTCTGTGAGCAGTATTCAGCACCTATATTATGTGTATACAGTATGTGACTGTATCAGTACATGCAGCTAATAATATAATGTAGTGCAGCGTGTAACGTGAGCTCATGTAACACGGGATACCAGCATTCCTCTGTGAGCAGTATACAGCACCTATTTTATGTGTATACAGTATGTGACTGTATCAGTACATGTAGCTAATAATATAATATAGTGCAGCGTGTAACGTGAGCTCATGTAACACGGGATACCAGCATTCCTCTGTGAGCAGTATTCAGCACCTATATTATGTGTATACAGTATGTGACTGTATCAGTACATGTAGCTAATCATATAATGTAGTGCAGCGTGTAACGTGAGCTCATGTAACACGGGATACCAGCATTCATCTGTGAGCAGTATACAGCACCTATATTATGTGTATACAGTATGTGAATGTATCAGTACATGCAGCTATTAATATAATGTAGTGTAGCGTGTAACGTGAGATCATGTAACACGGGATACCAGCATTCCTCTGTGAGCAGTATACAGCACCTATATTATGTGTATACAGTATGTGACTGTATCAGTACATGTAGCTAATAATATAATGTAGTGCAGCGTGTAACGTGAGATCATGTAACACAGGATACCAGCATTCCTCTGTGAGCAGTATACAGCACCTATATTATGTGTATACAGTATGTGACTGTATCAGTACATGTAGCTAATAATATAATGTAGTGCAGCGTGTAACGTGAGCTCATGTAACACGGGATACCAGCATTCCTCTGTGAGCAGTATACAGCACCTATATTATGTGTATACAGTATGTGACTGTATCAGTACATGTAGCTAATAATATAATGTAGTGCAGCGTGTAACATGAGCTCATGTAACACGGGATACCAGCATTCCTCTGTGAGCAGTATACAGCACCTATATTATGTGTATACAGTATGTGACTGTATCAGTACATGTAGCTAATAATATAATGTAGTGCAGCGTGTTACGTGATCTCATGTAACACGGGATACCACATTGCTCTGTGAGCAGTATATAGCACCTATATTATGTGTATACAGTATGTGACTGTATCAGTACATGTAGCTAATAATATAATGTAGTGCAGCGTGTAACGTGATCTCATGTAACACGGGATACCAGCATTCCTCTGTGAGCAGTATATAGCACCTATATTATGTGTATACAGTATGTGACTGTATCAGTACATGTAGCTAATAATATAATGTAGTGCAGCGTGTAACGTGATCTCATGTAACACGGGATACCAGCATTCCTCTGTGAGCAGTATACAGCACCTATATTATGTGTATACAGTATGTGAATGTATTAGCGCGGTCGCTCTCAGGAGGTTGTCTTGGAGCTGCGTTGGGGCCGCTGTGAAGCAGATTAAGTAGCTCTGTATACACTTTATGAATATGTGTTATTAACATTTATTTGTATTTTAACCTGACATAAGAACATACATGGCATCCTAGCAGGAGGATAATATGTCTCAATTTACACAATCATATGTGACTATCCAGGTTATGGGAACATACGTGTCTGGCCGTTTTCATTTATCCCTTTTTACAGGAACTCACAATGTTCCCCAGTTATAAGAATATAATTTACATGTCTCTCTGGTTACAGGGACATACATGTCTCTCTGTTTATATACATGTCTCTCTGTTTACATACATGTCTCTCTGGTTACAGGGACATGCATGTGTCTCTGGTTACATGGACATACATGTCTCTCTGGTTACAGGGACATGCATGTCTCTCTGCTTACATGGACATACATGTCTCTCTGGTTACAGGGACATGCATGTCTCTATGGTTACATGGACATACATGTCTCTCTAGTTACATGGACATATATGTATCTCTGGTTACAGGGACATACATGTCTCTGGTAACAGGGACATACATGTCACTCTGGTTATAGTGACATACATGTCTCTCTGGTTACATGGACATACATGTCTCTATGTCACTCTGGTTACAGGGATATGTCACTCTGGTTACATGGACATACATGTCTCTCTGGTTACAAGGACACGTCATTCTGGTTACATGGACATACATGCATCTCTGGTTACAGCGACATACATGTCTCTCTGGTTTCATAGACATATGGTCTCTTTTGTAACAGAAACATACATGTCTCACTGGTTACAGGAACATACATGTCTCTCTTGTTACAGGGACATACATATATCTCTGGTTACATACATGTCTCTCTGGTTACAGGGACATACATGTATCTCTGTTTACATGGACATACATGCCTCTTTGGTTACATGGACATACATGTCTCTTTTGTAAGAGGAACATACATGTCTCTCTGGTTACAGGGACATACATGTATCTCTGGTTACATGGACATACATGCATCTCTGGTTACAGCGACTTACATCTCTCTAGTTACATAGACATATATGTCTCTTTTGTAACAGAAACATACATGTCTCTCTGGTTACAGGAACATACATGTCTCTCTGGTTACAGGGACATACATGTATCTCTGGTTACATACATGTCTCTCTGGTTACAGGGACATACATGTGTCTCTGGTTACATGGACATACATGCCTCTTTGGTTACATGGACATACATGTCTCTTTTGTAAGATGAACATACATGTCTCTCTGGTTACAGGGACATACATGTATCTCTGGTTACATACATGTCTCTCTGGTTACAGGGACATACATGTGTCTCTGGTTACATGGACATACATGCCTCTTTGGTTACATGGACATACATGTCTCTTTTGTAAGATGAACATACATGTCTCTCTGGTTACAGGAACATACATGTCTCTCTGGTTACAGGGACATACATGTATCTCTGGTTACATACATGTCTATCTGGTTACAGGGACATAAATGTCTCTCTGGTTACAGGGACATACATGCCTCTCTGGTTACATGGACATACATGTCTCTTTTGTAGCAGGAACATACATGTCTCTCTGTTTACATGGACATATATGTCTCTTTTGTAACAGGAAGATACATATTTTTGGTTACAGGAACATACTTGTTTATGTGGTTATAGGAACCTACATATTTCTGGCTACAATAACATAGATGTCTATATGTGTCTCTGACTACAGGAGCATACATGTCTACATGTCTCCCAGGTGACATTCAGCTCCGTGCCAGCACTGCGTGAGACCCCACATGTTTATTTCTGTGTGTGTTTCTCTGGACAATATGTTCCAAACCAAATGAGTTCTCCACAGGGAGATAAACCCATTAAATGAATATATTTATCGCAGGGCGAATTTGTGCAAATCTCGTCCTTACGGTGAAATCCTCTTAGCTGAAACCATGATAACAGATTATTGATGATGGTTCCTGCACCAGGCTGGCGATACAGCGTCCAGCTCATAGTCCTGTCTGTGGGAGTGCGGATCATCCCAGCTATGTATGACAGTAACTCACAGCCATGTTCAGCAACACGTAGAGCTACAGCATACGGCTTGTTCTACCGGCTGCCCTGCTTGGAGGCAAACAATGTCCGTGGTTCTCACAGATTGCGGAGCACATTGTTCTGCTCCCGTGCTTGCAGTGCATGTTTGCTGTTTGTATAGTCAATACGCATACAATGGGCCTCGTTTTCTGATCGATAAGCAAATTATCGCTCTGTATGTTCAGTGCGCAAAGAATATAACGTCTCACGTTCCTTTCTACAAAGCTCTGCAATACATAACTCCATCAACTTTATACAGTAAAGGCAGTCACCAATATTCAACCTATGAATTGATATCGCTGAGGTATGAGGTACCTGGTACCTCAGTGATGTAAATATTCCCTAGTCATTGCATAGGCTGCAAGCTCATGAATGTTGTTCAAACCAATAAAATGTTTGTCATCACTGCGTATGGGCAGCAGGTTCGCTTTCACGGTATGTTTAAACGCGCTATTTATTACTGGTGTGCCCGATGCACTTTGGACCTATTCAGACCCGTTCGCTAATTGCGGCAGCTCGCTCCCAGCGTATGGTAATTCAGCTAAGTGACGTCAAGGCAGGTGATCGCACAGCAAGGCATAAGCACGCCCACTATGTCTTGGCGAGCGATCACTTTGTGTATGCAGACGCCCGTCAGCCTATCTTTAGCCGGAAGTATATACAACCATCGGTACATCGGCTTCCATCGAATCTGACCGCGGCGCTTGCGGTTGTATGTACCGTACCACAAGCACTGTGAGCAGTTCAGTGTATAATTCAAGCAGGTGACATGTACTACGACGCTGCCTGTTAATTATGCATGCCCCAAAAACGGCGTGAAAACACTCTGGCACGCCTGGGTCCGCAACTCCACTCCCCCGTTACTACTGCCCTGCCCCTGTTACCACCCACAAACGGCCTCTCCTGTCACTCATTCCACTGGGCTGTCTTTGCAGGGCGTGCGTGATTTTTCCGATCGCTCGTACTAGTTTGCGCACGCGCACTGCGAACTACACGTATGCGCACATTAGTAAACTTCGTATGCAACGAGCGACCTGCTCTGAATGAGCCCCTTTGACTCCCAAATGCCACCTACGTTTTACTAATATTCTGACTATGCTCTGCGCCCTAGGGATAAGACGCGGGGGTGAGGTGGTGGGTGACCGTGTAGCTGTTAGAACACGCAGCGGTGGGACATGAGGACGCGCTGAATGTACCGCTACAGAATCGTTCGGGGCTTATTGCTTTTTATTAATAATTTTAATGAACCCAAATATTTGTTTTTCTTTCCCAGCTTTTTAGTATTAGTGACTCTCGGGATAATCGCGCAGAAGACATCACGGATTTGGAAACGTCGTAATAACTGATTGTATTTGTCTACAGTCAGAATGAAATGATGAGAAAGCTGGGGGTCAGCCGAACAGGGGGCGGAGAGAGGCGGTGAGCGCCAGATCTATGGAGCCATCAGATGAGGGTTGGGGAGCACCGGGAATGGCTTTATAGGTTACGGAAGGTTATATGATATAGTTCTCCCTATATTCCGCGCCTGTGACACCCGTATATTCGCCCCCCGAGCGCTGTTATTCTCTCTGGTGCCTGTTCTCTAACTTTTAGCGTTATTTTCAGTTTGCCGTCTCTCTGTTATGTCAGACTGTCCCCGCCGCGCTCTCTCGCCGGCGTTCCTGCCTCTCCTGCCCCATGTGCGCTGTGTTCCTCTGCTCTCCAGCTGTCCGGGGTCAGTTATAAAGCAATTAATGCAAATCCAGAGTGGTACAGATTGTTCATTATACGCCGCGCTGGAAGCTGTAATTTGCTCCATTTTGCTGCTTTATAATTTCTGTCTGTGTGCGGAGTTAGTGGAGGTACATTAGAAAGTGCACAGATTTGGGGTCCTCCCTCTATCTCCATAGTAGCGCACCCCCCCTCTCCCCTCCCCATAGCCGCCGAATTATTATTCTGCTCTCTATAAACGGGAGATCGGAACTGGCTTTTACTAAGCACTTTACTGTAATTATGCTGCAGGGCTTGTACCACTCCTGTACTTCATTACATCGTCATATTGTTCCGTCTGTGCAGACAGTGCTGTGAAATCTCCAATCAATATGGATTATTGACAGCTCCTGCAGTGCCTTTCATACAGAGCTTTGCAATGTACCCTCACCGCCCTGATATTAGTCCCCCATCCAGTACAGGCATAAGATCAGGACACCTGCTTACAGGAGCTTTATATACCAGAGGGATCGGGCTGGTCTGCCTGATGTACAGCACATTGATAATGGTAGCAGCAAACTCCGGGCCTGATTCAGAGCCGGACGCTATTTGCGCTCGCTCGTTCAGAAAATAGGGGTGGCTATTCAAATGAACCGTTCGCTCTTTGCGGTCTGTTCACGCCTCTATGTCTGAACGAGCGAACAAAACTTGCGATCGTTTTTTGGAAAACTACGCCCCCTGGCCGCTCGCATCCTACGTCATGTCCGCTATTTATTAGATTAATCGAGTACATCGACCAGGGTATGAACTGCTCTATTCTTGTGGTTGGTTTTTGCTACCACAATCTGGCGAGCAGTTCTGACTATAAAATAACCCAGTGACGTGGTCAATGACGCTGCTGTATTAATTATGCACACCCATAAAACGCCCGTTTTGACCTTTAAGCACGCCTGCGTTCTGATCTCCACTCCCCGTTTTCAAGCACCTTCCCCTGTTACCACCCACATACGCCTCATTCTGTCACTCAAAATAGCAGGCATTCGCTATTTAGCGAACAAACGATTTTCGGCCGCACTGACTGGTTCGCGCATGCGTATTAAAATCCGTACGCATGCACAGTTGTGCAAACATCGCTCGGAGCGAACGAGCGGCCGCTTACGAGCGGCTCTGAATCAGGCCCTCCGTCCCAGACTCCGCTGCCGAATGGCTTTTGTCCACATTTTCCCATTTCCCTTACCTGGTACAGAGGGCCTGATTCAGACGCGCTCGCGAGCGCTGAGCGCTCGCAAGCGGGTCGATGTTGCCCAAGTGCACATGCGCACGACGAGGCGGCTCCGTCGTGCGCATGCGCGAGACCCGAATAAAAACGGCCAAGCCGTCGTTATGGGTCTCTCACCAAAGGGGGTGTGCTGTCGATGGTGATTGACAGCACGCCCCCTTTGGTGGGCGTGCCGACAGCGTGGCTGCCCAGACGGAGGCGTTCCCATGGGAACGCCTACCGTCTGGGGCCGGCCCCACTGACATCACTAGTGATGTCAGTGGGAGTGCTTTTGGCTCTGATAGAGACGAAAGCACTCCAGGGCTTGCAGCAGCGAGACCCTACAGCAAGGGGGCGTGGTCATCGCCACTCTTGGGGGCGTGCCCGGCACTTACGGACACGCCGGGCAGCCCCCAAGCCCTGCAGACAGGGAGAATAGATGCCCGGCGCATGCGCCCGGCGTCTATTCTCCGGCGGTGACCGGGTCACCTCACATTTGTTCACCCGCGGGACACTGCGGCCCGCGGGTGAAGACGGTTCCCGCAGGGCAGGGCGCTTTTTGTATATATAACGGGATAGTATGGTAAGCCTATGTATGTACAGGGATAGTATGGTAAGCCTATGTATTTATAAAGGAATAGTATGGTAACCCTATGTATATATAAAGGGATAGTATGGTAAGTATATATATATATATATATATATATATATATATATATATATAGGATAGTATGGTAAGCCTATGTATATAACGGGGTAGTATGGTAAGCCTATGAATATACAGGGATAGTACGGTAACCCTATGTATATATAAAGGGATAGTATGGTAAGCCTATGTATATATAAAGGGATAGTATGGTAAGCCTATATATATATAAAGGGATAGTATGGTAAGCCTATGTATATATAAAGGGATAGTATGGTAAGCCTATGTATATATAAAGGGATAGTATGGTAAGCCTATGTATATAAAGGGATAGTATGATAAGCCTATGTATATATAAAGGGATAGTATGGTAAGCCTATGTATATATAAAGGGATAGTATGGTAAGCCTATGTATATATAAAGGGATAGCATGGTAAGCCTATGTATATATAAAGGGATAGTATGGTAAGCCTATGTATAAAGGGATAATATGGTAAGCCTATGTATATATAAAGGGATAGTATGGTAAGCCTATGTATATATAAGGGGATAGTACGGTAAGCCTATGTATATATAAAGGGATAGTACGGTAAGCCTATGTATATATAAAGGGATAGTACGGTAAGCCTATGTATATATAAAGGGATAGTATGGTAAGCCTATGTATATATATAGGGATAGTACGGTAAGCCTATGTATATAAAGGGATAGTACGGTAAGCCTATGTATAAATATAGGAATAGTACGGTAAGCCTATGTATATAAAGGGATAGTAAGGTAAGCCTATGTATATAAAGGGATAGTATGGTAAGCCTATGTATATATAAAGGGATAGTATGGTAAGCCTATGTGTATAAATGGATAGTACGGTAAGCCTATGTATATAAAGGGATAGTATGGTAAGCCTATGTATATAAAGGGATAGTATGGTAAGCCTATGTATATAAAGGGATAGTATGGTAAGCCTATGTATATATAAAGGGATAGTATGGTAAGCCTATGTATATATAAAGGGATAGTATGGTAAGCCTATATATATAAAGGGATAGTACGGTAAGCCTATGTATATATAAAGGGATAATATGGTAAGCCTATGTATATATAAAGGATAGTATGGTAAGCCTATGTATATATAAAGGAGTAGTATGGTAAGCCTATGTATATATAAGGGGATAGTACGGTAAGCCTATGTATATATAAAGGGATAGTACGGTAAGCCTATGTATATATAAAGGGATAGTACGGTAAGCCTATGTATATATATATATAGGGATAGTACGGTAAGCCTATGTATATATATAGGGATAGTATGGTAAGCCTATGTATATAAAGGGATAGTACGGTAAGCCTATGTATAAATATAGGAATAGTACGGTAAACCTATGTATATAAAGGGATAGTATGGTAAGCCTATGTGTATATATAAAGGGATAGTATGGTAAGCCTATGTATATATAAAGGATAGTATGGTAAGCCTATGTATATAAAGGATAGTATGGTAAGCCTATGTATATAAAGGGATAGTAGGGTAAGCCTATGTATATATAAAGGATAGTATGGTAAGCCTATGTATATATAAAGGGATAGTATGGTAAGCCCATGTATATATAAAGGATAGTATGGTAAGCCTATGTATATATAAAGGATTGTATGTTAAGCCTATGTATATATAAAGGGATAGTTTGGTAAGCCTATGTATATATAAAGGGATAGTATGGTAAGCCTATGTATATATAAAGGATAGTATGGTAAGCCTATGCATATATAAAGGGATAGTACGGTAAGCCTATGTATATATAAAGGGATAGTATGGTAAGCCTATGTATATATAAAGGGATAGTATGGTAAGCCTATGTATATATAAAGGATAGTATGGTAAGCCTATGTATATATAAAGGAGTAGTATGGTAAGCCTATGTATATATAAAGGGATAGTAGGGTAAGCCTATGTATATATAAAGGAGTAGTATGGTAAGCCTATGTATATATAAAGGAGTAGTATTGTAAGCTACACTTATGTCTGTGATGGAACCCTATAGCACTATAGAATGCTGTAAATGGGTTATAATCTGCCACTTCTCAGAGACGGTTGCAGTTGTGGGGTTACATTTGCTAAGCGTCATGTTTTCAGCTGCTGGGTATAATAGAAGTAATATTAAACATAAAACCAGATGTGTTTAGTAATCATTATTATCGCCCCGTGGAAACCACTACAGAGGTGGAGGCTTTGAAAACCGCTGCTCGATAAATTTGCCATGTGGAGAAGTGGGTGACGGTCGCTGTAGGGTGCACAGAATGGAGAATGTCTGACCTGGAAAATATTCGGGGACAACTGTGGGTATTTCTGCCTTTAGGGTGTGCAGCGACAGACAATGTGCCCATCAGTAAGATGAGCTATGCCCTTATTACCCATGCTGGACCAGGGGGTAGGGAACCCAATGGGCACCCTGGAGGATAGTGGGTGCTATCCCATATCGCAGTAATTGGGGGTATGGCGACGGAGAGATCACGTTTAGATGCGCACGTGTCCCATACTAGGTCATGATATTCCAAGATGATTTCCAAGAGGAAATGTCCTTTATGGCGTCCTGGGACGGTGGTGCCACGTTCTCCTGGCAGAATGCGCAAATCTTCTGCGATTGCCTCCTGGTTGTCTGGATTTTGAGTGACATCTTTGAGATTCGCGCGACCTAAAACGAAGGCGCAGATTCATGGGATCGTCATCACCATGTAACCCCATACTACTGAGCATAGGCCTCCTGAAAGGTGCATCCATGGATACGGCTATCTCTATATAGGACGCGTCTCCAGTGGGTGTGGTCACCTTGCTTGTGCCCTTAGTCTGATCGGCTCGGTGTAATGCGCAGCGTAACCAAGCGCTTTATACATAAAGACTGATAATAATGGCGGTTTATTAATGACCCTGCATGTTTTCCGTGTGGAGTGTGGAGCGTTGTGCCTCCTCCGGCTGTCCCCGCGCACACTCCTGTCCCTGGGAGACAGATAAAAGGTTACTTAGCAGTCAGTGACATCTTTCTTAACATCCCGCTGTGTGGACCAGCGCCTGTCACTGCGACGATCTCAGGCTGACCCAGCGCATAATCAGTTTCTCCGGCCCATTAATTGCAGGAAGATCATTAATGGGGTCACCTACTACATTCTCCCGTATCCTTCGCAGCAAGATCCCATAAAATCACATGTAGAACACTGGCATGTACTTGGCACCTTCACTCTCCTCACCCCCCGACACACGCCCATCACTTTGACTCTCCCCATTCTCTCCTCATGTGCTGATGCAGAACAAATGCACTAATTATACTGAGCGCAGGTGCAGCGCCAGGGGCTGTGCCATCCTTCCGCCTATACAGGCCTGATGAACGCCAACTCTCCTTACATGTACACAGGCACCAAATAATGTTGGAATTAGTCACTTACTGTACACAGAGACAGTTGCATTATAGGACCTGGGCCTTTACACAGACAGACAGGGCACTGCCAGCATTATAGGACCTGGGCCTTTACACAGACAGACAGGGCACTGCCAGCATTATAGGACCTGGGCCTTTACACAGACAGACAGGGCACTGCCAGCATTATAGGACCTGGGCCTTTACACAGATAAACAGGGCACTGCCAGCATTATAGGACCTGGGCCTTTACACAGACAGACAGGGCACTGCCAGCATTATAGGACCTGGGCCTTTACACAGACAGACAGGGCACTGCCAGCATTATAGGACCTGGGCCTTTACACAGACAGACAGGGCACTGCAAGCATTATAGGACCTGGGCCTTTACACAGACAGACAGGGCACTGCCAGCATTATAGGACCTGGACCTTTACACAGACAGACAGGGCACTACCAGCATTATAGGACCTGGGCCTTCTCACAGACAGACAGGGCACTGCCAGCATTATAGGACCTGGGCCTTTACACAGACAGACAGGGCACTGCCAGCATTATAGGACCTGGGCCTTTACACAGACAGACAGGGCACTGCCAGCATTATAGGACCTGGACCTTCACACAGACAGACAGGACACTGCCAGCATTATAGGACCTGGGCCTTCTCACAGACAGACAGGGCACTGCCAGCATTATAGGACCTGGGACTTTACACAGACAGACAGGGCACTGCCAGCATTATAGGACCTGGGCCTTTACACAGACAGACAGGGCACTGCCAGCATTATAGGACCTGGGCCTTTACACAGACAGACAGGGCACTGCCAGCATTATAGGACCTGGTCCTTCTCACAGACAGACAGGGCACTGCCAGCATTAAAGGACCTGGGCCTTTACACAGACAGACAGGGCACTGCCAGCATTATAGGACCTGGGCCTTTACACAGACAGACAGGGCACTGCCAGCATTATAGGACCTGGGCCTTTACACAGACAGACAGGGCACTGCCAGCATTATAGGACCTGGGCCTTTACACAGACAGACAGGGTACTGCCAGCATCATAGGACCTGGGCCTTTACACAGACAGACAGGGCACTGCCAGCATTATAGGACCTGGGCCTTTACACAGACAGACAGGGTACTGCCAGCATCATAGGACCTGGGCCTTTACACAGACAGACAGGGCACTGCCAGCATTATAGGACCTGGGCCTTTACACAGACAGACAGGGCACTGCCAGCATTATAGGACCTGGGCCTTTACACAGACAGACAGGGTACTGCCAGCATTATAGGACCTGGGCCTTTACACAGACAGACAGGGCACTGCCAGCATTATAGGACCTGGGCCTTTACACAGACAGACAGGGCACTGCCAGCATTATAGGACCTGGGCCTTCTCACAGACAGACGGGGCACTGCCAGCATTATAGGACCTGGGCCTTTACACAGACAGACAGGGCACTGCCAGCATCATAGGACCTGGGCCTTTACACAGACAGACAGGGCACTGCCAGCATCATAGGACCTGCGCCTTTACACAGACAGACAGGGCACTGCCAGCATTATAGACCTGGGCCTTTACACAGACAGACAGGGCACTGCCAGCATTATAGGACCTGGGCCTTTACACAGACAGACAGGGCACTGCCAGCATTATAGGACCTGGGCCTTCTCACAGACAGACAGGGCACTGCCAGCATTATAGGACCTGGGCCTTCTCACAGACAGACAGGGCACTGCCAGCATTATAGGACCTGGGCCTTTACACAGACAGACAGACAGGACACTGCCAGCATTATAGGACCTGGGCCTTTACACAGACAGACAGGGCACTGCCAGCATTATAGGACCTGGGCCTTTACACAGACAGACAGGGCACTGCCAGCATTATAGGACCTGGACCTTTACACAGACAGACAGGGCACTGCCAGCATTATAGGACCTGGGCCTTTACACAGACAGACAGACAGGGCACTGCCAGCATTATAGGACCTGGGTCTTTACACAGACAGACAGGGCACTGCCAGTATTATAGGACCTGGGCCTTTACACAGATAGGACACTGCCAGCATTATAGGACCTGGGCCTTTACACAGACAGAGGGCACTGCCAGTATTATAGGACCTGGGCCTTTACACAGACAGACAGGGCACTGCCAGCATTATAGGACCTGGGCCTTTACACAGACAGACAGGGCACTGCCAGCATTATAGGACCTGGTCCTTCTCACAGACAGACAGGGCACTGCCAGCATTATAGGACCTGGGCTTTTACACAGACAGACAGGCCACTGCCAGCATTATAGGACCTGGGCCTTCTCACAGACAGACAGGGCACTGCCAGCATTATAGGACCTGGTCCTTTACACAGACAGACAGGGCACTGCCAGCATTATAGGACCTGGACCTTTACACAGACAGACAGACAGGGCACTGCCAGCATTATAGGACCTGGGCCTTTACACAGACAGACAGGGCACTGCCAGCATTATAGGACCTGGGCCTTTACACAGACAGACAGGGCACTGCCAGCCACCTTACTTGACTAAAAACAAATGTATGACCTCTCCTTATTCCTTGTAGTGTGTATCCTTTGGGATAAATTGTACCCCTGTTCGATAAATTACATATTTCACTCCAAATTATTGACCTCTCAAGCCGAGGGCAATGTACGGCTCCACAGATACAGTGGAGCTTAAAGTCCCATCATGCCCTGCCAGCTAGAGGCTCTTCGCACCTCATGCCTCACTGATGTCACAAGTCTCTAAGCTAATGAATAAGTTACGTTCTCATGGATATTTGTTTCCTTGGATGTAGTATATGTTCAGTTCTTCTGCCTTCCTCCATAGTTTATAAGTATTTCATGGTTGTATGAAACCGCTGGGAATTGTAGTTCAGCAACATCAAGAGCATCATACAGGGGAGAGCAGGATTTTGCAGAATATAGCGGCAAATTGGGACTTTGTTGTCTTTTTAGTTGTCGCAAAGCAAAACGGTTCCCCGCCGCCATCACGTTTGTTTTTATTTAAATTGCGCTAGAAGAGTTTCAGGATTTGATCATTTTCTACGGACATCATATATTTTCCCTCCGCAGCAGATTGTACGTGCGTCCCCCGTAATGTTATATTGAGGTGTAGGGTGATCTTCTCGCTTCTCATTGTATCGGTTTAAGCGCGGACACTGCTGAGGCTCGGCCAGGATTTGGCTGGAGTCTGTGGGCCTGATTCTGACGCAATGCCGATATTCACACAGATGGTCGATGTTTTTCATCTGCGCATAAGTCGTAAAAACGTCTCACAGTACATGCACCAAACTGTGTGCATACAAAGTCGCCGTATCGTATTGGCACACAGAGACTCAGAAATGTAATGAGCGTTCCCGGACGGCGGCCATTCAGACCCATGGAAATAGTCCGTCTTATGGACCGCTTATGGGAGTATCGCGTGCGTGTCGCAGCGGACTCGGGCGCACATGTGCGTACATTAGAGGCCATACTTTGACGGAGATTCTAGCATGGGACTGGTGCAAGTGATGGTCGCTCCTAAAGAATCACCAAGCAGGAAATGAGTGACAATATAGATACTGGAGAAAATAATAAGATATTGTAGAGAGAGAAACCGGTAAAAGCGTAATTAGCGCCACCTCCGATATAATGGTCAGCGACAAAGAAGAAAACTCTCCGGGGGCCTGATGGCATTTTGTGGCTTAGTCAGAGTTGCAAGCAATTCCGTTTTGTGGACGGTTCTTCTGATATGTCGCACTGCGCTTGCTCTGTAGCCGAGCGCATGTAACGTTCGGTAACTAGTGATATCTGGGCTTTTTATCCTCTTACAGTAATAACTTAAACAAAAATAATTTTTAATTCATTTTCAGAGATTGTTCTTCAATGTTTCTCCAAAAATGACGACATTCAGAGCCATTCTCTAAAGGGCGATCGCTCGCTGCCGGGCGATTGTTGCTAAGTGCGCATGCGTATAATTCGCCAGTCTCAGTGATGGGGAATTGTGCGCTCGTAGTACACAGACTGCCCACTACTTTGAGTGACAGCGCCGTTTGTGGGTGGTAACAGGGGAAGGTGCTTGTAAATGGGGGAGTGGATGTGCGGGCACAGGCGTGTCAGGCCGACAAAACGCCGTTTAAAGGGCGTGCATAATTAACAAAGTAGCGTCATTGTACACGTCACCTGCATGTATTTCCGTCAGCACTGATCGCAGTGCTTGCGGCAGGGTAAGGCTACCCTAAGGGCTGCGAGCAGTTCCGATGGCTCTCAATGTTACCGAGTAATCCAACAATTCCAGGAGATGACGTGCGTTGCGGAGGGGAAAGGGGGCGTCTATATACTAGCGAGCGCTCAGTGCCGCAGCTCGCTAAGACATAGAGGGCGTCCTTACGCCACGCAGTGCGAGCGTGGAATTTGAATATCCGGCCCCTTTTTGCCAGCGAGCGGCCGCATCTTGCGAGCAGGTCTGAATGAGCTCCGATATGCGCAAATGTCTCTAAGGGGCTGGTCGGGGGGTGAGCAACGTTCTGCAGATCTCTCCAGTTGTTCTGCGACAGGAAATATGAAGTTTGTGCTCAGAACACGTTTATAGATGAATTATTTGATCTCCTGGGAAGATTTGAGCTCATAGAAGCGATGGGGGATTGCGGGAAGAGCGGTTCCGTTGCTGCGTTATAAGGGCCAGAGTCAGCAATATACGCTCTATGGTGTCCTTGTATGCCGCGGCTGTACGGAAGTATACAAAAGACGCAGGTGGCGTTATGAATTAAGACACCCACTGACGGCATCTCTGATCCGCTGCTGCATCCGAAAAACGCGGCATTGTATCAACTCAGGACATTCGGTTAAATCACGCAGCCAGTGAAGCTACGTCCAAAACTCTCCCGTTTTCTGTAACGATTCCTGTCTCCGCCCCCAAACACCAGCAGCAAGACAGTCATGCCGTGGCCTTTGGCGGACTGCGAGCGACATTGCAGTCCTCGATCTGCACTTACGCAGGGAGGCTCCTGCGCATACGCAGAACTCAAAACTTCAGAGATGTGCGCAAACACCGGTTTTCCGTACATCTTCCGAATTAGGCCCTAAGTGCACAGCATTTGGGATGTCCCGTTGTGCTGTCCGGCTTTCAGGCAGTCCCAGGCTTAGACGTGCTCCCATGTAAGACTGCGGGACGGTGCTGGTGGGATCCCGCAGGCTCAGCAGCCTGACCCCTGATTTAATGTCTCTATTTGTAGCTGCTCGCAGTTGTCATGTGCAGACTCAGCAAATGGCTGTTACAGTGAGAACCGAATCTCCTTTACATAATCTTATGATGGTTGGTGATCGGCGCAGTCTCAGCTGTGGGTAGCGCAGAGGGGTCCGGTGGGAGAGTCAGCCAAACAGCTGAGTTCAGCAATGCGAGATGGAGAGCAAAGGGGGGGGGGGAGGGGGGATGAGATGGGGGGGGGTGGGGGTGTTCTGCTCTTAGCACTTGAAGAAACTAGATGGAGTATTAGGGTATTGCTGGAAGTAGCTGCAATTGAATAAATGGGGAGGGGGGAGTATTTAGATTTACAGTAGTACAAGGGTAAGCAACGTGCGGCACTCCAGCTGCAGTGGAACTACACATGACATCATGCCCAGCCGCAGTTTTACAGTTAATGTATGCTATAGTGGTGTCAGGGCATGCTGGGATGTGTAGTTCCATGGCAGCTAGTGGGCCGGATGATAAGGTAGTGTATGGTATTCTGGACCTCATTCAGAGTCGGTCGAAGCGGCCGCGCGGTCGTACGGAAAAAGGGGCCGGATATTAAAATGATTCCCTCGCAAGTTGCGTCCCTAAGTTCGGATCGGTAGTTGGCCGACCAAGGGGAGGAAGCGGTCGGAAGACAAAAAAATACGCCCCCTTCTCGTACGCATTGCACGTCACCTCCGGGCATATAAGGATTAATCGAGACCATCGGGAACCATCGGAAGTGGTCGTAGAGCTTAAGGTTGACCATTCCCTCTCTTAAGCTCTACGATAATGTCAGTGTAAAAACCTCCCATGTCACATGTGCCATGACGCTACTTTGTTAATTATGCACTCCCATAATCCGTATGCACTCCCATAAAACGCCGTTCGCATAATGAGGCACGCCTGCGTTCAGATCTCCACTCTCCCGTTTTCAAGCACCTTCACCTGTTACCACCCACAAACGCCTCCATCTGTCACTCAAACTACCGACC
Organism: Taudactylus pleione; assembly: GCA_031769625.1. Lineage (NCBI taxonomy): Eukaryota > Metazoa > Chordata > Amphibia > Anura > Myobatrachidae > Taudactylus > Taudactylus pleione. The sequence goes on from JAUIMM010000280.1 coordinate 55,805, forward strand.
TGGCTGTGTTCAAGGAGAGAGAAATTTCTGATCGTAGCGGCTAGTTTGCGCACGCGCATTGCGAACTTTACGCATGCGCAGTATAGCGAACATCGGTGGCGTACGACCGTGCGGCCGCTTCGACCAACTCTGAATGAGGTCCTATGTGAGCTGTCGGGAGCAGGTTACCTGTACCATTATGTGATGGGCTGGTACTGGGGCTCAGCACAACAGGCAGCTGCCTACAGCGCAGGAAAGTTATGGGGCTCAAAACCTCTGATATACTCTTACTATGCCCTACCAGGTTATATATTGCTTTTAGGGGTAAATTTACTAAGATTTGATTTGATCTCGATTTGTCCCGTTTTTCAGCTCAGATAGGATAGATCAAAAAAGGACGTTTTTTTCACTTAGAAAATATCGGGAATTTACCAAGCTCCCGGTTTTGACAGGATCGTTTTGATTGATGGTGTATTTGGTCGATCCTGTCCGGTTTGAAGTCCCGATTATGGGCCATATCCAATTAGCCGCGGTAAATTACCGCAGCTAATTAGCTCGCTCGGGGCTATCCAATTAGCCCCGAAGTCGGCCTGACAACGGCACTTATCAGGACCTAATCTGTCCCGAAAAATAATCCACGATAAGTGCCGATTTTTCGCCCAAAAAAGGGCGAGAACACATAGGTCCGCGAGCTTATCGAGCAAACTATCCTATTATTTAGCTCAAAATAATAGGATAGGGAGAAAAAAAATACCGGCGAAAATCGGGGCTAATCGACGAAAAATCCCCGTTTTTCGCTGATCGCGGGTATCAAATAGCGCCTGAATTAGCAGGCTGCACATATCAGTATCAGTGAAATATGTGCAGACTGTTTGTTCATTTTTTTTTTATTTTTAGGGTTACATTTAAAAAAAAAAATGACATGAGGGTCCCCCCCCCCCCCCCCAAAAGGCATAACCAGCCCCGGACTTGCCAGCCTGGCACCTAAAATTACGGGGAACAAAACGTGTAGGGTTCCCCCGTAAATTAGGTGCCAGTCCTAGTTATAATTATAGGGGGAGAAAAAATTGCGTAGGGGTCCCCCTATAATTAAAACCAGCACCGGACCCTTTCTAGCGGGCTACTGATGCCACAGCCAGGGGAGCCCTTTCACTGGGCCCCCCAGCCGCAGCCTCAGTCAATAAAGGGGTCCGGCATTAAACCATCCGATTTCAACCTGAGAAAATGAATAAATCACCCGACTTTAAATTCCCGATTTGCAAAAAAGTGATATTATCACCCGAAAATGCAAATCGGAACCAACACGAATATTGATAAATGTACCCCTTAGAGTAATACATTGTTAGTGACAGCCTGAGACACTTATGGTCGCTGTATAGGGGTGGCAGTGATAACGTATAACCGTTGTGATGGGTGGGACGAGTAAGATTTGGTCATAAAATTAAAAAAATAAAAAAGATATAAAAAAAGTGCTGATTGAACAGCTCACTCCCGTAGATTCTTGTGTATATTCTATTATAATATGTTATGCTTTCATCAGAGATCAGTTATTTATCCCTGATGAAAGTACAATTTGTATAATTGTGACCTGGATATAATTGTTGGATAAACCTTTTATATGTCATGTTCCCCCATACCAGACTGGGCACTGGGGCAGGACTCTCCCATCGGCCACACGTACAGGGTGTTATTATACAACATCATTTCCTCTCTCTGATTTTTCCTGCAGCTCTACAGAGACAAGCGGAACCTGTTTGAGGTGAAGGAGAATGTTCCTCGGAAACTAGTGGAGAAGGTGGCTGCCGACGTTGAAACGCTCCTTGCCAAAAAAGTGCGAGCCCTGAAGGTAAGTGTCTGGGAGAGCATTCCTGCTGGTGGCTGCTTAGTACCTACTGTGCACTTGGGGGGAACCTGAGCAGCTTAGCTACTCTCATACCACCCAGCTACAGTATGTCGTACATCATTATTGTGAGATGATTGAATGAGTTCCAGCTACTACAATCGCTGGGTAATGTGATTAGTGATTGCTAATAATTACTACCGCTCTCCTAATGATAACAGTGGGGCACGGTATTGCTGGCTTACCTCCCCTGTAACACACTTGTACCCCCACCACTGTAACGCATTTCTTACTGTCACACCTCCTCTGTAACACACTTTTGCCCCCACCTCTGTAACGCATTTCTTACTGTCATACCTCCCCTGTAACACACTTGTACCCCCACCTCTGTAACGCATTTCTTACTTTCACACCTCCCCTGTAACACACTTGTGCCCCCACCTCTGTAACACATTTCTTACTGCCACACCGCCCCTGTAACACACTTGTACCCCCACCTCTGTAACGCATTTCTTACTGTCACACCTCCCCTGTAACACACTTGTACTCCCACCTCTGTAACGCATTTCTTACTGTCACACCTCCCCTGTAACACACTTGTACCCCCACCTCTGTAGCGCATTTCTTACTGTCACACCTCCCCTGTAAAACACTTGTGCCCCCACCTCTGTAACGCATTTCTTACTGTCACACCTCCCCTGTAACACACTTGTACCCCCACCACTGTAACGCATTTCTTACTGTCACACCTCTCCTGTAACACACTTGTACCCCCACCACTGTAACGCATTTCTTACTGTCACACCTCCCCTGTAACACGCTTGTGCCCCCACCTCTGTAATGCATTTCTTACTGTCACACCTCCCCTGTAACACACTGGTACCCCCACATCTGTAACGCATTTCTTACTGTCACACCTCCCCTGTAACACACTTGTACCCGCACCTCTGTAACGCATTTCTTACTGTCACACCTCCTCTGTTACACACTTGTACCCCTACCTCTGTAACGCATTTCTTACTGTCACACCTCCACTGTAACACACTTGTACCCGCACCTCTGTAACGCATTTCTTACTGTCACACCTCCCCTGTAACACACTTGTATCCCCACCTCTGTAACACATTTCTTACTGTCACACCTCCACTGTAACACATTTGTGCCCCCACCTCTGTAGCGCATTTCTTAATGTCACACCTCCCCTGTAACACACTTGTACCCCCACCTCTGTAACACATTTCTTACTGTCACACCTCCCCTGTAACACACTTGTACCCGCACCTCTGTAACGCATTTCTTACTGTCACACCTCCCCTGTAACACACTTGTGCCCCCACCTCTGTAGCGCATTTCTTACTGTCACACCTCCCCTGTAACACACTTGTGCCCCCACCTCTGTAACGCATTTCTTACTGTCACACCTCCCCTGTAACACACTTGTACCCGCACCTCTGTAACACATTTCTTACTGTCACACCTCCCCTGTAACACACTTGTCACACTTGTAACCGCACCTCTGTAATGCATTTCTTACTGTCACACCTCCCCTGTAACACACTTGTAACCGCACCTCTGTAACACATTTCTTACTGTCACACCTCCTCTGTAACACACTTGTATCCCTACCTCTGTAGCGCATTTTTTACTGTCACACCTCCTCTGTAACACACTTGTATCCCTACCTCTGTAGCGCATTTCTTACTGTCACACCTCCCCTGTAACACATTTGTGCCCCCACCTGTGTAATGCATTTCTTACAGTCACACCTCCCCTGTAACACACTTGTACCCCCACCTCTGTAACGCATTTCTTACTGTCACACCTCCCCTGTAACACACTTGTACCCCCACCTCTGTAACGCATTTCTTACTGTCACACCTCCCCTGTAACACACTTTTACCCCCACCTCCGTAACGCATTTCTTACTGTCACACCTCCTCTGTAACACACTTGTATCCCTACCTCTGTAACGCATTTCTTACTGTCACACCTCCCCTGTAACACACTTGTACCCGCACCTCTGTAACGCATTTCTTACTGTCACACCTCCTCTGTAACACATTTGTACCCGCACCTCTGTAACGTATTTCTTACTGTCACACCTCCCCTGTAACACATTTGTACCCCCACCTCTGTAACGGATTTCTTACTGTCACACCTCCCCTGTAACACACTTGTGCCCCCACCTCTGTAACGCATTTCTTACTGTCACACCTCCCCTGTAACACACTTGTGCCACCACCTCTGTAACGCATTTCTTACTGTCACACCTCCTCTGTAACACATTTGTACCCGCACCTCTGTACGTATTTCTTACTGTTACACCTCCCCTGTAACACACTTGTACCCGCACCTCTGTAACGCATTCCTTACTGTCACACCTCCCCTGTAACACACTTGTACCCGCACCTCTGTAACGCATTTCTTAATGTCACACCTCCCCTGTAACACACTTGTACCCGCACCTCTGTAACGCATTCCTTACTGTCACACCTCCCCTGTAACACACTTGTACCACCACCTCTGTAACACATTTCTTACTGTCACACCTCCCCTGTAACACACTTGTATCCCCCACCTCTGTAACGCATTTCTTACTTTCACACCTCCCCTGTAACACACTTGTACCACCACCTCTGTAACACATTTCTTACTGTCACTCCTCCCCTGTAACACACTTGTATCCCCGCACCTCTGTAACACATTTCTTACTGTCACACCTCCCCTGTAACACACTTGTATCCCCCACCTCTGTAACGCATTTCTTACTCTCACACCTCCCCTGTAACACACTTGTCCCCGCACCTGTGTAATGCATTTCTTACTGTCACACCTCCACTGTAACACACTTGTACCCCCACCTCTGTAACGCATTTCTTACTGTCACACCTCCCCTGTAACACACTTGTGCCCCCACCTCTGTAACGCATTTCTTACTCTCACACCTCCCCTGTAACACACTTGTACCACCACCTCTGTAACACATTTCTTACTGTCACACCTCCCCTGTAACACACTTGTATCCCCCACCTCTGTAACACATTTCTTACTGTCACACCTCCCCTGTAACACACTTGTACTCCCACCTCTGTAGACAATTCCTTACCCCTGTGCACACCTGTAGCTCTTACCCCCATACTCTGCACATTACTTACATGCCCAGCTTTGAGAACAAGGTTGCCCTGAGGCAGATTTGCAGTGCAGTGATGGTCTGGCAGTGAATCGGTGCAAATGTGTAAGCCCCCCACCACCACCACCACAGTGAGACCCTATGCAATGCTGACCGGATACAAGGGGACCCAGGATACCACTATAGCGTTACTGTCTCCTCATATATGTCCCTCTTCCTGGTGGTCACAGAAAAGGGCCTGTGGGTCACAGTTAGTGCATCTGTGTCTTATATAAATCAATGAGAGTGAGGGTCCATCAGGAATATTTTTATTCTGTCACTTTTCTATGTGTTTTTATAAATTGGTCATTGTGCACGAGACCTGCGCTTCTGACTGCACTAAGTTGGTCTCTTTACACCTTCTAGAAGATAATAGCTAGAATCTGATTGGTTGCTATGGGCAACATCTCCACTTTTAAATACTCTCACTTTCGTAAATTTTCCCCTATGAGTCCTTTTGGGCAATGGAAATGCTGGACGACCCTCCTTGCAAGGAGACCTTTAATTCTATATTCCTGTATCTGATTCCAGTAATCTCGCTCCTGCTTTTTCACTGCTCTGTAGAACTATGCATTGCTGTGCAAACACCCCCATCATGCTCTGCAAACACCCCAATCATGCTCTGCAAACACCCCCATCATGCTTTGCAAACACCTCCATCATGCTCTGCAAACACCTCCATCATGCTCTGCAAATACCTCCATCATGCTCTGCAAACACCCCCATCATGCTCTGCAAACACCTCCATCATGCTCTGCAAACACCTCCATCATGCAAACACCTCCATCATGCTCTGCAAACACCTCCATCATGCAAACACCTCCATCATGCTCTGCAAACACCTCCATCATGCAAACACCCCCATCATGCTCTGCAAACACCCCCATCATGCTCTGCAAACACCCCCATCATGCTCTGCAAACACCTCCATCATGCAAACACCTCCATCATGCCCTGCAAACACCTCCATCATCCTCTGCAAACACCTCCATCATGCTCTGCAAACATCTTCATCATGCTCTGAAAACACCTCCATCATGCCCTGCAAACACCTCCATCATGCAAACACCTCCATTGTGCTCTGCAAACACCCCCATCATGCAAACACCCCCATCATGCAAACACCTCCATCATGCACACCCCCATCATGCTCTGCAAACACCTCCATCATGCTCTGCAAACACCCCCATCATGCTCTGCAAATACCTCCATTATGCTCTGCAAATACCTCCATCATGCTCTGCAAACATATCCGCTCTGGCAGAAATCCAGGCACACTGACACTAGACAAGCTGTATATAACACAGCTGTTTTGTATTACGCAACAGACTTTTTACTTTTTATAAATGATCTCTGTGTGTTACTCAAACATTAACCGTATTTAAAAAAAATATATTTGTTATCAGTATAGCATTCTTTTAATGGCAGGTTACATTGGATCCATTGTGAGATGTGATCACTGAACCAGGGCGAGATGTGATCACTGAGCCAGGGAGAGAGGTGATCACTGTGGGAGATAGGTGATCACTGAACCAAGGAGAGACATGATCACTGAGCCAGGGAGAGACATGATCACTGAGCCAGGGAGAGACATGATCACTGAGCCAGGGAGAGATGTGATCACTGAGCCAGGGAGAGACGTGATTAATGAGCCAGGGAAAGTTAAGCTCACTGAGCCAGTTAGAGATCAGATTTCTGAGCCAGTTAGAGATCTGATTACTGAGCCAGAAAGGGATTTGATCACTTAGCCATGTAGACCTGATCACTTAGCAGGGAGAGTAAGTCCTGATCACTGAGCCAGGGAGAGTTCTGATCACTGAGCCAGATACAGTTCTGATCAATGCATCAGGTACAGTTCTGATAATTGTGTCAGGGACAGTTCTGATTACTGAGCCAGTTAGATATCTGATTATTGAGCCAGGAAGAGATTTGATCACTTGGCCAGGTAAAGTCTTGGTCCCTAGTGATGAGTTCTTTGAATTTTGTTCGTCATTCTTTGAATCATTTATTTGTTGATTGGGGACATTAAGAACTATTCAATTATAAAACTTGGGAGAGCGAGGTAATGAGCAGTGATAAGCTGGGCAACATGTAGCCTTGGAGAGGGAACTATCTCTAGTTACTATCTATATCTTTGCAATGGGAATAAAAGTCTATTGAAATATAATAACATTGTTTGTTTATCCTAGAACCATATAAAACAGAATTAATCACTCACCCCATCTACAACAATGGCGGCTTCCCCACAACTGAGCCATTTGAAGTGATAACATCATTGTAACAAATATCCTGTCATCATTTTTAACGTATATTAACACATAGTGTTACCTCAGGCACATAGCGTTACCTCAGGCACATAGTGTTACCTCATGCACATAGCGTTACCTCAGGCACACATTGTTACCCCATGCACATAGTGTTACCTCATGCACATAGCGTTACCTCAGGCACACATTGTTACCCCATGCACATAGTGTTACCTCAGGCACATAGTGTTACCTCAGGCACATAGTGTTACCTCATGCACATAGTGTTACCTCAGGCACATAGTGTTACCTCAGGCACATAGTGTTACCTCAGGCACATAGTGTTACCTCAGGCACATAGTGTTACATCAGACACATAGTATTACCTCAGACACATAGTGTTACCTCAGGCACATAGTGTTACCTCAGGCACATAGTATTACCTCAGGCACATAGTGTTACCCCATGCACATAGTGTTACCTCAGGCACATAGTGTTACCCCATGCACATAGTGTTACCTCAGGCACATAGTGTTACCTCATGCACATAGCGTTACCTCAGGCACATAGTGTTACCTCATGCACATAGTGTTACCTCAGGCACATAGTGTTACCTCATGCACATAGTGTTACCTCAGGCACATAGTGTTACCTCATGCACATAGTGTTACCTCAGGCACATAGTGTTACCTCAGGCACATAGTGTTACCTCATGCACATAGCGTTACCTCAGGCACATAGTGTTACCTCATGCACATAGTATTGCCTCATGCACATAGTGTTACCTCAGGCACATAGTGTTACCTCAGGCACATAGTGTTACCTCAGGCACATAGTGTTACCTCAGACACATAGGGTCTGATTCAGACCCGCTCGCTAGATGCGGCCGCTCGCTCCCAGCGTATGGAAATTCAGCTAAGTGACATCAAGGGAGCCGCTCGCACGGCAAGGCATAAGCACGCCCACTATGTCTTGGCGAGTGATCACTTTGTTTACAGACACCCACCAGCCTGCCTTTAGCCGCCCACTAGCGTACGTCATCTCCAGGAAGTATATACAACCATCGGTACATCGGGTTCCATCACATCTCACCGCAGCGCTTGCGTTTGACTGTACCCTACCGCAAGCACTGCGATCACTTCAGTGCATTATTCAACCAGGTGACGTGTGCTATGACGCTGCCTGTTAATTATGCACACCCCAGAAACGCGTGAAAACACTCTGGCACGCCTGCGTCCGCAACTCCACTCCCTCGTTACTACTGGCTTGCCCCGTTACCACCCACAAACGGCCTCCCCTGTCACTCATTCCACTGGGCTGTCTTTGCAGGGCGTGCGAGCGAGCACATTCCGATTGCTCGTACTAGTCTGCGCACCACACTGCGAACTACACGCATGCGCACATTAGCGAACATCGTCTGCAACGAGTGGCCACTTGCTAGCGAGCGGGTCTGAATCAGGCCTATAGTGTTACCTCAGGCACATAGTGTTACCTCAGGCACATAGTATCACCTCATGCACATAATGTTACCTCAGGCACATAGTATTGCCTCAGGCACATAGTGTTACCTCAGGCACATAGTATTACCTCAGGCACATAGTGTTACCTCAGGCACATAGTGTTACCTCAGGCACATAGTGTTACCTCATGCACATAGTATTGCCTCATGCACATAGTATTACCTTAGGCACATAGTGTTACCTTAGGCACATAGTGTTACCTCAGGCACATAGTATCACCTCATGCACATAATGTTACCTCAGGCACATAGTATTGCCTCAGGCACATAGTGTTACCTCAGGCACATAGTATTACCTCAGGCACATAGTGTTACCTCAGGCACATAGTGTTACCTCAGGCACATAGTGTTACCTCATGCACATAGTATTGCCTCATGCACATAGTATTACCTCAGGCACATAGTGTTACCTCAGGCACATAGTGTTACCTCAGGCACATAGTGTTACCTCATGCACATAGTGTTACCTCATGCACATAGTATTACCTCAGGCACATAGTATTACCTCAGGCACATAGTGTTACCTCAGGCACATAGTGTTACCTCAGGCACATAGTCTTACCTCAGGCACATAGCGTTACCTCAGGCACATAGTGTTAATTCAGGCACATAGTGTTACCTCAGGCACATAGTCTTACCTCAGGCACATAGCGTTACCTTAGGCACATAGTGTTACCTCAGGCACATAGTGTTACCTCAGGCACATAGTGTTACCTCAGGCACATAGTGTTACCTTAGGCACATAGTATTACCTCAGGCACATAGTGTTACCTCAGGCACATAGTGTTACCTCAGGCACATAGTATTACCTCAGGCACATAGTATTACATCAGGCACATAGTGTTACCTGAGGCACATAGTGTTACCTCAGGCACATAGTGTTATCTCATGCACATAGTATTACCTCAGGCACATAGTGTTACCTCAGGCACATAGTATTACCTAAGGCACATAGTGTTACCTCAGGCACATAGTGTTACCTCAGGCACATAGTGTTACCTCATGCACATTGTATTACCTCATGCACATAGTGTTACCTCATGCACATTGTATTACCTCATGCACATTGTATTACCTCATGCACATAGTGTTACCTCATGCACATGGTGTTACCTCAGGCACATAGTGTTACCTCAGGCACATAGTATTACCTCAGGCACATAGTGTTACCTCAGGCACATAGTGTTACCTCATGCAGATAGTGTTACCTCAGGCACATTGTGTTACCTCAGGCACATCGTGTTACCTCAGGCACATAGTGTTACCTCAGGCACATAGTGTTACCTCATGCACATAGTATTACCTCAGGCACATAGTGTTACCTCAGGCACATAGTGTTACCTCATGCAGATAGTGTTACCTCAGGCACATCGTGTTACCTCAGGCACATAGTGTTACCTCAGGCACATAGTGTTACCTCATGCACATAGTATTACCTCAGGCACCATAGTTTGTGGTCTTATTGAATAGTTGGTGGAGGGTTATGGTATAGGAGATTGTAGGGTTATTGTATAGGTAATAGGCTGGTTATGGTATACAGTAGGTGATGGTGTGGGGTTATTGTATAGGTTATTAGGTGGTCATGGTATAGGTGATGGTGTGGGGTTATGGTATCGGTGATTGGCTAGTGATGTGTGGGGTTATGGTATAGCTTATTATTTGGATGTGTGGAGTGATGGTGTGGGGTTATGGTATCGGTGATTGGCTAGTGATGTGTGGGGTTATGGTATAGCTTATTATTTGGATGTGTGGAGTGATGGTGTGGGGTTATGGTATAGGTTATTAGTTAGTTATTGTATAGGTGGTTATGGTATAGGTGATGTTGTGGCGTTATGGTATGGTTATTAGGTAGCTATGGTATAGGTTATTATAAGGTGGTTATGGTATAGGTGATGGTGTGGGGTCTTGGTATGGTTATTAGGTAGTTATGGTATAGGTTATTATTAGGTGGGTATGGTATAGGTGATGGTGTGGGGTCATGGTATGGTTATTAGGTAGTTATGGTATAGGTTATTATAAGGTGGTTATGGTATAGGTGATGGTGTGGGGTCATGGTATGGTTATTAGGTAGTTATGGTATAGGTTATTATTAGGTGGGTATGGTATAGGTGATGGTGTGGGGTCTTGGTATGGTTATTAGGTAGTTATGGTATAGGTTATTATTAGGTGGGTATGGTATAGGTGATGGTGTGGGGTCATGGTATGGTTATTAGGTAGTTATGGTATATGTTATTATTAGGTGGGTATGGTATAGGTGATGGTGTGGGGTCATGGTATGGTTATTAGGTAGCTATGGTATAGGCGATGAAGCTGCCAGGACTGTCGGGTTACTAGGGACATCAGCGGGGTGCCGTATGTGTACAACCAGTATCTCTGTGCCGGATTAGTTTGTTGGTGTGTGAATGTAAAGGATTATTGGGAGTCAGGCCTGGGTCATTGTGCCACACAATGTGCTTTTCTGGCCTCATTACTTGCAGTGTCCATTCCTAGCTGACAGGCTTCTGATCTCAATCAGTTTATGATGACAGATTTAATTAGATTAGAAATACAGCAGTAACACAGATTAGCTGAGTAATGCATTAATACCAGGGGGAACCCTGCGGGAGGGGGAGGCTTCCTGCGGTGTGTCCCTGCAAATTAGGACGGTAGGTCAGTATGTGTGTGTGCGCTACTGCATTGTGTGTGTGTGTGCTAGTGCATTGTGTGTGTGTGTGTGTGCTAGTGCATTGTGTGTGTGTGCTAGTGCATTGTGTGTGTGCTAGTGCATTGTGTGTGTGTGTGTGTGCTAGTGCATTGTGTGTGTGCTAGTGCATTGTGTGTGTGTGCGCTACTGCATTGTGTGTGTGTGTGTGTGCTAGTGCATTGTGTGTGTGCTAGTGCATTGTGTGTGTGTGTGTGCTAGTGCATTGTGTGTGTGCGCTACTGCATTTTGTGTGTGTGTGTGCGCTAGTGCATTGTGTGTGTGTGTGTGTGCTAGTGCATTGTGTGTGTGTGTGCTAGTGCATTGTGTGTGTGTGTGCTAGTGCATTGTGTGTGCGCTAGTGCATTGTGTGTGTGTGCTAGTGCATTGTGTGTGTGTGTGCTAGTGCATTGTGTGTGTGTGCTAGTGCATTGTGTGTGCGCTAGTGCATTGTGTGTGTGTGCTAGTGCATTGTGTGTGTGTGTGCTAGTGCATTGTGTGTGTGTGCTAGTGCATTGTGTGTGTGTGTCCTAGTGCATTGTGTGTGTGTGTGCTAGTGCATTGTGTGTGTGTGCTAGTGCATTGTGTGTGTGTGTGTGCGCTAGTGCATTGTGTGTGCGCTAGTGTATTGTGTGTGTGTGCGCTAGTGCATTGTGTGTGTGTGTGTGCTAGTGCATTGTGTGTGTGTGCTAGCGCATTGTGTGTGTGCTAATGCATTGTGTGCGTGCTAGTGCATTGTGTGTGTGCTAGTGCATTGTGTGTGTGTGTGTGCGCTAGTGCATTGTGTGTGTGCGCTAGTGCATTGTGTGTGTGTGCTAGCGCATTGTGTGTGTGCTAATGCATTGTGTGCGTGCTAGTGCATTGTGTGTGTGCTAGTGCATTGTGTGTGTGTGTGTGCGCTAGTGCATTGTGTGTGTGCGCTAGTGCATTGTGTGTGTGTGCTAGCGCATTGTGTGTGTGCTAATGCATTGTGTGCGTGCTAGTGCATTGTGTGTGTGCTAGTGCATTGTGTGTGTGCTAGTGCATTGTGTGTGTGTGTGTGTGCGCTAGTGCATTGTGTGTGTGTGTGCGCTAAGGCATTGTGTGTGTGTGTGTGTGTGTGCTAATGGATTGTGTGTGTGTGTGTGTGTGTGCGCGCAAGTGCATTATGTTTGTAGTGTACATATCAATGTGTGTACATTATACTGTGTATGTATGTTATTCTGTATGCGCTGTGTGTGTGTTTGTGCTAGTGTATTGTGTGTTTGCCCTAGTGCATTGTGTGTATGTGTGTTTGTGCTAGTGTGTTTGTGTGTGCTAGTGCATTGTATGTGTTTGTGTGTGCTTGCATTGTGTGTGTACTGTACGTATCAATGTGTGTAAATTATACTGTGTATGTATGTTACTCTGTAAGCGCTGTGTGTATGTGTTAATGTATTTTATGTACTATATGTGGATTAGTGTGTTACTGTGTTGTATTTGTCAGTGTACACTGTGTGTGTGTCAGTGTGTTGTAGTTGTGTGAGTTTGTTGTGTGACCTCATCGGCTGTTACTTGTACTATCTGTGTGATTGGAGGACCCCCCTCCCCTGCCCTTGTTGTGTACTGTCCCCATTATATGATGGATTTCCATCTACTGAACACAGTTGGGGACAGTTACAACAGCCGGCATACTGGGACGGTGCAGAAAAGCGGCGGTAACACCTCTATACTCCTGGCCTGATATAGAGGTAATAGAAAGTGAGAGCAGACATCTGGTTGGTTGCTACAGGTTACAGCATCTCTTACATGTGTCGTCACCATTACCAAATCGCTTGTGATTGGGTAACTGCCGGTGGTATCGTCTGTCCCCAGCGCCAAATGCACGGCATGTCAGGTGCCCCCTATGACATGCTGTCACTGACATTTGGTCTGGTTGGACGTTTTAATCCCCCTGGCCATAGACACAATGGGGTTCGTGCTGTGATTCCCCCCCCCCCCCCCCCCCCCCCCGGAGCTGTGAGGACGCTTCTCTCCAGCACAAATCCTTCACAAACTCCAGAGGCGGCGAGTTCAGCAAATCCCTCTCAGGTTTAATCTCTGCGCATGTTAATTAATAATGACAATGCGGCCCTTTCCCTCCCGCCCGGCTAATTACTAGTTAGTAGCTTTGTTATAATTATAATTTTAATTCTTTAAATCCAGACTTGTTGTATTTGTTTGCATTGTTTGCGCTGGAAGCCGCACGTCTTTGGTAAGGAGCCGGCGGAGGACAGATACGGGAAATAACCGAGAAGGAGAATACAGAGGAGAATGGGGGACGTCTGCTCTTCATCAATCTCGCCAAACAAACGTTATTCTTCATTTCACCGATTGTCTAACCCTTTCTCTGACCTTCCCTTCCTAGATTTTTAGCACATTTAAATGCACCTGCTTCCTACACTGCGTGGGCCGCCATTTTGTAGGCCTATCCACTATTTGACAATGTCGCCTATCAGATCACTAGGGCCCTGTGACATCACAGAGGCACAAAATGGCTGAAGTACTGTTCATGAGAACAGAGCCTATTGATTCGTTAGTACTGAGTCGCAGCACGCTCATCGATTCCTGATTCATCGATCGGTTGTCTCCGCAGTGTATCGGCTGATAGTGAACCATCCGGTGCTGTCGGCTTCCTTGGTATCTTCCGCTCTATCTCCGCCATCACAGACACAGATGCTTCATACACTCGTTCGTGTTCTCTCATCTCTTCTTTACTTGATCTCTTAACCCCATTTCCATCTTATTGTCCCTCTCTTTGTCCCTCTTACATTCTCTATCTCCTGTCATGCATGTCTTGATTTCTGATTTTCAGTTCAGCCATTAATCCAATTTAAGCTTCCGCACTTTGTCCTGGAGAGAGAGGGATGGATTTGTGATCTGAACACGGGATCATCTTGCGTCTTCCTTGTCCGTGCCCCGATGTGGGTCCAGAGCTGAGTCTCCGGGATGAGAGGTGAGGGGCCCTGGCAGAGTGCCCGGTGGCTTTCTCTGCACCACTAACAACACAGATAGAGCTGTCACGTTCCGACACTGGAGACCACCTCTCGCTACGAGTTAATGGCTGCACTGATACAATTAGTCAGTTTCTCGTGCAACAATCTTACAATTTCACACCTTGTCTCCTGCCAGCCTGCCCCTCTCTCCTTCTGCTGGTGCTCTCCTCCTCGCCTCTGGCGTTTCTCGCTCGCAGAAATGACCCATCCACCCCGCTGCCCATCACTCCCCCCCCCCCCCAGTGTCTCGCTCTGTTCCTCTGTCCTGTTCTCTGTGTGATGGTAAGAATGTGTCTCTCTCTCTCTGGCTGTGTAAATGTCTTTTGGGGACATTAGACCCATTATGACCTACGATGGGGAGAGAAGTGATGCTTTGGGAAGCAGTGAGGACCGAGGACAAGGCTGCAGAGTGGAAGCATTTCTGCTGTGATTTCGTCTAGGCTGGTTACAGAGTGCCAAACTCCCCCCTCCCACATTGACGCTTGGACGCCATGTTAAATGTCCTCACACTAAAACCACTTATAGTTTAGGTTTAGATTTTCATTCCAGTTTTATTTTTATTTTTTTATTAGCTACTGAAGTAATCGTTTCTGGAGAAGAAACATAAAGCGTTAATGTTCCGGCGCTGGCGCAGATTGACTTCTCCTGCCCGTGGCGCAGGCTGTTTGTGGTTGGTCTAAGCCGTAACAAGGGGTAGTCGGTATGAAGCTGATAACACTTTCCTGCTGGCTGCCAAGTCATGTCTTTGCCAAATGCTCGTCTCTCTGGGAGTCCGGGCGCTGCTTGTGCCAGACGCGGGAGGAGGGCACCTTTCCCAGGGTTTACCCACAATACCGTCTGGTGCAGCGGTGAGTGAGATTGTGTATATGTCAACACCATCTGCTCTAGCATCTCGAAGAAGCGAGCGTGTGGAGGAGGAGGGACATTGAGATTGCAGACAGCCTGCTGCTGAGCCCCTGTTACGTGATGCGGTCTGAGATAGGGGTGATACTTACCTGTGGTATGGAACGCAGGTGGCCAGGAGCCCCTTAGGTTAGTTACAGTAATCAGGGCAGTGATAGGGAATGAGATCGGAATGGTGGCAGAGTATAGAACAGAAACCCTGATGATTCTGCAATGCTGTAAGGACACGTGGAGGGATGGAGATACACCGAGAGGCATAGAGCGGGGGCACAATAGGGAGAGAGGTACTCTGAGAGGGCACAGGTGGGAGAGAAGTACTCTGAGAGGGCACAGGTGGGAGAGAGGTACTCTGAGAGGGCACAGGTGGGAGAGAAGTACTCTGAGAGGGTGCACAGAGGAAGAGAGGTACTCTGAGAGGTGCACAGAGGGAGACAGGTTCTCTGAGCGGGTGCACAGAGGAAGAGAGGTACTCTGAGAGGGCACAGATGGGAGAGAGGTACTCTGAGAGGTACACAGAGGGAGACAGGTACTCTGAGAGGGCACAGGTGGGAGAGAAGTACTCTGAGAGGGTGCACAGAGGAAGAGAGGTACTCTGAGAGGTGCACAGAGGGAGACAGGTACTCTGAGAGGGCACAGGTGGGAGAGAAGTACTCTGAGAGGGTGCACAGAGGAAGAGAGGTACTCTGAGAGGTGCACAGAGGGAGACAGGTACTCTGAGAGGGTGCACAGAGGGAGACAGGTACTCTGAGAGGGTGCACAGAGGAAGAGAGGTACTCTGAGAGGGTGCACAGAGGAAGAGAGGTACTCTGAGAGGGTGCACAGAGGAAGAGAGGTACTCTGAGAGGGTGCACAGAGGAAGAGAGGTACTGAGAGGGTGCACAGAGGAAGAGAGGTACTCTGAGAGGTGCACAGAGGGAGACAGGTACTCTGAGAGGGTGCACAGAGGGAGACAGGTACTCTGAGAGGGCACAGGTGGGAGAGAAGTACTCTGAGAGGTGCACAGAGGGAGACAGGTACTCTGAGAGGGTGCACAGAGGAAGAGAGGTACTCTGAGAGGTGCACAGGTGGGAGAGAGGTACTCTGAGAGGGCACAGGTGGGAGAGAGGTACTCTGAGAGGTGCACAGAGGGAGACAGGTACTCTGAGAGGGTGCACAGAGGAAGAGAGGTACTCTGCGAGGGTGCACAGAGGAAGAGAGGTACTCTGCGAGGGTGCACAGAGGAAGAGAGGTACTCTGCGAGGGTGCAAAGAGGAAGAGAGGTACTCTGAGAGGGGGGTGCATAGAGTAAGAGAAGTACTCGTGAGAGGGTGCACAGAGGAAGAGAGGTACTCGTGAGAGGGTGCACAGAGGAAGAGAGGTACTCTGAGAGGGTGCACAGAGGAAGAGAGGTACTCTGCGAGGGTGCACAGAGGAAGAGAGGTACTCTGAGAGGGTGCACAGAGGAAGAGAGGTACTCTGCGAGGGTGCACAGAGGAAGAGAGGTACTCTGCGAGGGGGGTGCATAGAGTAAGAGAAGTACTCGTGAGAGGGTGCACAGAGGAAGAGAGGTACTCCGAGAGGGGGGTGCATAGAGTAAGAGAAGTACTCGTGAGAGGGTGCACAGAGGAAGAGAGGTACTCGTGAGAGGGTGCACAGAGGAAGAGAGGTACTCTGAGAGGGTGCCCAGAGGAAGAGAGGTAATCTGCGAGGGTGCACAGAGGAAGAGAGGTACTCTGAGAGGGTGCACAGAGGAAGAGGTACTCTGAGAGGGTGCCCAGAGGAAGAGAGGTAATCTGCGAGGGTGCACAGAGGAAGAGAGGTACTCTGAGAGGGTGCACAGAGGAAGAGAGGTACTCTGCGAGGGTGCACAGAGGAAGAGAGGTACTCTGCGAGGGGGGTGCATAGAGTAAGAGAAGTACTCGTGAGAGGGTGCACAGAGGAAGAGAGGTACTCGTGAGAGGGTGCACAGAGGAAGAGAGGTACTCTGAGAGGGTGCACAGAGGAAGAGGTACTCTGAGAGGGTGCACAGAGGAAGAGAGGTACTCGTGAGAGGGTGCACAGAGGAAGAGAGGTACTCTGAGAGGGTGCACAGAGGAAGAGAGGTACTCTGAGAGGGTACACAGAGGAAGAGAGGTACTCTGAGAGGGCACAGGAGGGAGAAAATATACTGAGAGAGCATAAGGGAGAGAGATACTGAGAGGCCCCAGGGGGAGAGAGATACTGAAAGGGCACTGGGAGTAGAAAGATAATGAGAGGGCACTGGCAAGAGAGTGATATTGAGAGGGCACTGGGGGAGAGCTATACTGAGAGGGCACTTGGGGAGAGCGATACTGAGAGGGCACAGGGGAAGAGATACTGAGAGGGCGGGGGGGGGAGGAAATAATGAGAGAGCACAGGAGTGAGAAATATACTGAGAGGGCATAGGGGGGAGAGAGATACTGAGAGGGTCCCTGGGGGGGAGAGATAATGAGAGGGCACTGGGGGGTAAGAGATAATGAGAGGGCACTGGGGGGAGAGAGATACTGAGAGGGCCCCTTGGGGGGAGAGATAATGAGAGGGCACTGGGGGAAAGAGATAATGAGAGGGCACTGGAGGGAGAGAGATATTGAGAGGGCCCCTGGAGGGGAGAGATAATGAGAGGGCACTGGGGGGAGAGAGATACTGAGAGGGCCCCCTGGGGGGAAAGAGATAATGAGAGGGCACTGGGGGGAGAGAGATACTGAGTGGGCAGTACGGATAGAGATACTCTGAGAGGGCACAGAGAGGAGTGAGATACTGAGAGGACAAAGGGTTGAAAGATATAATGAGAGGGCATGGGGGGAGAGCTATACTGAGAGGGCACAGGAGGAAGAGATACTGAGGAGCACTGAGGGAGAGCAATACTGAGAGGGCACAGGGAAAGAGATACTGAGAGGGTGGGGGGGAGGAAATAATGAGAGAGCACAGGGGTGAGAAATATACTGAGAGGGCATAGGGGGGAGAGAGATACTGAGAGGGACCCTGGGGGGGAGAGATAATGAGAGGGCATAGGGGGGAGAGAGATACTGAGAGGGCCCCTGGGGAGAGAGATAATGAGAGGGCATAGGGGGGAGAGAGATACTGAGAAGGCCCCTGGGGGGGAGAGATAATGAGAGGGCATTGGGGGGAAAGAGATAATGAGAGGGCACTTGGGGAGAGCGATATTGAGAGGGCACAGGGAAAGAGATACTGAGAGGGCCCCTGGGGGGAGAGAGATACTGAGAGGGCCCCTGGGGGGAGAGATAATGAGGTACTGAGAATGCTGCCATCCACTCACTGGGAATCAGTAACATCACTGAGAATGCAGCCTATCCAGTCACTAGGAGCCAGTGACATCACTGAGAATGCAGCCTATCCAGTCACTAGGAGCCAGTGACATCACTGAGAATGCAGCCTATCCATTCACTAGAAGCCAGTGATATCACTGAGAATGCAGTCTATCCAGTCACTAGGAACCAGTGACATCACTGAGAATGCAGCCTATCCATTCACTAGGAGCCAGTGACATCACTGAGAATGCAGCCTATCCATTCACTAGGAACCAGTGACATCACTGAGAATGCAGCCTATCCATTCACTAGGAGCCAGTGACATCACTGAGAATGCAGCTTATCCATTCACTAGGAACGAGTGACATCACTGAGAATGCAGCCTATCCAGTCACTAGGACCCAGTGACATCACTGAGAATGCAGCCTATCCAGTCACTAGGACCCAGTGACATCACTGAGAATGCAGCCTATCCATTCACTAGGAGCCAGTGAAATCACTGAGAATGCAGCCTATCCATTCACTAGGAACGAGTGACATCTCTGAGAATGCAGCCTATCCATTCACTAGGAACGAGTGACATCTCTGAGAATGCAGCCTATCCAGTCACTAGGAGCCAGTGACATCACTGAGAATGCAGCTTATCCATTCACTAGGAGCCAGTGACATCACTGAGAATGCAACTTATCCACTCACTAGGAGCCAGTGACATCACTGAGGATGCAGCTTATCCATTCACTAGGAACCAGTGACATCACTGAGAATGCAGCCTATCCAGTCACTAGGACCCAGTGATACCACTGAGAATGCAGCCTATCCATTCACTAGGAGCCAGTGACATCACTGAGAATGCAGCCTATCCAATCACTAGGAGCCAGTGACATCACTGAGAATGCAGCCTATCCATTCACTAGGACCCAGTGACATCACTGAGAATGCAGCCTATCCAATCACTAGGAGCCAGTGACATCACTGAGAATGCAGCCTATCCAGTCACTAGGAGCCAGTAACATCACTGAGAATGCTGCGAAGGAAATCTCAATGGCTAATATATACATGAAACGGAGCTTAAATGATCCTGTCATGTCCGCATTTGTCTAGCCACCCCCCCATTACCTCCCCCAAACGCTTACTACCCATCACTCACTTTGCAAGTGAATCCCCTGTGCGAGCATTATTGCATTACAATCGCTGCACGTGCGCACTGCGGCTTACACACATGCGCAATGGCAAACAATCACTTGATCTGCGTAAATATCAGCATCGCATAAATCTGGGAATCAGGCCCTTAGATTGTTATATTGTTCATTACAGTGGGATCACATGTCCCGGCAAGCTTTCCCCGGCAATGGCATGCAGGCTCTTGTGGAACCACAAGTGCCAGCATGCCCTGACATTAAGGGCCCCAATGGCATCTGTAGTCCCACTGTAAAGAATAATCTGAGTTAGAAGTGGCAGACCCGGGCCTGTGACTGTTCAGTGTTCTCCCCAGCCGGGTGGCATCCAAAAGTAGCCGGGTGGGGGCCTTCGCAATTATGCGCGCGCCGGGAAAAGGGTATCTCCCTTACCAATCCAGCCCGACAGGTCTCAGGCTGCTCCCCCACTGGCTCTCAGTCAAAAGTGCCCATTATGCAGTGCCCCCTGTAATTTTCCCCTTTATGCAGTGCCCCCTGTAATTTTCCCCTTTATGCAGTGCCCCCTGTAATTTTCCCCATTTATGCATTCCTCCCTGTAGTTTAGCTTTGACCTTATGCAGTGCCCCCTGGCTGAAGTAGTACCCCTATGTAGTGCCGCAGAGTGGTCCCTTATGTAGTGCCCCCAGGCTTAAATAGTGCCCCCAGGCTGGCCCTTATGCAGTGCCCCCAGGTTTAAAGTGTCCCTTATGCAGTGCCCCCAGGCTGGCTCCTTTATGCAGTGCCCCCAGGCTGGCCCCTTTATGCAGTGCCCCCAGGCTGGCCCCTTTATGCAGTGCCCCCAGGCTGGCCCTTATGCAGTGCCCCCAGGTTTAAAGTGTCCCTTATGCAGTGCCCCCAGGCTGGCTCCTTTATGCAGTGCCCCCAGGCTGGCCCCTTTATGCAGTGCCCCCAGGCTGGCCCCTTTATGCAGTGCCCCCAGGCTGGCCCCTTTGTGCAGTGCCCCCAGGCTGGCCCCTTTATGCAGTGCCCCCAGGCTGGCCCTTTTGTGCAGTGCCCCCAGGCTGGCCCCTTTATGCAGTGCCCCCAGGCTGGCCCCTTTATGCAGTGCCCCCAGGCTGGCCCCTTTATGCAGTGCCCCCAGGCTGGTCCCTTTGTGCAGTGCCCCCAGGCTGGTCCCTTTGTGCACTGCCCCCAGGCTGGTCCCTTTGTGCAGTGCCCCCAGGCTGGCCCCTTTGTGCAGTGCCCCCAGGCTGGCCCCTTTGTGCAGTGCCCCCAGGCTGGTCCCTTTGTGCAGTGCCCCCAGGCTGGTCCCTTTGTGCAGTGCCCCCAGGCTGGCCCCTTTATGCAGTGCCCCCAGGCTGGCCCCTGTATGCAGTGCCCCCCAGGCTGGTCCCGGTCCCGGCCCCAGCACTTACCTTTACTTTCTGGCCGGTCTCCCGCTCGCCGCTGCTGCCGCGCGCTGACTGGATCTAACTAGATCCAGCAGGCATGTGGGGCAGGCTCCTCACGTCGCGGGTGACGCCATGACGCCACCCGCGCAGTGCATCACTGGGAACGCTGGCCTCTGAAATGATCAGAGGCTTCTTTATCCTCCGGTCACTTCAGAGGCCAGTGTTCCACAGTAGGGGTCGGCGGGGAAAAGTGCCGGGCGCAGGCTGTTTCTGCCGGGCTATGCGCCCGCAGAAAACAGCCTGGGGAGAACACTGCTGTTGACGGATGTACATGTCCATTGGCCTAAACTGGAAAGCTCAGCAGAGACAAGTTAATGCATTGTGTAATTATCTCTGTCTATGTTGTAGGTATGTATGTATGTATGTATATATGTATGTATGTATGTCGCCAGCCCCCCGATAATAAGAAATCCTTATTCCCCTAAATGTATTATTATGGAGTCGCTGGTACATTATCCTCCACGATCACTTTACCTTCTATTGTGGCCAGCTGCGCATGGGTGACAGAAGGGACTACAACGGGCGGACGCCATCTAAAGATGCCGCATTCCGGAGCTTGGAAAAAATATCCGCATCACCCCATGGGGGGTCGCGGCTGCTTTGGGATATGGAAATATTTGCTGCGGTCCCTCCATGGTACATTGGCGCGATATATTTAATATTCGCGGGTATCCACCGAAAACGGGTGTTTTCGGGGAATATCGCGCAGATATTTTTTGATTAATAGTCCCGTATAAAACAAACAAGGATTAGATTGCTAGACCCGCAGCCTAGACCTTTTTGTTTTCTCCTTTATTCCTCTCTGTATATATTACAGCCCAAATGACAACGATGGACAACTCCTATTACTGCAGCTGTTGCTAAAATACATCTTCCATGATGCTCCACTGTGTGCGGGATGTAATTCAACAAGTGGCGAATGTCTGCTCCGCCATAAATAGACTGTATGTGGGTATTTCTGAGACGGTCTGTCCTTCCCGTGTGCAGTGACAGCCGGACATATGCAGTGCAGATTAGGGACAAGGAGACCCTAGGACACGTCTGGCAGCCCCTGACGGGAGACGTGTTTTCTCTGCTGTCATGTGATGACAACTGCCAGCGTATATGTCACCGTTTTGCTGCTGTTCTCGGCTTTATAATGACAGCGACACGGAACCTTCCTAGCAGAAGTTGTCTGCGTGTCTTTACAATAAGACTTCAGTCACATCCAAAAGGAGGTAATTTGTCAATTTGTTGCTTAATGAGGCGTAGGAGTCATTAGCGAGTAATAGGAACACGAGAGCCATTCTTCTTACTATTACATTTTTTTTATGCGTTTTGACCAGATGTGATTGTTAGCTCTGTAGGCAAAGCATTGCCTGGATCTTTAAAGTGAGCAGCTGCTCAAAAGTGGGTCTGACTGCTTCACGGTGAGTCTACAATTAAATATCTTAGCGGAGAACCATTGTCATAGCATCTATACTATATATTATTGCATTGCTAGTCCTCCACATTATCACCCATATCTGTAGCAGAGCCACTCAGCCCATTCCCTGTGTCTGTAGCAGAGCCACTCAGTCCATTCCCTGTGTCTGTAGCAGAGCCACTCAGTCCATCCCCTGTGTCTGTTACAGAGCCACTCAGCCCACCCCGTGTCTGTAGCAGAGCCTCTCAGCCCATTCCCTGTGTCTGTAGCAGAGCCTCTCAGCCCATCCCGTGTCTGTAGCAGAGCCACTCAGCCCATCCCCTGTGTCTGTAGCAGAGCCACTCAGCCCATTCCCTGTGTCTGTAGCAGAGCCTCTCAGCCCATCCCCTGTGTCTGTTACAGAGCCACTCTGCCCATCCCCTGTGTCTGTAGCAGAGCCACTCTGCCCATCCCCTGTGTCTGTAGCAGAGCCTCTCAGCCCATTCCCTGTGTCTGTAGCAGAGCCACTCAGCCCATTCCCTGTGTCTGTTACAGAGCCACTCAGCCCATCCCCTGTGTCTGTTACAGAGCCACTCAGCCCATCCCCTGTGTCTGTAGCAGAGCCACTCTGCCCATCCCCTGTGTCTGTAGCAGAGCCTCTCAGCCCATCCCCTGTGTCTGTAGCTGAGCCACTCAGCCCATTCCCTGTGTCTGTTACAGAGCCTCTCAGCCCATCCCCTGTGTCTGTTACAGAGCCACTCAGCCCATCCCCTGTGTCTGTTACAGAGCCACTCAGCCCATCCCCTGTGTCTGTTACAGAGCCACTCAGCCCACCCCCTGTGTCTGTTACAGAGCCACTCAGCCCATCCCCTGTGTCTGTTACAGAGCCACTCAGCCCATCCCCTGTGTCTGTTACAGAGCCACTCAGCCCATCCCCTGTGTCTGTAGCAGAGCCACTCAGCCCATCCCCTGTGTCTGTAGCAGAGCCACTCAGCCCATCCCCTGTGTCTGTTACAGAGCCACTCAGCCCATCCCCTGTGTCTGTAGCAGAGCCACTCAGCCCATCCCCTGTGTCTGTAGCAGAGCCACTCAGCCCATCCCCTGTGTCTGTTACAGAGCCACTCAGCCCATCCCCTGTGTCTGTTACAGAGCCACTCAGCCCATCCCCTGTGTCTGTTACAGAGCCACTCAGCCCACCCCCTGTGTCTGTTACAGAGCCACTCAGCCCATCCCGTGTCTGTTACAGAGCCACTCAGCCCATCCCCTGTGTCTGTTACAGAGCCACTCAGCCCATCCCCTGTGTCTGTTACAGAGCCACTCAGCCCATCCCCTGTGTCTGTAGCAGAGCCACTCAGCCCATCCCCTGTGTCTGTAGCAGAGCCACTCAGCCCATCCCCTGTGTCTGTAGCAGAGCCACTCAGCCCATCCCCTGTGTCTGTTACAGAGCCTCTCAGCCCATCCCCTGTGTCTGTAGCAGAGCCACTCAGCCCATCCCCTGTGTCTGTTACAGAGCCACTCAGCCCATCCCCTGTGTCTGTTACAGAGCCACTCAGCCCATCCCCTGTGTCTGTAGCAGAGCCACTCAGCCCATCCCCTGTGTCTGTTACAGAGCCACTCAGCCCATCCCCTGTGTCTGTAGCAGAGCCACTCAGCCCATCCCCTGTGTCTGTTACAGAGCCTCTCAGCCCATCCCCTGTGTCTGTAGCAGAGCCACTCAGCCCAATAAGTGATTACTATGTGGTTGATAGTGATAGTGAAATGTTGGGCAGTGCAGACACCGCAGGGCATTGAGCTTGCAGTGTTTGGGGTGTGATGTCTCTGTGTGGTGACAACAGGTGGCTGTGATAAAGGGGACAGGTGTTACACAATGATGGCAGATGACCTATTTGGAAAAGAAGACGATTGTTCTATTTATAGTGTGACAGCAGTTGGATAGGGTGACACATTTCTCAGTAATGGATGAATTGTTGTGGTGCGTTACAGTATCAGATGGCAGTGATAAGATGTGGCACACATGCCATACACTGTACCTGGCTGGCTGTGTAAAAAAAAGAAAGTGACTATCTGAATCAGGGTGGCACACAGTTGGCAGTATTAGAGCATTGCATAACTGGCAGTCTCAGAATGGCACACAGGTGACAGTTTCTACGTGGCACATGGATGGTAATGACAGGTTAACACATGTGGCAGCAAGAGGATGACACTTAGGTAGCAGTTCCAGGGTAGAACAAAGTTGGCAGTGACAGGGGGAATGCAGTCTGTTGTTACAGTTTAGCACAGGGGTGACAATGTTAGGGTGGCACATGTGTGGATCACAAGTGATAGTGGTATATAAGTGGCAGCGACAAGTTGGCACACAAGGAGCAGCATAATTGGCAGTAGAAGGGTAGCACACAGGTAGCATTGATACCATGGTGACACATGGATGGCAGTATAAAGGGACCGCATGGGTGGCAGTGTCAGGGTGGCGCATCTGTGATGACTGGATGGTACCAAGGTGGCAGTATAAATGTGGCATATGGTTTATAGTGACATGCTGGCTTACAGATGGCAGTAGTAGCACACAGCTGACAATGACAGGATAGCACAGGGATGTCAGTGACGGGTAGCACACTGGTGGCAGTGACAGGGGTAGCACAGGGGTGGCAGTGACAGGGTAGCACAGGGATGTCGGTGACAGGCTAGCACAGTGGTGGCAGTGACAGGTTGACACGCAGGATAACACAGGGGTGGCAGTGGCAGTGTAGCACAGTGGTGGTAGTGACAGGCTAGCATGCAGGTGGCAGTGACAGGGTAGCACATGGGTGGCAGTGACAGGGTAGCAAAGGGATGGCAGGGACAGGGTAGGACAGTGGTGGCATGCAACTGCCAGTGACAGGATAACACAGGGATGGCAGTGTAGCACAGTGGTGGCAGTGACAGGCTGACATGCAGGTGGCAGTGACAGGGTAGAATAGGGGTGGCAGTGACAGGGTAGCACAGTGGTGGCAGTGACAGATTGGCACGCAGGATAACATGGGTGATAGTGGCAGTGTATCACAGTGGTGGTAGTGACAGGTTGGCACACAGGATAACACAGGGGTGGCAGTGACAGGGTAGCACAGGGGTGGCAGTGACAGGGTAACACAGTGGTGGTAGTGACAGGTTGGCACGCAGGATTACATGGGTGACAGTGGCAGTGTAGCACAGTGATGTTAGCGACAGGTTGGCACACAGGATAACACAGGGGTGGCAGTGCAGCACAGTGGTGGCAGTGATAGACTGGCACACAGCTGGCAGTGAGGGTAGCATAGTGGTAATAGTAACAGGCTGGCATGCAGCTGGCAGTGACAGGGTAGCACAGTGGTAAATAGTGACAGGCTGGCAGTGACAGGGTAGCACAGGGATGGCCAGTGTAGCACAAGGGTGGCAGTGACAGTATATGTCTGATAGTTGGTGGGTTAATGATTACATAAGTGGCACCAAAATGCTGCCTGTCTGATATCCTCTCTTTTTTTGCTCTTGGCTGGATCGAAATAGTCCGACCCCTTTACACAATAGCCAAGGCCTGAAGTGAGATATTGATCGGATGGGGGGTTATTTGTGTCACTTATGCTGCTCTTTTGGAAATGGAAGATAATTACGAGATCAGAGGAACGTTACTGAATGGAAGCGCATTACGCAGTGTGAGGGTGAAGGACACTGCGCTGACATTGTACACGGCCGCTCACAGAATGACAGCGCCAATGTGTCGGAATCGGCCGGATCGGGTAAATTATCACTATGTGTGAGGGCAGCTTGAGGATTGGGGATATATATGACCCTACTATTGGTTCTAGCTCCCCTCTCCCAGGTAAGTGCTCATTACTCATTGTAACCTCTCCATATTATAACCTATTATAAATCTCATTGAGTTGAGCGAGGGAATGTGTGAAGTGGAGGTTCAGATGCTTCTAGGTGTAATGTGCTATTAAAGTTAATTAGAGATAACTGTTCCATATGGCAGCTTACGGTCTGGTCAGGGTCCCTTTGTTCATATACCCGCCCCCCCCTCCTCCATCTGTCTGCCTGGAATAAGGACAGTAATACTATCCAGTGTGTAGCATTATACCGTCTCTCACCCAGGCCTGGGAGGGGCACTTTCAGGGCACTCTGGGTAATTGCATGCAAATTGCTGTACAGCAGCGGTAGCCGGCCTAGCTAACGGGCTGCGCAGCCTGATTGCCTCTCTGACAATTTGCATAACATTATGAGAGATTTTCTCGCTAACATTGAAGTGCTTTTTTTTTTTCTTTTGCTCTTTAGAGGTCACCCTTGGCTAATTACATACCCCGCATCATAACGAAGTTATCATTGTGTACCCCGTGTACTAGTGGGCTTACTGTGTGGCTCCTGAGGTCTCCTGTGGACCCCATACATATACTTATGTATAGATACCGCTGTGCACGTGCAGAAGATCTTTCTGTGTGCCTGTAAGAAGTCTGCCTTGTGTGTTGTGTACACCTCGCCGTGTGCAATGGAAGGAGCTGACGTCAGTGTACAGCGGGTGTCTGTTAGGCCTCAGCCCTGTGGAAGCCATTTTGTGTTTGACCAGAACCACAATGGCTTCCACAGTAATTTCGTACTGAATGCAGGTGCGAAAATATGGTAATGTTAGCAAAGATAACCCGAGCATAAAGACGCCCACTGCTGCCTTTTTACATGTGTGCGACGACGCATACCTTGTGTAAATATCGGTAACATTCAAGTACATCGGCGGCCATCTTACCCTTGCGGAAGGTTTGAACTGCCGCAGCCTAGGGAGCTCTTCTGACTCGCAGAGCTGCGTATGATGCAGTAGCAGTGGCTAATTTATGCACACCCATGTAACGGAGTTTAAACAGACAGGCACACCTGCGTCTCGCCGACCGAACCCCCATCGTCTACACCCCCAAACCCTCATTTCCTGTCAATCGCTCTGCGATGGGTCTCCATGGCCTGCGTACGATCGCCGAGCTGCCTTTTGCGCACTGCGGTGCATGTACATGTGCAATGGAAAACAATCACTCGATCTGCGTGAAAATTGCATTAGCGTCCGTCTCTGGTCAGGCCCTTAGTGTCCCCTCCATCTGCATTTTTTTTTTATTTATTTTTTTATTATAATCCATTTTTTCCACACATAACCAGCCGTTATTTTTTAGGTTGTGGGTAGTTTTAGTAGATTCTGCTGCTCTTTTAGGGGTCTTGTGTGTGCGCATGTGTCTGTGAGTGCATGTGTGTGTGAGTATGTGTCTGTGTGAGTGAGCATGGGTCTGTGTGAGTGTGCATGGGTCTGTGTGAGTGAGCATGTGTCTGTGTGAGTGTGCATGGGTCTGTGTGAGTGCACATGGGTCTGTGTGAGTGCACATGGGTCTGTGTGAGTGGATATGTCTGTGAGTGCATGTGTCAATTAAAAATGCAGGATTCTGCACTGTGTGTATGTTACATTGTATTCTCTACATGTCTCACCATCACTATGTGACCTGGATAGCCCGTGCCACATTCTGCGGTTTGCGTTTGTTTTGTGTTGCTATATTTGTCATGTGTGTACTTCAAGAATAAGGATATGTGTATGTTTTATGTATTTGTTGCTGGTCTTGCTCTTCCCTAGTACCAGAGCCCGTGCCTCTCCTAGGCTATTGCACTAGGCCTCTCTCCCAGTACCAGAGCCTGTGCCTCTCCTGTGCTGCTGCACTAGGTCTCTCTCCCAGTACCAGAGCCCGTGTCTCTCCTGTGCTGCTGCACTAGGTCTCTCTCCCAGTACCAGAGCCCATGTCTATCCTGGGCTGCTGCACTAGGTCTCTCTCTCCCAGTACTAGAGTCTGTGTCTCTCCTGTGCTGCTGCACTAGGTCTCTCTCTCCCAGTACCAGAGCCCATGTCTATCCTGGGCTGCTGCACTAGGTCTCTCTCTCTGAGTACCAGAGCCTGTGTCTCTCCTGTGCTGCTGCACTAGGTCTCTCTCTCCCAGTACCAGAGCCCATGTCTATCCTGGGCTGCTGCACTAGGTCTCTCTCTCCCAGTACTAGAGTCTGTGTCTCTCCTGTGCTGCTGCACTCGGTCTCTCTCTCCCAGTACCAGAGCCCGTGTCTCTCCTGTGCTGCTGCACTAGGTATCTCTCTCCCAGTACCAGAGCCCATGTCTCTCCTGTGCTGCTGCTCTAGGTCTCTCTCTCTCCCAATACCAAATCCAGAGCCTCTCCTGTGCTGCTGTAGGTCTCTCTCTCCCATTACCATAGCCTGTGTCTCTCCTGTGCTGCTGATCTAGGTCTCTCTCTCTCTCCCAGTACTAGAGCTTGTGTCACTCCTGTGCTGCTCTAGGTCTCTCTCTCCCAGTACTAGAGCTTGTGTCACTCCTGTGCTGCTCTAGGTCTCTCTCTCCCAGTACCAGAGCCCATGTCTCTCCTGTGCTGCTCTAGGTCTCTCTCTCCCAGTACCAGAGCCCATGTCTCTCCTGTGCTGCTCTAGGTCTCTCTCTCCCAGTACCAGAGCCTGTGTCTCTCCTGTGCAGATGCTCTAGGTCTCTCTCTCCCAGTACCAGAGCCCATGTCTCTCCTGTGCTGCTCTGTGTCTGTCTCTCCCAGTACCAGAGCCTGTGTCTCTCCTGTGCTGATGCTCTAGGTCTCTCTCTCCCAGTACCAGAGCCCATGTCTCTCCTGTGCAGATGCTCTAGGTCTCTGGCCCTCATTCAGAGGCGGTCGTAAGAAGCGATCGCTCTCTCTGAATGAGAGCGGCCGCTTCTTTTTTTTAGTGCGGCCTCCTGGTCGCTAGCTAAGCTGTGGGTTACCACCCACAGCATAGCGACCGACCAGAGTGATGGTCGCGATGGTCAAGACCATCGCGACCATCGGGGCTTGCGACGAGACCCTAAGTACCAGAGACAGGATCTCTCCTGTGCTGCTCTATGTCTGTCTCTCCCAGTACCAGAGCCCATGTCTCTCCTGTGCTGCTCTGTGTCTGTCTCTCCCAGTACCAGAGCCCATGTCTCTCCTGTTCTGCTCTAGGTCTCTCTCTCCCAGTACCAGAGCCCATGTCTCTCCTGTGCTGCTCTAGGTCTCTCTCTCCCAGTACCAGAGCCCATGTCTCTCCTGTGCAGATGCTCTAGGTCTCTGGCCCTCATTCAGAGGCGGTCGTAAGAAGCGATCGCTCTCTCTGAATGAGGGCGGCCGCTTCTTTTTTTTAGTGTGGCCTCCTGGTCGCTAGCTAAGCTGTGGGTTACCACCCACAGCATAGCAACCGACCAGAGTGATGGTCGCGATGGTCAAGACCATCGTGACCATCGGGGCTTGCGACGAGACCCTAAGTACCAGAGACGGGATCTCTCCTGTGCTGCTCTATGTCTGTCTCTCCCAGTACCAGAGCCCATGTCTCTCCTGTGCTGCTCTGTGTCTGTCTCTCCCAGTACCAGAGCCTGTGTCTCTCCTGTGCAGATGCTCTAGGTCTCTCTCTCCCCAGTACCAGAGCCTGTGTCTCTCCTGTGCAGATGCTCTAGGTCTCTCTCTCCCAGTACAGAGCCTGTGTCTTTCCTGTGCTGATGCTCTAGCTCTCTCTCCCAGTACCAGAGCCTGTGTCTCTCCTGTGCAGATGCTGTAGGTCTCTCTCCCCCAGTACTAGAGCCTGT
Organism: Taudactylus pleione; assembly: GCA_031769625.1. Lineage (NCBI taxonomy): Eukaryota > Metazoa > Chordata > Amphibia > Anura > Myobatrachidae > Taudactylus > Taudactylus pleione. Next base: position 85,986 of record JAUIMM010000280.1, read on the forward strand.
GTCTCTCCTGTGCAGATGCTCTAGGTCTCTCTCTTCCCCCAGTACCAGAGCCTGTGTCTCTCCTGTGCAGATGCTCTAGGTCTCTCTCTCCCAGTACCAGAGCCTGTGTCTCTCCTGTGCTGATGCTCTAGCTCTCTCTCACAGTAGCAGAGCCCATGTTTCTCCTGTGCAGATGCTGTAGGTCTCTCTCTCCCCCAGTACTAGAGCCTGTGTCTCTCCTGGTCAGATGCTCTAGGTCTCTCTCTTCCCCCAGTACCAGAGCCTGTGTCTCTCCTGTGCAGATGCTCTAGGTCTCTCTCTCCCAGTACCAGAGTCTGTGTCTGTCCTGTGCTGCTGCCCTAGGTCTCTCTCCCGCTTGCTCTGTCCTCTCCCCCTTTCTCTCCATCCTAGTAGATCCCACCTTTCGGATCTGTTTGGGGAGCTGGTTCCTATGTTTGTGTTTCTGCTTCCTGAGTTTTCCTTGTGCTCTGGCAAAGATGGGAGTTTAATCAAAGCTAATCAGAAAATTATGAGATGTCTGATTGCTGATTAGACTCCTAATGTTAATCTAGTCAAGGAGACTCTCGTGCGGGATATTTTAGGAGCGGGGCTCCCTGTGGGACCCTGCACAGGACATAGGACACGAGATGCTGAGACCCAGGAGGTGGCATTGCTTTGTGACTGTGCAGAAGTCCTTATTGCTGTCACAAGGACAATACGTGCTCTTCCTGGTACTGTAGCCTGTAACACGCGTCATACACATGTAAGGGGAGGGGTGTAGAAAACGTTGCTGACAATTTCCTATGTTATTTCAGTTTTTAACTAATTGATTCTTCTAGAAATGATCTTCCCCTTATACCAGAGTTTCCCAAACGCGGTCCTCAAGGCTCCCCAACAGTTCAGGTTTTAGAAATATCCATGGTTGAGCACAGGAGGTACTAATTAAGTCACCCGTGGTCAAACATGGCTATCCTTAAAACCTGGACTGTTGGGGTGCCTTGAGAACCGAGTTTGGGAACCTGTGCCTTATACTTTTGTGGTCAATACTATTACTTAGTAATCTCCTCAAGCCAATTTTTTTTGATGAGCGGATGTCACAGCCCCTCTCATCCTTCTCATCACAGCCCCCCTCACCACAACCTCCTCATCTCAGCCCCCCTCACCACAGCCCCCCTCACCACAGCCCCCCTCATCAGAGCCCCTCTCATCCTTCTCATCACAGCCCCCCTCAGTACAGCCCCCCTCACCACAGCCTCCTCATCACAGCCCCCCTCACCACAGCCCCCTCATCAGAGCCCCCCTCATCACAGCCCCTCTCATCACAGCCCCCCTCATCACAGCCCCTCTCATCACAGCCCCTCTCACCACAGCCTCCCTCATCACCGCCCCCCTCATCACAGCCCCCCTCATCACAGCCCCTCTCATCACAGCCCCCCTCATCACAGCCCCCCTCATCACAGCCCCTCTCATCACAGCCCCTCTCACCACAGCCTCCTCATCACAGCCCCCCTCACCACAGCCCCCCTCATCAGTGCCCCTCTCATCACAGCCTCCTCACCACAGCCCCCCTCACCACAGCCCCTCTCATCCTTCTCATCACAACCCCCCTCATCACAGCCCCCTCACCACAGCCCCCCTCATCAGAGCCCCTCTCATCCTTCTCATCACAGCCCCCCTCAGTACAGCCCCCCTCACCACAGCCTCCTCATCACAGCCCCCCTCACCACAGCCCCCTCATCAGAGCCCCCCTCATCAGAGCCCCCCTCATCAGAGCCCCTCTCATCACAGCCTCCTCACCACAGCCCCCCTCACCACAGCCCCTCTCATCCTTCTCATCACAGCCCCCCTCACTACAGCCCCCCTCACCACAGCCTCCTCATCACAGCCCCCCTCACCACAGCCCCCTCATCAGAGCCCCCCTCATCAGAGCCCCTCTCATCACAGCCTCCTCACCACAGCCCCCCTCACCACAGCCTCCTCATCACAGCCCCTCTCATCACAGCCCCCCTCATCAGAGCCCCTCTCATCACAGCCTCCTCACCACAGCCCCCCTCACCACAGCCCCTCTCATCCTTCTCATCACAGCCTCCTCATCACAGCCCCCCTCACCACAGCCCCCCTCATCAGAGCCCCCCTTATCAGAGCCCCACTCACCACAGCCCCCCTCTCATCACAGCCTCCTCACCACAGCCCCCATCACCACAGCCCCCCTCTTCAGAGCCCCTCTCATCACAGCCTCCTCATCACAGCCCCCTCATCACAGCCCCTCTCATCACAGCCCCCCTCATCACAGCCCCTCTCATCACAGCCCCTCTCATCACAGCCTCCCTCATCACCGCCCCCCTCATCACAGCCCCCCTCATCACAGCCCCTCTCATCACAGCCCCCCTCATCACAGCCCCCCTCATCACAGCCCCTCTCATCACAGCCCCTCTCACCACAGCCTCCTCATCACAGCCCCCCTCACCACAGCCCCCCTCATCAGAGCCCCCCTTATCAGAGCCCCTCTCATCCTTCTCACCACAGCCCCCCTCACCACAGCCCCCCTCACCACAGCCCCTCTCATCCTTCTCATCACAACCCCCCTCACCACAGCCCCCCTCATGAGAGACCCTCTCATCACAGCCCCCTCATCAGAGCCCCTCTCATCACACCCCCCCTCTCATCACAGCCTCCTCACCACAGCCCCCCTCACCACAGCCCCCCTCTTCAGAGCCCCTCTCATCACAGCCTCCTCATCACAGCCCCCCTCATCACAGCCCCTCTCCTCACAGCCTCCCTCACCACAGCCCCCCTCACCACAGCCCCCCTCACCACAGCCCCCTCATCACAGCCCCCCTCATCACAGCCCTCCTCATCACAACCCCCCTCATCACAACCCCCCTCATCACAACCCCTCTCATCACAGCCCCTCTCATCACAGCCCCTCTCATCACAACCCCTCTCATCACAGCCCCCCTCATCACAGCCCCTCTCATCACAGCCCCTCTCATCACAGCCCCCCTCATCACAGCCCCCCTCATCACAGCCCCCCTCATCACGCCCCCCTCATCACAGCCCCTCTCATCATAGCCCCCCTCATCACAGCCCCTCTCATCACAGCCCCTCTCATCATAGCCTCCCTTACCACAGCCTCCTCATCACAGCCCCCTCATCACAGCCTCCCTCACCACAGCCCCCCTCACCACAGCCCCCCTCATCACAGCCCCCCTCATCACAGCCCCTCTCATCACAGCCCCTCTCATCATAGCCTCCCTTACCACAGCCTCCTCATCACAGCCCCCTCATCACAGCCTCCCTCACCACAGCCTCCTCATCACAGCCCTCCACATCACAGCCCCCCTCATCACAGCCCCTCTCATCACAGCCTCCTCACCACAGCCCCCATCACCACAGCCCCCCTCTTCAGAGCCCCTCTCATCACAGCCTCCTCATCACAGCCCCCTCATCACAGCCCCTCTCATCACAGCCCCCCTCATCACAGCCCCTCTCATCACAGCCCCTCTCATCACCGCCTCCCTCATCACCGCCCCCCTCATCACAGCCCCCCTCATCACAGCCCCTCTCATCACAGCCCCCCTCATCACAGCCCCCCTCATCACAGCCCCTCTCATCACAGCCCCTCTCACCACAGCCTCCTCATCACAGCCCCCCTCACCACAGCCCCCCTCATCAGAGCCCCCCTTATCAGAGCCCCTCTCATCCTTCTCACCACAGCCCCCCTCACCACAGCCCCCCTCACCACAGCCCCTCTCATCCTTCTCATCACAACCCCCCTCACCACAGCCCCCCTCATGAGAGACCCTCTCATCACAGCCCCCCTCATCAGAGCCCCTCTCATCACACCCCCCCTCTCATCACAGCCTCCTCACCACAGCCCCCCTCACCACAGCCCCCCTCTTCAGAGCCCCTCTCATCACAGCCTCCTCATCACAGCCCCCCTCATCACAGCCCCTCTCCTCACAGCCTCCCTCACCACAGCCCCCCTCACCACAGCCCCTCTCATCACAGCCCCCTCATCACAGCCCCCCTCATCACAGCCCTCCTCATCACAACCCCCCTCATCACAACCCCCCTCATCACAGCCCCTCTCATCACAGCCCCTCTCATCACAACCCCTCTCATCACAGCCCCCCTCATCACAGCCCCCCTCATCACAGCCCCTCTCATCACAGCCCCCCTCATCACAGCCCCCCTCATCACAGCCCCCCTCATCACAGCCCCTCTCATCATAGCCCCCTCATCACAGCCCCTCTCATCACAGCCCCTCTCATCATAGCCTCCCTTACCACAGCCTCCTCATCACAGCCCCCTCATCACAGCCTCCCTCACCACAGCCCCCCTCACCACAGCCCCCCTCATCACAGCCCCCCTCATCACAGCCCCTCTCATCACAGCCCCTCTCATCATAGCCTCCCTTACCACAGCCTCCTCATCACAGCCCCCTCATCACAGCCTCCCTCACCACAGCCTCCTCATCACAGCCCTCCACATCACAGCCCCCCTCATCACAGCCCCTCTCATCACAGCCTCCTCATCACAGCCCACTCATCACAGCCCCCCTCATCACAGCCCCCCTCATCACAGCCCCCTTCATCACAGCCCCTCTCATCACAGCCCCCCTCATCACAGCCCCCCTCATCACAGCCCCTCTCATCACAGCCCCTCTCATCACAGCCTCCCTCACCACAGTCCCTCTCATCACAGCCCCCCTCATCACAGCCCCCCTCATCACAACCCCCCTCATCACAACCCCCCTCATCACAGCCCCTCTCACCACAGCCCCCTCACCAAAGCCCCCCTCACCACAGCCCCCCTCACCACAGCCTCCTCATCACAGCCCCTCTCATCACAGCCCCTCTCATCACAGCCTCCTCATCACAGCACCCCTCACCACAGCCCCCCTCATCAGAGCCCCCCTCATCAGAGCCTCTCTCATCACAGCCTCCTCACCACAGCCCCCCTCACCACAGCCTCTTCATCACAGCCCCCCTCATCACAGCCCCCCTCACCACAGCCTCCTCATCACAGCCCCCCTCACCACAGCCCCCCTCATCAGAGCCCCTCTCATCACAGCCCCCCTCATCACAGCCTCCCTCATCACAGCCCCCTCATCACAGCCCCTCTCATCATAGCCTCCCTTACCACAGCCCCCCTCACCACAGCCTCCTCATCACAGCCCACTCATCACAGCCCCCCTCATCACAGCCCCTCTCATCACAGCCCCTCTCATCACAGCCTCCCTCACCACAGCCCCCACCACAGCCTCCTCACCACAGCCCCCCTCACCACAGCCCCCCTCATCAGAGCCCCTCTCATCGCAGCCCCCCTCATCAGAGCCCCTCTCATCACAGCCCCCCTCATCACAGCCTCCCTCATCACAGCCCCCTCATCACAGCCCCCCTCATCACAGCCCCTCTCATCACAGCCCCTCTCATCATAGCCTCCCTTACCACAGCCCCCCTCACCACTGCCTCCTCATCACAGCCCACTCATCACAGCCCCCCTCATCATAGCCCCCCTCATCACAGCCCCCCTCATCACAGCCCCTCTCATCACATCCTCCCTCACCACAGCCCCCCTCACCACAGCCCCCCTCATCAGAGCCCCTCTCATCACAGCCCCCCTCATCACAGTCTCCCTCATCACAGCCCCCCTCATCACAGCCCCCCTCATCACAGCCCCTCTCATCACAGCCCCTCTCATCATAGCCTCCCTTACCACAGCCCCCCTCACCACAGCCTCCTCATCACAGCCCCCTCATCACAGCCCCCCTCATCACAGCCCCCCTCATCACAGCCCCTCTCATCACAGCCCCTCTCATCACAGCCTCCCTCACCACAGCCCCCCTCACTACAGCCTCCTCACCACAGCCCCCCTCACCACAGCCCCCCTCATCACAACCCCCCTCATCACAGCCCCTCTCATCACAGCCCCCCCTCACCACAGCCCCCCTCACCACAGCCCTCCTCATCACAGCCCCTCTCATCACAGCCCCTCTCATCACAGCCCCCCTCACCACAGCCTCCTCACCACAGCCTCCTCATCACAGCCCCCCTCACCACAGCCTCCTCATCACAGCCCCCCTCACCACAGCCCCCCTCATCACAGCCCCTCTCATTACAGCCCCCCTCACCACAGCCCCCCTCATCAGAGCCCCTCTCATCACAGTCTCCTCATCACAGCCTCCTCTCACCACAGCCTCCTCATCACAGCCCCCCTCATCACATCCCCCTCACTCCCCTCATCACAGCCTCCTCATCACATCCCCCTCACTACCCTCATCACAGCCCCTCTCACTACCCTCATCACAGCCCCCCTCACCACAGCCTCCTCCTCACAGCCCCCCTCATCATGTCCCCCCTCACTCCCCACATCACAGCCCCTCTCACTACCCTCACCACCGCCCCCCTCATCACAGCCCCTCATACCCCCTCATCACAGTCCTGTTGGCTGTCACAGATGTATTGGGGCTATAGATGGCTAGTGTATGGAGATGATCAGCAGATTTACAGACCATTACTAGTAACATGATGGAGCCTTTCAAGATTGGCAGATCTGTGTTTGCTGAAAATGATCTGTAAATCACTGAGAAAGATCTGTAATGTATGGGGGCAGATTGCTAGATTGTGAAATCCTAAAATCGGGCAATAAATCTTCAAATTGTTCAAATGTGGTTTTCAGATTGCTGATGTATGGGGGCCTTTAGTGTGTCCCAGGGACTGGATGTGAGGAGCACTGGTATAGAGAGATGGCTCAGGCATATTATAAATAATTACACCTGAGCAGGAGCGTGGGAGCTGTTTGGTTGCATTACAGAAATATTATTGCTGGCAGTTTATTATCTTATCAGCCAATCACGTTGCTGCAGCTCAGTGCATAAAAGCGCAGAGGCATGGTCAAGAGGTTCAGTTTTTTTTTTCAGACCAAACCGCCGAATGGTGAAGGAATGTTACTATAACAGTGGTACACAGAGGAGCGACCTGACCAAACAACACGTCAAACGTTAAAGGACCTCACAGTGGGCTAAGGCTCAGCTACACTGGGCAACTGAAGACTGGAAAAATGTCACCTGCAGAAACGCACAGACAATAGGGTCGGAGTTTGGCATAAATAACATGGCTGCCATCCTGCCTTTTGTCAAAGATTCAAATGGTTCAGGCTGATTGTGGTGCTGTAATGGTGGGGGGATGTCTTCTTGGGACACAGTAGGCCTCTTTAGTCCAATTAACCATCATTAAAATGCCAAGTAATAACTGACCATTGGCCTAAATCAGCAGACGGAATTACAATGCTGCACACAAGCAGCTGCGCAATTCCGTCCTGCAAAACTGCGAATGCAGCAGGAGGCGTCTGACAGCGCTTTCTTACATCTGCGATCCCAGCGCTGTGACCGAAGTCGCAGCCTGGGATCCCCATCGCAACCATCACGACCATCGGTCGCGATGGCTGCCCCTTTGATCAGGCTGTGGTAGCTGAAGCCTGGCCGGGTCCTGTCAGCCTGTGAGGGCAGGAAGTGTGCGTCCACGGACGCTGATCCTGGCCTTGCCACTCCTGGAAGCACAGGCCGTCCCCGGCCCGCAAACGCCGCTGCCTGTCAATCACATGGGGGCCTTCATGCTGTTTTGCAGGACCCGTTCTGCACATGCACAGAACGGATTCTGCGCATGCATAAATTCTCGACAATACTAGCGCGCACTACTGACTCAGGCCCTGTGTACGCCCCTTTATGGCCCCAGTCCTACGCCCCTTTATGGCTCCAGTCCTACGCCCCTTTATGGCTCCAGTCCTACGCCCCTTTATGGCTCCAGTCCTACGCCCCTTTATGGCTCCAGTCCTACGCCCCTTTATGGCTCCAGTCCTACGCCCCTTTATGGCCCCAGTCCTATGCCCCTTTATGGCCCCAGTCCTACGCCCCTTTATGGCTCCAGTCCTACGCCCCTTTGTGGCCCCAGTCCTACGCCCCTTTATGGCTCCAGTCCTACGCCCCTTTATGGCCTCAGTCCTACGCCCCTTTATGGCTCCAGTCCTACGCCCCTTTATGGCTCCAGTCCTACGCCCCTTTATGGCCCCAGTCCTACGCCCCTTTATGGCCTCAGTCCTACGCCCCTTTATGGCTCCAGTCCTACGCCCCTTTATGGCCTCAGTTCAATGCCCCTTTATGGCCCCAGTCTTACCCATCCTCTAAAGGTTCCTTCCAGCAGTATCATGTGTCATACAGCACACGCTATCTCACGCCGGTACCATCAACAGAACATTGAGATCTCTGGACTCCCGTAGTCTCGCAGGGGCTGATTTGACGGACGCAAATAGCGCGTTTTGGCATACAGCGCTTGCACAGAAGCAACATTACGCATTTTTGTGTATTCCAAGTCAGAGAGACCTATGTTGGATCTCGCTTTTCCATTTTCGGGATGTTAAACTGGGCAGCAATAATGTGCTTTGTGTGTTGTGGGGGTGTCATGGACGTGGGTTCGGTGCTTTTGTGAGTCATGTATACGGGGAAGGGAAGCCGGTGTCAGATGGACCGCTTGCTCCCATCATGGGACTGGTGCATGTGCCAATACTAATGGCGGCTGTTGCAGCTGTGGATGAAAAAAACAGTTGGCTTGTGGCTACGCGCACCCTGGCATTAGCCCCACGCATCCTGGTATTGGCGTAAAGTAGTAAATCAGGTGCCGTGGAATGTTCCCAGCACTTTGTTTAAGCCACTCCATGCAGGATTCAGGCTGCTCTGCGTCCATAGGGGGTCCTACCCACTTCTAGGTAAGTGTAGGGCAATGTATTCCTAAAATGTGCCTTGTCCATACAACAAAGTCTTGTTATTACAAGTAGCCCCCCACCCTGCACTGACCAGTTCCCATAGGAATATGCTAAATATTGGCAGCACCTTCGCTCCCAGATCCATGTGTCCCCCCCAAAGCAGAAGCATTTGCACAGAATTAGGTGCCTGCTATCGCAGAACAACATTTGCACTCTCCTAAATGACCCTTGAAGTCTGCTGCAGCCGAAGCTATTATTCCGCATCCAGCTGTTGCAGAATGTCATCTCCCAGCGGAGGGATCCCAGCCTGTAAAATACTCCGGGTGTCATGGAAATGCAGAACATCTGCGATTTAATTCCAGACTGTATTATTCACTCCTGCGAGCTGCGGAAATCTCCGGGAACCCTAACTGTCCGCGGTCCTGAAAGCCACGGGTGAGGGGTGTAATTAGCATTTTATACAGTTCCGTAGCGATCAGCATGGGATCTTTAACCTCACCTGAAGTGTGATAGATCTGCGAATATGTTTCCTACAGTTGTGTCAGCCTGCCGCCAGGAATTAACAGCCTCTGATTCACTGCTCCATCTGAAACTACCTAGAGATCTTGCTAATAATCTTTTCCGCCAAAGCTGGGTTTTTAAAGGCATTTAGTCATTTTCTGCAAAACCAAGTGGCAATCAGTAGGCGTCCTAGAATTGTAAAAATTCTGATTAGGGGAGGGGGGTTTGCATAACTCGGAGGGGAAGAGTGTAACGGTAATAGCAGAGGCTCTGCAAAGACACTGCCCTCACCCTTATTGAGCAACTTAGAGGCCATTTTCCTGCGATGGATAAACACTCGCCTCCGTGAAAATACGAAGTATAATAATATAATGATTTGTAGGGACCCACCATTCTACTTCCATAAAGGGCAGTGGGAGTCGGGGGGCTTGGGTGGGGGATGAGTGTGGGGGCAGGGTTGCTAGGAGAGAGAGGGAAGGGTACATTTGCTCTTCTGAAAGGTCTGATTCCTACAACCTGAAATTAGTTTTTTTTCTCCCTCTTACACACTATGACCTTTTTCCCTTTAAATAAAATCTATTGTATTAATATTTTCCATCAGCCAGGCCGGCGGAACACAGTAGATTGGGCTGGAAAAGGTCAGACTCTGTGTAGCTGTAGAAATGCGACTCACTTCACCGTTTCTCCCTCGGGCTGTTTGTATGATTTATTTTTCTTTTTATTTATATATTTGGATTAAGAATATTATCTGCGATGTTCCCTGTACCATCTACAGAGCTGCGTGCGGCTATACCTCACTGTGTTAAGTCTGCTAACCCCTCGCTGATCTTTTCTAAATGCTTTAATACAGCAGCAGAGCCGGCGATGAGGGCTCGTGCTGCAGAGCAGTCTGCATGATCCTGGAGCTCTGCAAGTTGTGTGCTTGGAATACAATGCAGCAAAGTGCCTGTGAGAATGGGGGTATAGCAGCAGTATGTTTGTACAGTCCCGAACACTGCACAGAGGCAGATTCCTCACCCCTTTCCCCCCCCCCCCAATGCTCTTTTCCAGGATCCGACACATGCTCTGCTCCCCAAGGATGTGTTTTCAGAGACTGGGCCTTTGCGGTGATTTAGGGTCACTGCTCCCCTTCACCCTGTGACTGTACCCAAGTTGCTGCGTTTCAGAAACCTGCCCCTGTGCAGTGTTCCCCACCCCTGCCCCTGCGCTATCTACAAACCCCACTAATGTGCAGCGTGTCATGAACCTGTCCTTGTATTTCGTTCCCATACCCCACACTTGTGCAGTGATACAGAAACCCAGCCCCTGTGCAGCGTTCCAGAAACCCCTCCTCTGTGCAGCGTTCCAGGTATCCTGCCCCTATGCATCAATCCAGAAAACTCACAAATGTGGTATCCTGTAGCTGTGCAGCATTCCATGTATCCCCACCAATGTGCAGCATTCCAGGTATCCCGTACCTGTGCAGCGTTCCTGATATCCCCACTAATGTGCAGCATTCCAGAACCTCACTAATGTGCATTATTCCAGGTATCCCGTACCTGTGCAGCGTTCCTGATATCCCCACTAATGTGCATTATTCCAGAACCCCACTAATGTGCATTATTCCAGAAACCCCACTAATGTGCATTATTCCAGAAACCCCACTAATGTGCATTATTCCAGAACCCCACTAATGTGCATTATTCCAGAAACCCCACTAATGTGCAGTATTCCAGAACCCCACTAATGTGCATTATTCCAGGAACCCCTCTAATGTGCATTATTCCAGAAACCCCACTAATGTGCATTATTCCAGAAACCCCACTAATGTGCATTATTCCAGAACCCCACTAATGTGCATTATTCCAGAAACCCCACTAATGTGCAGTATTCCAGAACCCCACTAATGTGCATTATTCCAGAAACCCCACTAATATGCATTATTCCAGAACCCCACTAATGTGCTTTATTCCAGAACCCCCCCCCCTGCAGTGTTTTGTAAACCTTGCCACTGTGCAGCATTCCAGGTATCCTGCCCTTGTGCACCAATCCAGAAAACCCACTATTGTGCAGCGCTCCAGGTATTCCCACTAATGTGCAGTATTCCAGAACCCCACTAATGTGCATTATTCCAGGAACCCTCTAATGTGCATTATTCCAGAAACCCCACTAATGTGCATTATTCCAGAAACCCCACTAATGTGCATTATTCCAGAAACCCCACTAATGTGCATTATTCCAGAACCCCACTAATGTGCATTATTCCAGAAACCCCACTAATGTGCAGTATTCCAGAACCCCACTAATGTGCAGTATTCCAGAACCCCCACAAATGTGCATTATTCCAGAAACCCCACTAATGTGCATTATTCCAGAAACCCCACTAATGTGCAGTACTCCAGAACCCCACTAATGTGCATTATTCCAGAACCCCACTAATGTGCATTATTCCAGAAACCCCACTAATGTGCATTATTCCAGAAACCCCACTAATGTGCATTATTCCAGAAACCCCACTAATGTGCATTATTCCAGAAACCCCACTAATGTGCATTATTCCAGAAACCCCACTAATGTGCAGTATTCCAGAACCCCACTAATGTGCATTATTCCATAACCCCACTAATGTGCTTTATTCCAGACCCCCCACTAATGTGCAGTACTCCAGAAACCCCACTAATGTGCATTATTCCAGAACCCCACTAATGTGCATTATTCCAGAAACCCCACCAATGTGCATTATTCCAGAACCCCACTAATGTGCTTTATTCCAGACCCCCCCCCCCGTGCAGTGTTTTGTAAACCTTGCCACTGTGCAGCATTCCAGGTATCCTGCCCTTGTGCACCAATCCAGAAAACCCACTATTGTGCAGCGCTCCAGGTATTCCCACCCCTGTGCAGCGCTCCAAGTATTCCCACCCCTGTGCAGCGCTCCAGGTATTCCCACCCCTGTGCGGCATTCCTGGTATCCCCACCCCTGTGCGGCATTCCTGGTATCCCCACCCCTGTGCAGTGTTGTGTGTGATACAGGCAGTTGTACTGTACACGGTGCAGGAGGTTGTACTGTGTGTTATACAGGCGGTTGTACTGTGCATGGTGCAGGAGCTTGTACTATGTGTGGTGCAGGTGGTTGTACTGTGTGTGGTACAGGTGGATGTACTGTGTGTGGTGCAGGTGGATGTACTGTGGTTGTACTGTGTGTGGTACAGGTGGTTGTACTGTGGTTGTACTGTGTGTGGTACAGGTGGTTGTGCTGTGTGTGGTGCAGGTGGATGTACTGTGCACAGTGTGATTGTGCTGTGTGTGGTACAGGTGGATGTACTGTGCATGGTGCAGGAGGTTGTGCTGTGTGTGGTACAGGTGGATGTACTGTGCATGGTGCAGGAGGTTGTGCTGTGTGTGGTACAGGTGGATGTACTGTGCATGGTGCAGGAGGTTGTGCTGTGTGTGGTACAGGTGGATGTACTGTGCATGGTGCAGGTGGATGTACTGTGTGTGGTACAGGTGGATGTACTGTGCATGGTGCAGGAGGTTGTGCTGTGTGTGGTGCAGGTGGATGTACTGTGCACGGTGCAGGAGGTTGTGCTGTGTGTGGTACAGGTGGATGTACTGTGCATGGTGCAGGTGATTGTGCTGTGTGTGGTACAGGTGGATGTACTGTGCATGGTGCAGGTAGTTGTGCTGTGTGTGGTACAAGTGGATGTACTGTGCATGGTGCAGGAGGTTGTGCTGTGTGTGGTACAGGTGGATGTACTGTGCATGGTGCAGAAGGTTGTGCTGTGTGTGGTACAGGTGGATGTACTGTGCAGGGTGCAGGAGGTTGTGCTGTGTGTGGTACAGGTGGATGTACTGTGCATGGTGCAGGAGGTTGTGCTGTGTGTGGTACAGGTGGATGTACTGTGCACGGTGCAGGAGGTTGTGCTGTGTGTGGTACAGGTGGATGTACTGTGCATGGTGCAGGAGGTTGTGCTGTGTGTGGTACAGGTGGATGTACTGTGCATGGTGCAGGTGATTGTGCTGTGTGTGGTACAGGTGGATGTACTGTGCATGGTGCAGGTGGCTGTGCTGTGTGTGGTACAGGTGGATGTACTGTGCATGGTGCAGAAGGTTGTACTGTGTGTGGTACAGGTGGATGTACTGTGCATGGTGCAGGAGGTTGTGCTGTGTGTGGTACAGGTGGATGTACTGTACACAGTGTGATTGTGCTGTGTGTGGTACAGGTGGATGTACTGTGCACGGTGCAGGTGGCTGTGCTGTGTGTGGTACAGGTGGATGTACTGTGCATGGTGCAGGTGGTTGTGCTGTGTGTGGTACAGGTGGATGTACTGTGCATGGTGCAGGAGGTTGTGCTGTGTGTGGTACAGGTGGATGTACTGTGCATGGTGCAGGAGGTTGTGCTGTGTGTGGTACAGGTGGATGTACTGTGCATGGTGCAGGTGATTGTGCTGTGTGTGGTACAGGTGGATGTACTGTGCATGGTGCAGGAGGTTGTGCTGTGTGTGGTACAGGTGGATGTACTGTGCACGGTGCAGGAGGTTGTGCTGTGTGTGGTACAGGTGGATGTACTGTGCATGGTGCAGGAGGTTGTGCTGTGTGTGGCACAGGTGGATGTACTGTGCATGGTGCAGGTGATTGTGCTGTGTGTGGTACAGGTGGGTGTACTGTGCATGGTGCAGGAGGTTGTGCTGTGTGTGGTACAGGTGGATGTACTGTGCATGGTGCAGAAGGTTGTGCTGTGTGTGGTACAGGTGGATGTACTGTGCACGGTGCAGGAGGTTGTGCTGTGTGTGGTACAGGTGGATGTACTGTGCATGGTGCAGGAGGTTGTGCTGTGTGTGGTACAGGAGGTTGTGCTGTGTGTGGTACAGGTGGATGTACTGTGCATGGTGCAGGTGGTTGTGCTGTGTGTGGTACAGGTGGATGTACTGTGCATGGTGCAGGTGGTTGTGCTGTGTGTGGTACAGGTGGATGTACTGTGCATGGTGCAGGAGGTTGTGCTGTGTGTGGTACAGGTGGATGTACTGTGCACGGTGCAGGAGGTTGTGCTGTGTGTGGTACAGGAGGTTGTGCTGTGTGTGGGACAGGTGGATGTACTGTGCATGGTACAGGTGGATGTACTGTGCATGGTGCAGGAGGTTGTGCTGTGTGTGGTACAGGTGGATGTACTGTGCACGGTGCAGAAGGTTGTGCAATGTGTGTGATGCAGGTGGTTGTGCTGTGTATTGTACAGGTGGTGGTACTGTGCTTGTTGCAGGTAATTGTCCTGTGCTGGTACTGAGCATTGTGTCAGCGCTCTGGCAGTGCAGGGGTTATGTACTCCCATCACTCACTGCCAGCTCCCTCCGCGCTTCGTCACTTATTCCGCCCACAGAATTTCAGGTGCAGCACAATTATCACATGAGCAGCATAGGCTGAGCGTTCTCCTGTGTGTGTACAACAGGGGACAGGCTGGAGCTGCCACTATAAGGACATGCAGGGGCCTATATCCATACAACAGGGGACAGGCTGGAGCTGCCACTATAAGGACATACAGGGGCCTATATTCATACAACAGGGGACAGGCTGGAGCTGCCACTATAAGGACATGCAGGGGCCTATATCCATACAACAGGGGACAGGCTGGACCTGCCACTATAAGGACATACAGGGGCCTATATTCATACAACAGGTGACAGGCTGGAGCTGCCACTATAAGGACATACAGGGGCCTATATTCATACAACAGGGGACAGGCTGGAGCTGCCCCTATAAGGACATACAGGGGCCAATATCCATACAACAGGGGACAGGCTGGAGCTGCCACTATAAGGCCATACAGGGGCCTATATCCATACAACAGGGGACAGGCTGGAGCTGCCACTATAAGGCCACTATAAGGACATGCAGGGGCCTATATCTATACAACAGGGGACAGGCTGGAGCTGCCACTATAAGGACATACAGGGGCCTATATTCATACAACAGGGGACAGGCTGGAGCTGCCACTATAAGGACATACAGGGGCCTATATCCATACAACAGGAGACAGGCTGGAGCTGCCACTATAAGGACATACAGGGGCCTATATTCATACAACAGGGGACAGGCTGGAGCTGCCACTATAAGGCCACTATAAGGACATACAGGGGCCTATATCCATACAACAGGGGACAGGCTGGAGCTTCCACTATAAGGACATGCAGGGGCCTATATCCATACACCAGGGCACAGGCTGGAGCTGCCACTATAAGGACATACAGGGGCCTATATCCATACAACAGGGGACAGGCTGGAGCTGCCACTATAAGGACATACAGGGGCCTATATCCATACAACAGGGGACAGGCTGGAGCTGCCACTATAAGGACATACAGGGGCCTATATTCATACAACAGGGGACAGGCTAGAGCTGCTACTATAAGGACATACAGGGCCTATATCCATACAACAGGGCACAGGCTGGAGCTGCCACTATAAGGACATACAGGGCCTATATCCATACAACAGGGGACAGGCTGGAGCTGCCACTATAAGGACATACAGGGGCCTATATTCATACAACAGGGGACAGGCTGGAGCTGCCACTATAAGGCCACTATAAGGACATACAGGGGCCTATATCCATACAACAGGGGACAGGCTGGAGCTTCCACTATAAGGACATGCAGGGGCCTATATCCATACACCAGGGCACAGGCTGGAGCTGCCACTATAAGGACATACAGGGGCCTATATCCATACAACAGGGGACAGGCTGGAGCTGCCACTATAAGGACATACAGGGGCCTATATCCATACAACAGGGGACAGGCTGGAGCTGCCACTATAAGGACATACAGGGGCCTATATTCATACAACAGGGGACAGGCTAGAGCTGCTACTATAAGGACATACAGGGCCTATATCCATACAACAGGGCACAGGCTGGAGCTGCCACTATAAGGACATACAGGGCCTATATCCATACAACAGGGGACAGGCTGGAGCTGCCACTATAAGGACATACAGGGGCCTATATCCAAACACCAGGGCACAGGCTGGAGCTGCCACTATAAGGACATACAGGGGCCTATATTCATACAACAGGGGACAGGCTGGAGCTGCCACTATAAGGACATACAGGGGCCTATATCCATACAACAGGGGACAGGCTGGAGCTACCACTATAAGGACATACAGGGGCCTATATCCATACAACAGGGTACAGGCTGGAGCTGCCACTATAAGGACATACACGGGCCTATATCCATACAACAGGGGACAGGCTGGAGCTGCCACTATAAGGACATACAGGGGCATATATTCATACAACAGGGGACAGGCTGGAGCTGCCACTATAAGGACATACAGGGGCCTATATTCATACAACAGGGGACAGGCTGGAGCTGCCACTATAAGGGCATTCAGGGGCCTATATCCATACACAGGGGACAGGCTGGGGCTGCCACTATAAGGACATACAGGGGCCTATATCCATACAACAGGGGACAGGCTGGAGCTGCCACTATAAGGACATACAGGGGCCTATATCCATACACAGGGGACAGGCTGGGGCTGCCACTATAAGGACCTACAAGGGCCTATATCCATACAACAGGGGACAGGCTGGGGCTGCCACTATAAGGACATACAAGGGCCTATATCCATACAACAGGGGACAGGCTGGAGCTGCCACTATAAGGACATACAGGGGCCTATATTCATACAACAGGGGACAGGCTGGGGCTGCCACTATAAGGACGTACAGGGGCCTATATCCATACAACAGGGGATAGGCTGGGGCTTCCACTATAAGGACGTACAGGGGCCTATATCCATACAACAGGGGACAGGCTGGAGCTGCCACTATAAGGACATACAGGGGCCTATATCCATACAACAGGGGACAGGCTGGAGCTGCCACTATAAGGGCATACAGGGGCCTATATCCATACAACAGGGGACAGGCTAGAGCTGCCACTATAAGGACATATATGGTCCTATATCCATACAACAGGGGACAGGCTGGAGCTACCACTATAAGGACGTACAGGGGCCTATATCCATACAACAGGGGACAGGCTGGAGCTGCCACTATAAGGACATACAGGGGCCTATATCCATACACAGGGGACAGGCTGGAGCTGCCACTATAAGGACATACAGTGGCCTATATTCATACACAGGGGACAGGCTGGAGCTGCTACTATAAGGCCATACAGGGGCCTATATTCATACACAGGGGACAGGCTGGAGCTGCCGCTATAAGGACATACAGGGGACTATATTCATACAACAGGGGACAGGCTGGAGCTGCCACTATAAAGACATACAGGGGCCTATATCCATACACGGGACAGGCTGGAGCTACCACTATAAGGACATACAGGGGCCTATATCCATACAACAGGGGACAGGCTGGAGCTGCCACTTTAAGGACATACAGGGGCCTATATCCATAGAACAGGGGACAGGCTGGAGCTGCCACTATAAGGACGGACAGGGGCCTATATTCATACACAGGGGACAGGCTGGAGCTGCCACTTTAAGGACATACAGGGGCCTATATCCATAGAACAGGGGACAGGCTGGAGCTGCCACTATAAGGACATACAGGGGCCTATATCCATACACAGGGGACAGTCTGGAGCTGCCACTATAATGACATACAGGGGCCTATATCCATACAACAGGGGACAGGCTGGAGCTGCCACTATAAGGACATACAGGGGCCTATATCCATACAACAGGGCACAGGCTGGAGCTGCCACTATAAGGACATACAGGGGCCTATATTCATACAACAGGGGACAGGCTGGAGCTGCCACTATAAGGCCACTATAAGGACATACAGGGGCCTATATCCATAAAACAGGGGACAGGCTGGAGCTTGCACTATAAGGACATGCAGGGGCCTATATCCATACACCAGGGCACAGGCTGGAGCTGCCACTATAAGGACATACAGGGGCCTATATCCATACAACAGGGGACAGGCTGGAGCTGCCACTATAAGGACATACAGGGGCCTATATCCATACAACAGGGGACAGGCTGGAGCTGCCACTATAAGGACATACAGGGGCCTATATTCATACAACAGGGGACAGGCTAGAGCTGCTACTATAAGGACATACAGGGCCTATATCCATACAACAGGGCACAGGCTGGAGCTGCCACTATAAGGACATACAGGGCCTATATCCATACAACAGGGGACAGGCTGGAGCTGCCACTATAAGGACATACAGGGGCCTATATTCATACAACAGGGGACAGGCTGGAGCTGCCACTATAAGGCCACTATAAGGACATACAGGGGCCTATATCCATACAACAGGGGACAGGCTGGAGCTGCCACTATAAGGACATACAGGGGCCTATATTCATACAACAGGGGACAGGCTGGAGCTGCCACTATAAGGCCACTATAAGGACATACAGGGGCCTATATCCATACAACAGGGGACAGGCTGGAGCTTCCACTATAAGGACATGCAGGGGCCTATATCCATACACCAGGGCACAGGCTGGAGCTGCCACTATAAGGACATACAGGGGCCTATATCCATACAACAGGGGACAGGCTGGAGCTGCCACTATAAGGACATACAGGGGCCTATATCCATACAACAGGGGACAGGCTGGAGCTGCCACTATAAGGACATACAGGGGCCTATATTCATACAACAGGGGACAGGCTAGAGCTGCTACTATAAGGACATACAGGGCCTATATCCATACAACAGGGCACAGGCTGGAGCTGCCACTATAAGGACATACAGGGCCTATATCCACAGCGGGGACAGGCTGGAGCTGCCACTATAAGGACATAACAGGGGCCTATATCCAAACACCAGGGGCACAGGCTGGAGCTGCCACTATAAGGACATACAGGGGCCTATATTCATACAACAGGGGACAGGCTGGAGCTGCCACTATAGAGGACATACAGGGGCCTATATCCATACAACAGGGGACAGGCTGGAGCTACCACTATAAGGACATACAGGGGCCTATATCCATACAACAGGGTACAGGCTGGAGCTGCCACTATAAGGACATACAGGGGCCTATATCCATACAACAGGGGACAGGCTGGAGCTGCCACTATAAGGACATACAGGGGCATATATTCATACAACAGGGGACAGGCTGGAGCTGCCACTATAAGGACATACAGGGGCCTATATTCATACAACAGGGGACAGGCTGGAGCTGCCACTATAAGGGCATTCAGGGGCCTATATCCATACACAGGGGACAGGCTGGGGCTGCCACTATAAGGACATACAGGGGCCTATATCCATACAACAGGGGACAGGCTGGAGCTGCCACTATAAGGACATACAGGGGCCTATATCCATACACCAGGGGGGACAGTCTGGGGCTGCCACTATAAGGACCTACAAGGGCCTATATCCATACAACAGGGGACAGGCTGGGGCTGCCACTATAAGGACATACAAGGGCCTATATCCATACAACAGGGGGACAGGCTGGAGCTGCCACTATAAGGACATACAGGGGGCCTATATTCATACAACAGGGGACAGGCTGGGGCTGCCACTATAAGGACGTACAGGGGCCTATATCCATACAACAGGGGATAGGCTGGGGCTTCCACTATAAGGACGTACAGGGGCCTATATCTATACAACAGGGGACAGGCTGGGGCTGCCACTATAAGGGCATACAGGGGCCTATTTTCATACAACAGGGGGACAGGCTGGGGCTGCCACTATAAGGGCATACAGGGGCCAATATCCATACAACAGGGGACAGGCTGGAGCTGCCACTATAAGGGCATACAGGGGCCTATATCCATACAACAGTGGACAGGCTAGAGCTGCCACTATAAGGACATATATGGTCCTATATCCATACAACAGGGGACAGGCTGGAGCTACCACTATAGGGACGTACAGGGGCCTATATCCATACAACAGGGGACAGGCTGGAGCTGCCACTATAAGGACATAAGGGGCCTATATCCATACACAGGGGGACAGGCTGGAGCTGCCACTATAAGGACATACAGTGGCCTATATTCATACACAGGGGACAGGCTGGAGCTGCTACTATAAGGCCATACAGGGGCCTATATTCATACACAGGGGACAGGCTGGAGCTGCCGCTATAAGGACATACAGGGGACTATATTCATACAACAGGGGACAGGCTGGAGCTGCCACTATAAAGACATACAGGGGCCTATATCCATACACGGGACAGGCTGGAGCTACCACTATAAGGACATACAGGGGCCTATATCCATACAACAGGGGACAGGCTGGAGCTGCCACTTTAAGGACATACAGGGGCCTATATCCATAGAACAGGGGACAGGCTGGAGCTGCCACTATAAGGACGGACAGGGGCCTATATTCATACACAGGGGACAGGCTGGAGCTGCCACTTTAAGGACATACAGGGGCCTATATCCATAGAACAGGGGACAGGCTGGAGCTGCCACTATAAGGACATACAGGGGCCTATATCCATACACAGGGGACAGGCTGGAGCTGCCACTATAAGGACATACAGTGGCCTATATTCATACACAGGGGACAGGCTGGAGCTGCTACTATAAGGCCATACAGGGGCCTATATTCATACACAGGGGACAGGCTGGAGCTGCCGCTATAAGGACATACAGGGGACTATATTCATACAACAGGGGACAGGCTGGAGCTGCCACTATAAAGACATACAGGGGCCTATATCCATACACGGGACAGGCTGGAGCTACCACTATAAGGACATACAGGGGCCTATATCCATACAACAGGGGACAGGCTGGAGCTGCCACTTTAAGGACATACAGGGGCCTATATCCATACAACAGGGGACAGGCTGGAGCTGCCACTATAAGGACATACAGGGGCCTATATTCATACAACAGGGGACAGGCTAGAGCTGCTACTATAAGGACATACAGGGCCTATATCCATACAACAGGGCACAGGCTGGAGCTGCCACTATAAGGACATATAGGGCCTATATCCATACAACAGGGGACAGGCTGGAGCTGCCACTATAAGGACATACAGGGGCCTATATCCAAACACCAGGGCACAGGCTGGAGCTGCCACTATAAGGACATACAGGGGCCTATATTCATACAACAGGGGACAGGCTGGAGCTGCCACTATAAGGACATACAGGGGCCTATATCCATACAACAGGGGACAGGCTGGAGCTACCACTATAAGGACATACAGGGGCCTATATCCATACAACAGGGTACAGGCTGGAGCTGCCACTATAAGGACATACAGGGGCCTATATCCATACAACAGGGGACAGGCTGGAGCTGCCACTATAAGGACATACAGGGGCATATATTCATACAACAGGGGACAGGCTGGAGCTGCCACTATAAGGACATACAGGGGCCTATATTCATACAACAGGGGACAGGCTGGAGCTGCCACTATAAGGGCATTCAGGGGCCTATATCCATACACAGGGGACAGGCTGGGGCTGCCACTATAAGGACATACAGGGGCCTATATCCATACAACAGGGGACAGGCTGCAGCTGCCACTATAAGGACATACAGGGGCCTATATCCATACACAGGGGACAGGCTGGGGCTGCCACTATAAGGACCTACAAGGGCCTATATCCATACAACAGGGGACAGGCTGGGGCTGCCACTATAAGGACATACAAGGGCCTATATCCATACAACAGGGGACAGGCTGGAGCTGCCACTATAAGGACATACAGGGGCCTATATTCATACAACAGGGGACAGGCTGGGGCTGCCACTATAAGGACGTACAGGGGCCTATATCCATACAACAGGGGATAGGCTGGGGCTTCCACTATAAGGACGTACAGGGGCCTATATCCATACAACAGGGGACAGGCTGGAGCTGCCACTATAAGGACATACAGGGGCCTATATCCATACAACAGGGGACAGGCTGGAGCTGCCACTATAAGGGCATACAGGGGCCTATATCCATACAACAGGGGACAGGCTAGAGCTGCCACTATAAGGACATATATGGTCCTATATCCATACAACAGGGGACAGGCTGGAGCTACCACTATAAGGACGTACAGGGGCCTATATCCATACAACAGGGGACAGGCTGGAGCTGCCACTATAAGGACATACAGGGGCCTATATCCATACACAGGGGACAGGCTGGAGCTGCCACTATAAGGACATACAGTGGCCTATATTCATACACAGGGGACAGGCTGGAGCTGCTACTATAAGGCCATACAGGGACCTATATTCATACACAGGGGACAGGCTGGAGCTGCCGCTATAAGGCCATACAGGGGCCTATATTCATACACAGGGGACAGGCTGGGGCTGCCACTATAAGGACATACAGGGCCTATATCCATACAACAGGGGACAGGCTGGAGCTGCCACTATAAGGACATACAGGGGCCTATATCCAAACACCAGGGCACAGGCTGGAGCTGCCACTATAAGGACATACAGGGGCCTATATTCATACAACAGGGGACAGGCTGGAGCTGCCACTATAAGGACATACAGGGGCCTATATCCATACAACAGGGGACAGGCTGGAGCTACCACTATAAGGACATACAGGGGCCTATATCCATACAACAGGGTACAGGCTGGAGCTGCCACTATAAGGACATACAGAGGCCTATATCCATACAACAGGGGACAGGCTGGAGCTGCCACTATAAGGACATACAGGGGCATATATTCATACAACAGGGGACAGGCTGGAGCTGCCACTATAAGGACATACAGGGGCCTATATTCATACAACAGGGGACAGGCTGGAGCTGCCACTATAAGGGCATTCAGGGGCCTATATCCATACACAGGGGACAGGCTGGGGCTGCCACTATAAGGACATACAGGGGCCTATATCCATACAACAGGGGACAGGCTGGAGCTGCCACTATAAGGACATACAGGGGCCTATATCCATACACAGGGGACAGGCTGGGGCTGCCACTATAAGGACCTACAAGGGCCTATATCCATACAACAGGGGACAGGCTGGGGCTGCCACTATAAGGACATACAAGGGCCTATATCCATACAACAGGGGACAGGCTGGAGCTGCCACTATAAGGACATACAGGGGCCTATATTCATACAACAGGGGACAGGCTGGGGCTGCCACTATAAGGACGTACAGGGGCCTATATCCATACAACAGGGGATAGGCTGGGGCTTCCACTATAAGGACGTACAGGGGCCTATATCTATACAACAGGGGACAGGCTGGGGCTGCCACTATAAGGGCATACAGGGGCCTATTTTCATACAACAGGGGACAGGCTGGGGCTGCCACTATAAGGGCATACAGGGGCCAATATCCATACAACAGGGGACAGGCTGGAGCTGCCACTATAAGGGCATACAGGGGCCTATATCCATACAACAGTGGACAGGCTAGAGCTGCCACTATAAGGACATATATGGTCCTATATCCATACAACAGGGGACAGGCTGGAGCTACCACTATAGGGACGTACAGGGGCCTATATCCATACAACAGGGGACAGGCTGGAGCTGCCACTATAAGGACATACAGGGGCCTATATCCATACACAGGGGACAGGCTGGAGCTGCCACTATAAGGACATACAGTGGCCTATATTCATACACAGGGGACAGGCTGGAGCTGCTACTATAAGGCCATACAGGGGCCTATATTCATACACAGGGGACAGGCTGGAGCTGCCGCTATAAGGACATACAGGGGACTATATTCATACAACAGGGGACAGGCTGGAGCTGCCACTATAAAGACATACAGGGGCCTATATCCATACACGGGACAGGCTGGAGCTACCACTATAAGGACATACAGGGGCCTATATCCATACAACAGGGGACAGGCTGGAGCTGCCACTTTAAGGACATACAGGGGCCTATATCCATAGAACAGGGGACAGGCTGGAGCTGCCACTATAAGGACGGACAGGGGCCTATATTCATACACAGGGGACAGGCTGGAGCTGCCACTTTAAGGACATACAGGGGCCTATATCCATAGAACAGGGGACAGGCTGGAGCTGCCACTATAAGGACATACAGGGGCCTATATCCATACACAGGGGACAGGCTGGAGCTGCCACTATAAGGACATACAGTGGCCTATATTCATACACAGGGGACAGGCTGGAGCTGCTACTATAAGGCCATACAGGGGCCTATATTCATACACAGGGGACAGGCTGGAGCTGCCGCTATAAGGACATACAGGGGACTATATTCATACAACAGGGGACAGGCTGGAGCTGCCACTATAAAGACATACAGGGGCCTATATCCATACACGGGACAGGCTGGAGCTACCACTATAAGGACATACAGGGGCCTATATCCATACAACAGGGGACAGGCTGGAGCTGCCACTTTAAGGACATACAGGGGCCTATATCCATACAACAGGGGACAGGCTGGAGCTGCCACTATAAGGACATACAGGGGCCTATATTCATACAACAGGGGACAGGCTAGAGCTGCTACTATAAGGACATACAGGGCCTATATCCATACAACAGGGCACAGGCTGGAGCTGCCACTATAAGGACATATAGGGCCTATATCCATACAACAGGGGACAGGCTGGAGCTGCCACTATAAGGACATACAGGGGCCTATATCCAAACACCAGGGCACAGGCTGGAGCTGCCACTATAAGGACATACAGGGGCCTATATTCATACAACAGGGGACAGGCTGGAGCTGCCACTATAAGGACATACAGGGGCCTATATCCATACAACAGGGGACAGGCTGGAGCTACCACTATAAGGACATACAGGGGCCTATATCCATACAACAGGGTACAGGCTGGAGCTGCCACTATAAGGACATACAGTGGCCTATATCCATACAACAGGGGACAGGCTGGAGCTGCCACTATAAGGACATACAGGGGCATATATTCATACAACAGGGGACAGGCTGGAGCTGCCACTATAAGGACATACAGGGGCCTATATTCATACAACAGGGGACAGGCTGGAGCTGCCACTATAAGGGCATTCAGGGGCCTATATCCATACACAGGGGACAGGCTGGGGCTGCCACTATAAGGACATACAGGGGCCTATATCCATACAACAGGGGACAGGCTGCAGCTGCCACTATAAGGACATACAGGGGCCTATATCCATACACAGGGGACAGGCTGGGGCTGCCACTATAAGGACCTACAAGGGCCTATATCCATACAACAGGGGACAGGCTGGGGCTGCCACTATAAGGACATACAAGGGCCTATATCCATACAACAGGGGACAGGCTGGAGCTGCCACTATAAGGACATACAGGGGCCTATATTCATACAACAGGGGACAGGCTGGGGCTGCCACTATAAGGACGTACAGGGGCCTATATCCATACAACAGGGGATAGGCTGGGGCTTCCACTATAAGGACGTACAGGGGCCTATATCCATACAACAGGGGACAGGCTGGAGCTGCCACTATAAGGACATACAGGGGCCTATATCCATACAACAGGG
The DNA here is from genome assembly GCA_031769625.1 of Taudactylus pleione. Lineage (NCBI taxonomy): Eukaryota > Metazoa > Chordata > Amphibia > Anura > Myobatrachidae > Taudactylus > Taudactylus pleione. The sequence goes on from JAUIMM010000280.1 coordinate 111,662, forward strand.
GACAGGCTGGAGCTGCCACTATAAGGGCATACAGGGGCCTATATCCATACAACAGGGGACAGGCTAGAGCTGCCACTATAAGGACATATATGGTCCTATATCCATACAACAGGGGACAGGCTGGAGCTACCACTATAAGGACGTACAGGGGCCTATATCCATACAACAGGGGACAGGCTGGAGCTGCCACTATAAGGACATACAGGGGCCTATATCCATACACAGGGGACAGGCTGGAGCTGCCACTATAAGGACATACAGTGGCCTATATTCATACACAGGGGACAGGCTGGAGCTGCTACTATAAGGCCATACAGGGGCCTATATTCATACACAGGGGACAGGCTGGAGCTGCCGCTATAAGGACATACAGGGGACTATATTCATACAACAGGGGACAGGCTGGAGCTGCCACTATAAAGACATACAGGGGCCTATATCCATACACGGGACAGGCTGGAGCTACCACTATAAGGACATACAGGGGCCTATATCCATACAACAGGGGACAGGCTGGAGCTGCCACTTTAAGGACATACAGGGGCCTATATCCATAGAACAGGGGACAGGCTGGAGCTGCCACTATAAGGACGGACAGGGGCCTATATTCATACACAGGGGACAGGCTGGAGCTGCCACTTTAAGGACATACAGGGGCCTATATCCATAGAACAGGGGACAGGCTGGAGCTGCCACTATAAGGACATACAGGGGCCTATATCCATACACAGGGGACAGTCTGGAGCTGCCACTATAATGACATACAGGGGCCTATATCCATACAACAGGGGACAGGCTGGAGCTGCCACTATAAGGACATACAGGGGCCTATATCCATACAACAGGGCACAGGCTGGAGCTGCCACTATAAGGACATACAGGGGCCTATATTCATACAGCAGGGGACAGGCTGGAGCTGCCACTATAAGGCCACTATAAGGACATACAGGGGCCTATATCCATACAACAGGGGACAGGCTGAAGCTTGCACTATAAGGACATGCAGGGGCCTATATCCATACACCAGGGCACAGGCTGGAGCTGCCACTATAAGGACATACAGGGGCCTATATCCATACAACAGGGGACAGGCTGGAGCTGCCACTATAAGGACATACAGGGGCCTATATCCATACAACAGGGGACAGGCTGGAGCTGCCACTATAAGGACATACAGGGGCCTATATTCATACAACAGGGGACAGGCTAGAGCTGCTACTATAAGGACATACAGGGCCTATATCCATACAACAGGGCACAGGCTGGAGCTGCCACTATAAGGACATACAGGGCCTATATCCATACAACAGGGGACAGGCTGGAGCTGCCACTATAAGGACGTACAGGGGCCTATATTCATACAACAGGGGACAGGCTGGAGCTGCCACTATAAGGCCACTATAAGGACATACAGGGGCCTATATCCATACAACAGGGGACAGGCTGGAGCTGCCACTATAAGGACATACAGGGGCCTATATTCATACAACAGGGGACAGGCTGGAGCTGCCACTATAAGGCCACTATAAGGACATACAGGGGCCTATATCCATACAACAGGGGACAGGCTGGAGCTTCCACTATAAGGACATGCAGGGGCCTATATCCATACACCAGGGCACAGGCTGGAGCTGCCACTATAAGGACATACAGGGGCCTATATCCATACAACAGGGGACAGGCTGGAGCTGCCACTATAAGGACATACAGGGGCCTATATCCATACAACAGGGGACAGGCTGGAGCTGCCACTATAAGGACATACAGGGGCCTATATTCATACAACAGGGGACAGGCTAGAGCTGCTACTATAAGGACATACAGGGCCTATATCCATACAACAGGGCACAGGCTGGAGCTGCCACTATAAGGACATACAGGGCCTATATCCATACAACAGGGGACAGGCTGGAGCTGCCACTATAAGGACATACAGGGGCCTATATCCAAACACCAGGGCACAGGCTGGAGCTGCCACTATAAGGACATACAGGGGCCTATATTCATACAACAGGGGACAGGCTGGAGCTGCCACTATAAGGACATACAGGGGCCTATATCCATACAACAGGGGACAGGCTGGAGCTACCACTATAAGGACATACAGGGGCCTATATCCATACAACAGGGTACAGGCTGGAGCTGCCACTATAAGGACATACAGGGGCCTATATCCATACAACAGGGGACAGGCTGGAGCTGCCACTATAAGGACATACAGGGGCATATATTCATACAACAGGGGACAGGCTGGAGCTGCCACTATAAGGACATACAGGGCCTATATCCATACAACAGGGCACAGGCTGGAGCTGCCACTATAAGGACATACAGGGCCTATATCCATACAACAGGGGACAGGCTGGAGCTGCCACTATAAGGACATACAGGGGCCTATATTCATACAACAGGGGACAGGCTGGAGCTGCCACTATAAGGCCACTATAAGGACATACAGGGGCCTATATCCATACAACAGGGGACAGGCTGGAGCTGCCACTATAAGGACATACAGGGGCCTATATTCATACAACAGGGGACAGGCTGGAGCTGCCACTATAAGGCCACTATAAGGACATACAGGGGCCTATATCCATACAACAGGGGACAGGCTGGAGCTTCCACTATAAGGACATGCAGGGGCCTATATCCATACACCAGGGCACAGGCTGGAGCTGCCACTATAAGGATATACAGGGGCCTATATCCATACAACAGGGGACAGGCTGGAGCTGCCACTATAAGGACATACAGGGGCCTATATCCATACAACAGGGGACAGGCTGGAGCTGCCACTATAAGGACATACAGGGGCCTATATTCATACAACAGGGGACAGGCTAGAGCTGCTACTATAAGGACATACAGGGCCTATATCCATACAACAGGGCACAGGCTGGAGCTGCCACTATAAGGACATACAGGGCCTATATCCATACAACAGGGGACAGGCTGGAGCTGCCACTATAAGGACATACAGGGGCCTATATCCAAACACCAGGGCACAGGCTGGAGCTGCCACTATAAGGACATACAGGGGCCTATATTCATACAACAGGGGACAGGCTGGAGCTGCCACTATAAGGACATACAGGGGCCTATATCCATACAACAGGGGACAGGCTGGAGCTACCACTATAAGGACATACAGGGGCCTATATCCATACAACAGGGTACAGGCTGGAGCTGCCACTATAAGGACATACAGGGGCCTATATCCATACAACAGGGGACAGGCTGGAGCTGCCACTATAAGGACATACAGGGGCATATATTCATACAACAGGGGACAGGCTGGAGCTGCCACTATAAGGACATACAGGGGCCTATATTCATACAACAGGGGACAGGCTGGAGCTGCCACTATAAGGGCATTCAGGGGCCTATATCCATACACAGGGGACAGGCTGGGGCTGCCACTATAAGGACATACAGGGGCCTATATCCATACAACAGGGGACAGGCTGGAGCTGCCACTATAAGGACATACAGGGGCCTATATCCATACACAGGGGACAGGCTGGGGCTGCCACTATAAGGACCTACAAGGGCCTATATCCATACAACAGGGGACAGGCTGGGGCTGCCACTATAAGGACATACAAGGGCCTATATCCATACAACAGGGGACAGGCTGGAGCTGCCACTATAAGGACATACAGGGGCCTATATTCATACAACAGGGGACAGGCTGGGGCTGCCACTATAAGGACGTACAGGGGCCTATATCCATACAACAGGGGATAGGCTGGGGCTTCCACTATAAGGACGTACAGGGGCCTATATCTATACAACAGGGGACAGGCTGGGGCTGCCACTATAAGGGCATACAGGGGCCTATTTTCATACAACAGGGGACAGGCTGGGGCTGCCACTATAAGGGCATACAGGGGCCAATATCCATACAACAGGGGACAGGCTGGAGCTGCCACTATAAGGGCATACAGGGGCCTATATCCATACAACAGGGGACAGGCTAGAGCTGCCACTATAAGGACATATATGGTCCTATATCCATACAACAGGGGACAGGCTGGAGCTACCACTATAAGGACGTACAGGGGCCTATATCCATACAACAGGGGACAGGCTGGAGCTGCCACTATAAGGACATACAGGGGCCTATATCCATACACAGGGGACAGGCTGGAGCTGCCACTATAAGGACATACAGTGGCCTATATTCATACACAGGGGACAGGCTGGAGCTGCTACTATAAGGCCATACAGGGGCCTATATTCATACACAGGGGACAGGCTGGAGCTGCCGCTATAAGGACATACAGGGGACTATATTCATACAACAGGGGACAGGCTGGAGCTGCCACTATAAAGACATACAGGGGCCTATATCCATACACGGGACAGGCTGGAGCTACCACTATAAGGACATACAGGGGCCTATATCCATACAACAGGGGACAGGCTGGAGCTGCCACTTTAAGGACATACAGGGGCCTATATCCATAGAACAGGGGACAGGCTGGAGCTGCCACTATAAGGACGGACAGGGGCCTATATTCATACACAGGGGACAGGCTGGAGCTGCCACTTTAAGGACATACAGGGGCCTATATCCATAGAACAGGGGACAGGCTGGAGCTGCCACTATAAGGACATACAGGGGCCTATATCCATACACAGGGGACAGGCTGGAGCTGCCACTATAAGGACATACAGTGGCCTATATTCATACACAGGGGACAGGCTGGAGCTGCTACTATAAGGCCATACAGGGGCCTATATTCATACACAGGGGACAGGCTGGAGCTGCCGCTATAAGGACATACAGGGGACTATATTCATACAACAGGGGACAGGCTGGAGCTGCCACTATAAAGACATACAGGGGCCTATATCCATACACGGGACAGGCTGGAGCTACCACTATAAGGACATACAGGGGCCTATATCCATACAACAGGGGACAGGCTGGAGCTGCCACTTTAAGGACATACAGGGGCCTATATCCATACAACAGGGGACAGGCTGGAGCTGCCACTATAAGGACATACAGGGGCCTATATTCATACAACAGGGGACAGGCTAGAGCTGCTACTATAAGGACATACAGGGCCTATATCCATACAACAGGGCACAGGCTGGAGCTGCCACTATAAGGACATATAGGGCCTATATCCATACAACAGGGGACAGGCTGGAGCTGCCACTATAAGGACATACAGGGGCCTATATCCAAACACCAGGGCACAGGCTGGAGCTGCCACTATAAGGACATACAGGGGCCTATATTCATACAACAGGGGACAGGCTGGAGCTGCCACTATAAGGACATACAGGGGCCTATATCCATACAACAGGGGACAGGCTGGAGCTACCACTATAAGGACATACAGGGGCCTATATCCATACAACAGGGTACAGGCTGGAGCTGCCACTATAAGGACATACAGGGGCCTATATCCATACAACAGGGGACAGGCTGGAGCTGCCACTATAAGGACATACAGGGGCATATATTCATACAACAGGGGACAGGCTGGAGCTGCCACTATAAGGACATACAGGGGCCTATATTCATACAACAGGGGACAGGCTGGAGCTGCCACTATAAGGGCATTCAGGGGCCTATATCCATACAGAGGGGACAAGCTGGGGCTGCCACTATAAGGACATACAGGGGCCTATATCCATACAACAGGGGACAGGCTGGAGCTGCCACTATAAGGACATACAGGGGCCTATATCCATACACAGGGGACAGGCTGGGGCTGCCACTATAAGGACCTACAAGGGCCTATATCCATACAACAGGGGACAGGCTGGGGCTGCCACTATAAGGACCTACAAGGGCCTATATCCATACAACAGGGGACAGGCTGGAGCTGCCACTATAAGGACATACAGGGGCCTATATTCATACAACAGGGGACAGGCTGGGGCTGCCACTATAAGGACGTACAGGGGCCTATATCCATACAACAGGGGATAGGCTGGGGCTTCCACTATAAGGACGTACAGGGGCCTATATCCATACAACAGGGGACAGGCTGGAGCTGCCACTATAAGGACATACAGGGGCCTATATCCATACAACAGGGGACAGGCTGGAGCTGCCACTATAAGGGCATACAGGGGCCTATATCCATACAACAGGGGACAGGCTAGAGCTGCCACTATAAGGACATATATGGTCCTATATCCATACAACAGGGGACAGGCTGGAGCTACCACTATAAGGACGTACAGGGGCCTATATCCATACAACAGGGGACAGGCTGGAGCTGCCACTATAAGGACATACAGGGGCCTATATCCATACACAGGGGACAGGCTGGAGCTGCCACTATAAGGACATACAGTGGCCTATATTCATACACAGGGGACAGGCTGGAGCTGCTACTATAAGGCCATACAGGGGCCTATATTCATACACAGGGGACAGGCTGGAGCTGCCGCTATAAGGACATACAGGGGACTATATTCATACAACAGGGGACAGGCTGGAGCTGCCACTATAAAGACATACAGGGGCCTATATCCATACACGGGACAGGCTGGAGCTACCACTATAAGGACATACAGGGGCCTATATCCATACAACAGGGGACAGGCTGGAGCTGCCACTTTAAGGACATACAGGGGCCTATATCCATAGAACAGGGGACAGGCTGGAGCTGCCACTATAAGGACGGACAGGGGCCTATATTCATACAGAGGGGACAGGCTGGAGCTGCCACTTTAAGGACATACAGGGGCCTATATCCATAGAACAGGGGACAGGCTGGAGCTGCCACTATAAGGACATACAGGGGCCTATATCCATACACAGGGGACAGTCTGGAGCTGCCACTATAATGACATACAGGGGCCTATATCCATACAACAGGGGACAGGCTGGAGCTGCCACTATAAGGACATACAGGGGCCTATATCCATACAACAGGGCACAGGCTGGAGCTACCACTATAAGGACATACAGGGGCCTATATTCATACAACAGGGGACAGGCTGGAGCTGCCACTATAAGGCCACTATAAGGACATACAGGGGCCTATATCCATACAACAGGGGACAGGCTGGAGCTTGCACTATAAGGACATGCAGGGGCCTATATCCATACACCAGGGCACAGGCTGGAGCTGCCACTATAAGGACATACAGGGGCCTATATCCATACAACAGGGGACAGGCTGGAGCTGCCACTATAAGGACATACAGGGGCCTATATCCATACAACAGGGGACAGGCTGGAGCTGCCACTATAAGGACATACAGGGGCCTATATTCATACAACAGGGGACAGGCTAGAGCTGCTACTATAAGGACATACAGGGCCTATATCCATACAACAGGGCACAGGCTGGAGCTGCCACTATAAGGACATACAGGGCCTATATCCATACAACAGGGGACAGGCTGGAGCTGCCACTATAAGGACATACAGGGGCCTATATTCATACAACAGGGGACAGGCTGGAGCTGCCACTATAAGGCCACTATAAGGACATACAGGGGCCTATATCCATACAACAGGGGACAGGCTGGAGCTGCCACTATAAGGACATACAGGGGCCTATATTCATACAACAGGGGACAGGCTGGAGCTGCCACTATAAGGCCACTATAAGGACATACAGGGGCCTATATCCATACAACAGGGGACAGGCTGGAGCTTCCACTATAAGGACATGCAGGGGCCTATATCCATACACCAGGGCACAGGCTGGAGCTGCCACTATAAGGACATACAGGGGCCTATATCCATACAACAGGGGACAGGCTGGAGCTGCCACTATAAGGACATACAGGGGCCTATATCCATACAACAGGGGACAGGCTGGAGCTGCCACTATAAGGACATACAGGGGCCTATATTCATACAACAGGGGACAGGCTAGAGCTGCTACTATAAGGACATACAGGGCCTATATCCATACAACAGGGCACAGGCTGGAGCTGCCACTATAAGGACATACAGGGCCTATATCCATACAACAGGGGACAGGCTGGAGCTGCCACTATAAGGACATACAGGGGCCTATATCCAAACACCAGGGCACAGGCTGGAGCTGCCACTATAAGGACATACAGGGGCCTATATTCATACAACAGGGGACAGGCTGGAGCTGCCACTATAAGGACATACAGGGGCCTATATCCATACAACAGGGGACAGGCTGGAGCTACCACTATAAGGACATACAGGGGCCTATATCCATACAACAGGGCACAGGCTGGAGCTGCCACTATAAGGACATACAGGGCCTATATCCATACAACAGGGGACAGGCTGGAGCTGCCACTATAAGGACATACAGGGGCCTATATCCAAACACCAGGGCACAGGCTGGAGCTGCCACTATAAGGACATACAGGGGCCTATATTCATACAACAGGGGACAGGCTGGAGCTGCCACTATAAGGACATACAGGGGCCTATATCCATACAACAGGGGACAGGCTGGAGCTACCACTATAAGGACATACAGGGGCCTATATCCATACAACAGGGTACAGGCTGGAGCTGCCACTATAAGGACATACAGGGGCCTATATCCATACAACAGGGGACAGGCTGGAGCTGCCACTATAAGGACATACAGGGGCATATATTCATACAACAGGGGACAGGCTGGAGCTGCCACTATAAGGACATACAGGGGCCTATATTCATACAACAGGGGACAGGCTGGAGCTGCCACTATAAGGGCATTCAGGGGCCTATATCCATACACAGGGGACAGGCTGGGGCTGCCACTATAAGGACATACAGGGGCCTATATCCATACAACAGGGGACAGGCTGGAGCTGCCACTATAAGGACATTCAGGGGCCTATATCCATACACAGGGGACAGGCTGGGGCTGCCACTATAAGGACCTACAAGGGCCTATATCCATACAACAGGGGACAGGCTGGGGCTGCCACTATAAGGACATACAAGGGCCTATATCCATACAACAGGGGACAGGCTGGAGCTGCCACTATAAGGACATACAGGGGCCTATATTCATACAACAGGGGACAGGCTGGGGCTGCCACTATAAGGACGTACAGGGGCCTATATCCATACAACAGGGGATAGGCTGGGGCTTCCACTATAAGGACGTACAGGGGCCTATATCTATACAACAGGGGACAGGCTGGGGCTGCCACTATAAGGGCATACAGGGGCCTATTTTCATACAACAGGGGACAGGCTGGGGCTGCCACTATAAGGGCATACAGGGGCCAATATCCATACAACAGGGGACAGGCTGGAGCTGCCACTATAAGGGCATACAGGGGCCTATATCCATACAACAGGGGACAGGCTAGAGCTGCCACTATAAGGACATATATGGTCCTATATCCATACAACAGGGGACAGGCTGGAGCTACCCCTATAAGGACGTACAGGGGCCTATATCCATACAACAGGGGACAGGCTGGAGCTGCCACTATAAGGACATACAGGGGCCTATATCCATACACAGGGGACAGGCTGGAGCTGCCACTATAAGGACATACAGTGGCCTATATTCATACACAGGGGACAGGCTGGAGCTGCTACTATAAGGCCATACAGGGGCCTATATTCATACACAGGGGACAGGCTGGAGCTGCCGCTATAAGGACATACAGGGGACTATATTCATACAACAGGGGACAGGCTGGAGCTGCCACTATAAAGACATACAGGGGCCTATATCCATACACGGGACAGGCTGGAGCTACCACTATAAGGACATACAGGGGCCTATATCCATACAACAGGGGACAGGCTGGAGCTGCCACTTTAAGGACATACAGGGGCCTATATCCATAGAACAGGGGACAGGCTGGAGCTGCCACTATAAGGACGGACAGGGGCCTATATTCATACACAGGGGACAGGCTGGAGCTGCCACTTTAAGGACATACAGGGGCCTATATCCATAGAACAGGGGACAGGCTGGAGCTGCCACTATAAGGACATACAGGGGCCTATATCCATACACAGGGGACAGTCTGGAGCTGCCACTATAATGACATACAGGTTCCTATATTCATACAACAGGCACTTCTGCATAATACTATGTATTGCTGCTATGTGCTAACACTGGAATCTCCTGCAGAAAGCTGATTAGCGCTGCAGCCCACAGTCCCCACAATAATTAATGGGGACTACCATCTAACCCCTATGTACAAAACTCCGAAACGCCCAGTAAGTTTACGCCTGCCTCCGATGCCATAATCCGCTTTATGCCTATGGAGGCACATTCGCAGGAGAGGGATCTTGCGATCCTTCTCCCGGATCCGTAAACTGACACTGTGCACAAATGTGAAAACACTCCCCTGAATGCAGCCGGGATCTTACTGGCAGGGGCACCGGCCATTGCCACCTCTGCCCCCTGTAAGTTATATTAGTACATAGAAGGGCAGGATATGTTTAGAATAAAAAAAGTATTTTGCAATATGGACTATTAATAATTTAGTACATAGGGCTCACAGTATCTATATTAACTGTGTGTGAGACCTGCGGCCTTGTCGTGAGATGGGATTGACAGACGGGAAGATGTGCCATAGGTAGCTAGATAAATTTGGGACAGTTATATACTATGTGATAAAAGTAGACAGGACATGAAATATATTGATAGACCAACATTTAAATCAGAAGTCATTCTGCACTTGGAACCTGTGAAAATAGATAGCATCCATACACAGCAGGAGAACAGCGCCACATAGTGGCTGAATTGCTAGCAGCATGGGTGGAATGCATACTGGTAAATGTACGGAACCTTCAAGTGTAGCTGTTATACAGTCATTATGGGAAGTGGTTATAGAAAATGATACTGTATGTGACATGATCTAGCTCATCTTGCACAGAGGATTCTCTCGCAAAGTGAGTGACAGGTAGTCAGCGTTTGGGGGAGGTAAAGGGGGTGGCTAGCCAGACGCAGGCGCGTCTAACTGTCTAAACGCCGTTTTATGGGCGTGCATACATTAGCCATTGCAATCCCCTTTGCAGCATGAGAGCGCTCTGCATGTCGATGGAGAGCTGCAGTGTTTGCGGCTGGCCAGACTTGACTTACAAGTTGCGTGACTGCCCGATGTGTGTTGATATTACCGATGTTTACGCTGTTGCACGTCGTCAGACGGATATGAGAAGGCGGCAGTGCGCGTCCTTATGCTCGGGTAAGGTTTGGCAGACATTAGCATATTTTAGCAACTGCGATCCGTAAGTGACCGCAGTTGCAATTGCACTAGCGTAAGTCTCGGAAACAGGCCCTTCGTCCGTAAAGGCCACCAACTGTGGCAGCTGTCCCAGGCAGCAGGTTGGCGGGACAGAAACGCTGTAGGGACAGAAGAATAATAATACAATAGTAAAATGAACACAATATATACACGACATCGGCCAGCTTAGTCGAAATCGCTCTGCACATGTCCAGAAAAGGGGGCGCACGCATGCCTACCACTGCAGGATTGGGGTATTCTGGCACTTAAGTCAGCCTGCGCCTGGAGGGGAGGGACAAGGTAAGGAAAGGTAAATCTGGTGTAAACTGAGCACAGTGAGGGGTAAATTTACTAAGATTCATGTTGGTCCCGATTTGATCCATTTTTAAACACGGATAATATCGATCAAAAACGGACGTTTCTCTTTTACAAAAATTATCGGGAATTTACCAAGCTCCTGTGTTTGACAGGATCGTGTTGTCCGATGGTGTATTTGATCAGTCCTGTCCGTGTTTAATCCCCGAGTTTCCCTCCCAACAAGCAGCTGCCATATCAGTTGTGTGTGTTAAAAAAAAAAAAAAAAGATGTAGGGTCTCCCTTTAAAAGAGACAACCAGCCCCGGGGCTGCTCACCCAGTCCTGGTTCCTAAAAATACGGGGAAAAAACCATGTAGGGTTCCCCCTGTATTTTAGGAACTAGCACCTGGCTGCTGGCCAGTCCTGGTTTTAATAATAGGGGGAAATAAATTGTGTAGGGGTCCCCCTATATTTAAAACCAGCAACGGACCAAAAACCGACAGGGGTGTAATGCCACAGCCAGGGGACCCTATAACTGAGTCTCCCCAACCAAAGCATTATCACCCCAAGCCGGACACCCCCAGCCGGGGATCTCAGGGGAGGTGGAGACCCCCCCCCCAATGAACTTGTCCCCCCTCTTCCGAGCACCCCATCCCTGTAGCTCTGGGCTCTTCCTCGCACCCCTGGAGCAGTGGGTACGGAGGTAATAGTAGTGTAAATAGATGTCAACTATTGTATTTTACAGTGGTATTACAGGTGCCAGAGTGCCTGCCCTTTGGCACTTGTGGAACTACAAGTGCCAGCAGGCGGCCGGAACCTGTACCCCCTCTGTAAAATAATTAGTTAAAAAACCATAACAATCACATACCGTCTAAAGTACAACTTTATTACATACAACTACCTACCCCACTCGAACATATATACCTGCTACCAGGTGGTCTGTTCCCTTCTCCATGTAGAAATCCAATGGGAGTACCTGGAATAAAGATCCTATACTCACCGCTATCCTTGCGCCGGTCTCCGTAGCATCCACGAAACTTTGGAAAACAGAAAAACGATTAGCTGTTCCAAGCCCGGCAAGTATAGGTATGCGTTACCACAAATACCTATACCTCGCAATATGACAGATGACGGCATTCATCTGACATTCCCACGGGCCGCCAGCCAATCAGAGGTCACTTTACATGTAGTGGCCACTCATTGGCTGTGACCCACCCACGTGTGTTATGTGGATGTGAATGAATAGTGCTTCCGAATTGAGTCGATGGTATATTCATTTCTAGTGAAGTAAACGTCAGAATTTGCGGGATTAACACGGCCGAATTCACGCCCCTAAATGAAAAAAAAACACCCGATTTTAACAATAGTAAATACCTGTGTTGGTAAAAAACAATATTTACACCCGAGATTGCAATCCCGGACCGACACGAATCTTAATAAATTTACCCCTAAGGGTGATCTCCCGCAATGGAGAACATACAGTATACAGACACATATACACCTGCAGAAGCCGGTTATGTGCCGGTGGACTAGGGAAGGTACAAATAGCGACTGGACATGATGGCGGTGACCAGCTCTAGCTAACCGCTTAGATTGGCTTTTTGCGCACGCCTCGCTGACACTAATTGGCGCTTTGTACATTGCTGGGATTTGTACGTAGGGCTTTGTTTTGGGGTTTTGTTTCTCACACTCCTGTTTCTGACGTATTAGCGATGCCTAATGGGGAGTGCGTACTCTGCGGTCACAACACGTGGCTACAGACACGGGCGAAGTGTATGTGGCGTATGCCCGGCGTACAGGCGTATGACTTACTGACTTACTGGTGCTGACCGGCAGCAGGTACCTTGTGATGGTCACAGCTTTGTACGTCTACGTAATCGCGGCTTTTATTGTGTCTGCGTTTCGTGGCGCGGCTGCAGCCAACTCTCCATTATCCCTTTATGAGCCATTCCTGCCTTGCCGACAGGTCTGATAACGAGCCGCCATGTTTGCGCACCTTCCTCGTGTACACAGCTTTATGGCAGTCTGTTTAAGTAATGAGAGGAGATAATTTTGTCGCCACCTCGCAGCTCACAGGGGGCCTGATTAATAGAAAGACGCATTCGCCATTGCAACTGCGATTCTGCACGGAACGCAACTGGAAAAATATGCTAATAATGCACCCGCCGTCCAGCGCCTTATAGACGCTCACTGGAAGCGTCCCGCATCCAACGCCCGCGTACAAAACCGTACACATTGAAGGCAGATCAACCTTCTGAGTAAGTCTAAGGTGCCGCAGACCCAGCGCGGGTCTCCAGGCACGCAGAGGGCTCTCCTGCTGTGAGCAATTAACGCAGTGGCTAATTTACGTACGCCCGGAAAACCGTGTTTAAACGGTTTCTAACCACCCTCTGTGCGACCGTAATCTCAAATCCGTCGCTGCGGGCGCGCGTTGCAGCTTTCACGCATGCACAATGGCTGACAATCGCTCAGTCTGCGTAAATCGCGGCATCGCGTACATCCCTGGGGCCGCAGTTACCCACATACTAAGCGACACCCTGACTGCTCACCACTTATTCCTATGGATGGATGTGAGGTCACTTACTTACTGTAAATACACCCCTGTACCCCTGTGTAGAATTATTTGCATTAATCACAAAATAAGAATAAACTTTAACATTTTAAAAACATTTTTATTTTTTTCTCTATATATTTAGATATGTAGGAATTTTGTGAAAGAACCCCCCTCCCCCCCATTTACTTATAATATGAACGGTAATTGCGGCATTGTCTGCCTGTTTTATTAGTTTATTAGTGACCATACCGTGGGTTATAGACCGAATTGTGGCCCTCATTCAGAGGCGCTCGCAAGAAGCGAGCACTCGTTCTGAATGAGGGCGGCCGCTTCTATTTTTAAGTGCGGCCTCCTGGTCGCTAGCTAAGCTGTGGGATACCACCCACAGTTTTACCATCACGACCATCGGGGCTTGCAACGAGACGCTAAGGTTGGGGTCTCGGCAACCGCAAGCCCCAGGGAGCTTCCTGCACTGATCGAGCAGGAAGCTCCCCACTGACATCACTGCTGATGTCAGTGCGGCCGCCCACAAAACGGTAGGCGTTCCTTAAAGAACGCCTCCGTTTGTGAAACCACCCCCCCGCCACGCCTACAAAATGGGCCGAGCTGTCGATCAACTTCTACAGCCACACCTTTTGTAGTGAGCTCCGGAGCGAGAGAATTTCAGTCTCGCTCCGGGGCTTGCGCACGCGCATTGCGGCCACTGCGCCTGCGCAGAGCCTAAACATCGACCTGGTTGCGAGCGCTCAGCGCTTGCGACCGGGTCTGAATGAGGGCCAGTGACCTCTGAGAGTAAATGTAATATTGCCTATGGTTTTTAATATATCTGTCTAGCAGGTAAATTATACACTGAGTTTAAAAGAGGGATATTCTAAATCTGTAACATGATATACTATTACTATATATACCATTATATACTAACCATAGATGACCGAAATCTTACATGGCATGCTGGGACTTGTAGTCCAAAATTACCCCGCAGTCAGTGATCTGCACTATTATAATCTTTGCACCATATCTGACATTAGTTTGTCTTGTCAGGCTGTTCTTATTATGCCGTCTTAGGTTTTGTTACTTAAGCTGACGTACACATTAGACGACTTTATAAACGATTTCTCATTTTTTTGATGGATGGGAACTAGAAATCCTTCAAATCGTCCAGTGTGTACGCACTATGGGGGTCATTCAGACCCGCTCGTGAGCGGCAGTACGCTCGCAAGTGGGTCGATGTTCCCCCACTGCGCATGCACACGACGGAGGGAGCTCCATCGTGCGCATGCGCGAGACCCGGCGAGCGACGGGCTCTCCATCGCTCCGGGTCTCGCACCAAAGGGGGCGTGCTGTCGATGTTGATTGACAGCACGCCCCCCTTTGGTGGGCGTGCCAGAGGCGTGGCTGCCAGACGGAGGCGTTCCCATGGGAACGCCTACCGTCTGAAGCCGGCCCCACTGACATCACTAGTGATGTCAGTGGGAGTGATTTTGGCTCTGATAGAGCCAAAATCACTCCAGGGCTTGCGGCAGCGAGACCCTACCGCAGGGTCTCCGTCGCAAGTCCGATGGTCGCGATGGTCTTGACCATCGCAACCATCATCATGGACGCTCGCATATGCTGTGGGTGGTCACCCACAGCTATACGAGTGTCCAGGAAGACGCTCCTAAAACAGGTAGGAGGGCCCTGATTCAGAGCGAGCGCTCTGGTCAGAGCGTTCAGCTCTGAGTCAGGCCCTATGTGCGCTCCCGCTGCGCCGTCCGTCACATCTTCAGATCTGCCAGACTTGTTGCTCAGTCTGAGGATATCGTCATTGATTTTCTGCACTACCAGACGCACTACCAGGCAGCCAGGAGATATGTTAACGTTATATCTTAACAATGTAATGACCGAACGATGCATAATATATATCGTTCAGTCATTTGGAAGATTGCACAATGTGTACGCACTATGTTGTTTGTCCGGGAGTTCAAGGGAAGTCCGGGCGACCATCGCATCGTTTGACCATCGTCTAATGTGTACCCAGCTTTAGTTACTTTGGGTGTGTTCTCTGCACTGTTATAGTGTAACAATGAATATGTTTAGCTGTATGGAAATATAAGACGTTGCAGTGGGTGGTGGATGTGGAGGCTATGCTGAAACACTGTTGCACATCACTACTATGTGAATTGTTGCACAGTGGGCCTGATTCAGAGCCGCTCGTAAGCGGCCGCTCGTTCGCTCTGAGCGATGTTCGCACAACTGCACATGCGTATGGGTCGTAATGCGCATGCGCAAACCAGTCATTGCGGTCGGGAATCGTGCGCTCGCAAAACAGCGAGGGGCTGCTAATTTGATTGACAGAATGTACCGTTTGTGGGTGGTAACAGGGGAAGGTGCTTGAAAACGGGGGCGGGGAGATCCGAACGCAGGCGTGCCTAAAGGTCAAAACGGCGTTTAATGGGAGTGCATAATTAGTAAAGGAGCGTCATCGACCACGTCACTTGGTTGTCTTTTAGCCTGAACTGCTCGCAGTGTTAGCGGTAAGATAAACCTACTTCAAGCGCTGCGAGCAGTTCAGATGCCTTTCGATGTACCCGATTAATCTAATAAATACCGGAGATGACGTGTGTTGCAAATGGTAAAGGGGCGTCTTTACAAAATAGCGAGCGCATTTTTCGTTCGCTCGCTCAGACATAGAGGCGTCAACAAACCGCAAATAGCTCAATTTAAATAGCCGCCCACCTTTTTGGAACGACCGTCCGCAAATAGCGTCCGGCTCTGAATCAGGCCCCGTATTCTTACCCTGCAGTGATAGTTTAAAGTAGAGATCTGTGGTATCTATTGTAGTGGACTGTGACCGTGGGGTATGCTGCTATGCTACAGCCCTATCATAATATAGTTCTATATTCCTCAGGGTGGTACAAGAGTGGGGGGCTAGATTTAATACATATATATATATATATTAACATGTCGTGAGCAGGAATGAATGGGAGCCAAGGGAATGAGCCCCAGCTTAATGCAATGTAGGGACGGCCACTACCCGATGCATTAGTATGACGATGTATGCTTGCAGGGCAGTATAGGACGTGGTCCAAGTGTGGGCTGCTGCTGTAATACTATGGTTCTGTGAGCTGTTATTGAGGTTATTCGGCTCCTGTCTTTCAGAGACTGGCACGAGCTGCAGAGGAATTCCAGAAGTCTCACCGCTGGCAGGATAACATCAGGGTGAGTGTTCGCCTACTGCCGCCCTCTCAGACCCTGCCATCCCCACTCTCAATGTTTTGTTTTTCTGTCTGTGCACCTCAAGATCCACAGACGTCTCCCCGCCAATGGATTGTATCTGAGTAAATCTGGCACAATATATATATATATATATATATATACACATAATTTTATACACAGAGATAAATCTCGCTTCTCCCACTATAATCCTCATGGATTGTATGTCACAGTATGTATTGTACCTAGGCATAGCTTCTCATGCTGTCTCACAGTATTCCCCATATACACGCTGTCTGATTGTGTTCCCGCTCTCATTCCTCCCTCTCTGATCTTCTACTGCCTCTGCCTCTTTTTTCTCTTCTTTTTTCCCGCTGTTATTCCCCTCTCTTCTCTATTACTCTTATTTACCCCTCCGTGTCTCCTCTTCCTTACACCTGATTATCCCCCTCTTACACCAGAATATCCTCCTCTCTCCCCACCCTTATATCTAAATATCCCCCCATCTCTCCTCTCCCTTACACCTGATTATCCCCCTCTTACACCAGAATATCCTCCTCTCTCCCCACCCTTATATCTAAATATCCTTCCATCTCTCCTCTCCCTTACACCTGATTATCCCCCTCTTACACCAGAATATCCTCCTCTCTCCTCACCCTTATATCTAAATATCCTTCCATCTCTCCTCTTCCTTACACCTGATTATCCCCCTCTTACACCAGAATATCCTCCTCTCTCCTCACCCTTATATCTAAATATCCTTCCATCTCTCCTCTCCCTTACACCTGATTATCCCCCTCTTACACCAGAATATCCTCCTCTCTCCTCACCCTTATATCTAAATATCCTTCCATCTCTCCTCTCCCTTACACCTGATTATCCCCCTCTTACACCAGAATATCCTCCTCTCTCCTCACCCTTATATCTAAATATCCTTCCATCTCTCTTCTCCCTTACACCTGATTATCCCTCTCTTACACCAGAATATCCTCCTCTCTCCTCACCCTTATATCTAAATATCCCTCTATCTCTCCTCTCCCTTACACCTGATTATCCCCCTCTTACACTAGAATATCCTCCTCTCTCCCCACCGTTATATCTAAATATCCTTCCATCTCTCCTCTCACTTACACCTGATTATCCTCCTCTTACCCCAGAATATCCTCCTCTCTCCTCACCCTTATATCTAAATATCCTTCCATCTCTCCTCTCACTTACACCTGATTATCCCCCTCTTACCCCAGAATATCCTCCTCTCTCCTCACCCTTATACCTAAATATCCTTCCATCTCTCCTCTCCCTTACACCTGGTTATCGCCCTCTTACACCAGAATATCCTCCTCTCTCCCCACCCTTATATCTAAATATCCTTCCATCTCTCCACTCCCTTACACCTGATTATCCCCCTCTTACACCAGAATATCCTCCTCTCTCCTCACCCTTATATCTAAATATCCTTCCATCTCTCCTCTCACTTACACCTGATTATCCCCCTCTTACCCCAGAATATCCTCCTCTCTCCTCACCCTTATATCTAAATATCCTTCCATCTCTCCTCTCCCTTACACCTGATTATGCCCCCTCTTACACCAGAATATCCTCTCTCCTCACCCTTATATGTAAATATCCTTCCATCTCTCCACTCCCTTACACCTGATTATCCCCCTCTTACACCAGAATATCCTCTCTCCTCACCCTTATATCTAAATATCCTTCCATCTCTTCACTCCCTTACACCTGATTATCCCCCTCTTACACCAGAATATCCTCCTCTCTCCTCACCCTTATATCTAAATATCCTTCCATCTCTCCTCTCACTTACACCTGATTATCCCCCTCTTACACCAGAATATCCTCCTCTCTCCCCACCCTATATCTAAATATCCTTCCATCTCTCCTCTCCCTTACACCTGATTATCCCCCTCTTACACCAGAATATCCTCCTCTCTCCTCACCCTTATATCTAAATATCCCTCCATCTCTCCTCTCCCTTACACCTGATTATCCTCCTCTTACACCAGAATATCCTCCTCTCTCTTCACCCTTATATCTAACTATCCTTCCATCTCTCCTCTCCCTTACACCTGGTTATCCCCCTCTTACACCAGAATATCCAACTCTCTCACCTCCAGTATATCAAAATATCCCACAATCTCACCTGTCACTTACATCTGATTATCACTCTCTTAGTCTCTACTCTTCCTTACTCCTGATTATCCCCCTCTCGTCTTACTTACAAGTGATTATTCCCCTCTCGTAGTACTTACACCTGAATATCCCCCTCTCTCTTCTCCGTCACACCTGTATATCCCCGTCTCTCTTCTCTGTTACACTTAAATATCCCTCTCTCTCTTCTGCATTACACCTGAATTTTCCCATCTGTCTTCTCCTTTACAACTGAATATACAGTACCCCCTCTCTCTTCTTAGTTAGACACTGAATATCCCCCTCTCCCTTCTCCGTTACACTGAATATCCCCCTCTCCCTCCTCCGTTACTCCTGTATATCCCCCTCTCCCTTCTCCGTTACACCTGAATATCCCTCTCTTCCTTCTCCGTTACACTGAATATCCCCCTCTTCCTTCTCCGTTACTCCTGTATATCCCCCTCTCCCTCCTCCGTTACTCCTGAATCTCCCCCTCTTCCTTCTCCGTTACACCTGAATATCCCCCTCTCCCTTCTCCGTTACTCCTGAATATCCCCCTCTCCCTTCTCCGTTACACCTGAGTATTCCCCTCTCCCTTCTCCGTTACACCTGAATATCCCCCTCTTCCTTCTCCGTTACACCTGAATATCCACCTCTTCCTTCTCCATTACTCCTGAATATCCACCTCTCCCTTCTCCGTTACACCTGAATATCCCCCTCTTCCTTCTCCATTACCCCTGAATATCCACCTCTTCCTTCTCCATTACTCCTGAATATCCCCCTCTTCCTTCTCCGTTACACCTGAATATCCACCTCTTCCTTCTCCATTGCTCCTGAATATCCACCTCTCCCTTCTCCGTTACACCTGAATATCCCCCTCTTCCTTCTCCATTACCCCTGAATATCCACCTTTTCCTGCTCAATTATTCCTGAATATCCACCTCTCCCTTCTCCGTTACACCTGAATATCCCCCTCTTCCTTCTCCATTACTCCTGAATATCCCCCTCTTCCTTCTCCACTACTCCTGAATATCCCCCTCTTCCTTCTCCATTACTCCTGAATATCCCCCTCTTCCTTCTCCATTACTCCTGAATATCCCCCTATTCCTTCTCCATTACTCCTGAATATCCCCCTATTCCTTCTCCATTACTCCTGAATATCCCCCTCTTCCTTCTCCATTACCCCTGAATATCCACCTCTTCCTTCTCCATTACTCCTGAATATCCACCTCTCCCTTCTCCGTTACGCCTGAATATCCCCCTCTTCCTTCTCCATTACTCCTGAATATGCACCTCTCCCTTCTCCGTTACACCTGAATATCCCCCTCTTCCTTCTCCATTACCCCTGAATATCCACCTCTTCCTTCTCCATTACTCCTGAATATCCCCCTCTCCCTTCTCTGTTACACCTGAATATCCCCCTCTTCCTTCTCCATTACTCCTGAATATCCCCCTCTTCCTTCTCCACTACTCCTGAATATCCCCCTCTTCCTTCTCCATTACTCCTGAATATCCCCCTCTTCCTTCTCCATTACTCCTGAATATCCCCCTCTCCCTTCTCCGTTACACACTGAATATCCCCCTCTTCCTTCTCCATTACTCCTGAATTTCCCCTTCTTCCTTCTCCATTACTCCTGAATATCCCCCTCTTCCTTCTCCATTACTCCTGAATATCCCCCTCTTCCTTCTCCATTACTCCTGAATATCCCCCTCTTCCTTCTCCATTACTCCTGAATATCCCCCTCTTCCTTCTCCTTTACTCCTGAATATCCCCCTCTTCCTTCTCCGTTACACCTGAATATCCACCTCTTCCTTCTCCATTACTCCTGAATATCCCCCTCTTCCTTCTCCGTTACACCTGAATATCCACCTCTTCCTTCTCCATTGCTCCTGAATATCCACCTCTCCCTTCTCCGTTACACCTGAATATCCCCCTCTTCCTTCTCTATTACCCCTGAATATCCACCTCTTCCTTCTCAATTATTCCTGAATATCCACCTCTCCCTTCTCCGTTACACCTGAATATGCCCCTCTTCCTTCTCCATTACTCCTGAATATCCCCCTCTTCCTTCTCCACTACTCCTGAATATCCCCCTCTTCCTTCTCCATTACTCCTGAATATCCCCCTCTTCCTTCTCCATTACTCCTGAATATCCCCCTCTCCCTTCTCCGTTACACACTGAATATCCCCTTCTTCCTTCTCCATTACTCCTGAATATCCCCCTCTTCCTTCTCCATTACTCCTGAATATCCCCCTCCTTCTCCATTACTCCTGAATATCCCCCTCTCCCTTCTCCGTTACACCTGAATATCCCCCTCTTCCTTCTCCACTACTCCTGAATATCCCCCTCTTCCTTCTCCATTACTCCTGAATATCCCCCTCTTCCTTCTCCATTACTCCTGAATATCCCCCTCTCCCTTCTCCGTTACTCCTGAATATCCCCCTCTTCCTTTCTCTGTTACACCTAAATATCCCCCTCTTCCTTCTCCGTTAGACCTGAATATCCCCCTCTTCCTTCTCCATTACTCCTGAATATCCCCCTCTCCCTTCTCCGTTATACCTGAATATCCCCCTCTCCCTTCTCCGTTACATCTGAATATCCCCCTCTTCCTTTTCCGTTACACCTGAATATCCCCCTCTCCCTTCTCCGTTACACCTGAATATCCCTCTCTCCCTTCCTCGTTACACACTGAATATCCCCCTCTCCCTTCTCCGTTACACCTGAATATCCCCCTCTTCCTTCTCCGTTACACCTGAATATCCCCCTCTCCCTTCTCCGTTACTCCTGAATATCCCCCTCTTTCTTCTCCGTTACACCTGAATTTCCCCCTCTCCCTTCCTCGTTACACACTGAATATCCCCCTCTCCCTTCTCCATTACACCTGAATATCCCCCTCTCCCTTCTCCGTTACACCTGAATATCCCCCTCTCCCATCTCCGTTACTCCTGAATATCCCTCTCTTCCTTCTCCGTTACACCTGAATTTCCCCCTCTCCCTTCCTCGTTACAGACTGACTATCCCCCTCTCCCTTCTCCATTACACCTGAATATCCCCCTCTCCCTTCTCCGTTACACCTGAATATCCCCCTCTCCCTTCTCCGTTACACCTGAATATCCCCCTCTCCCTTCTCCGTTACACCTGAATATCCCCCTCTCCCTTCTCCGTTACTCCTGAATATCCCCCTCTCCCTTCTCCGTTACTCCTGAATATCCCCCTCTCCCTTCTCCGTTATTCCTGCATATCCCCCTCTCCCTTCTCCGTTACATCAGTATATCCCCCTCTGTCTCCTATACACGTCTCCTCTCTCTCTTACACCTGGAGATCTCTTCTCTCCTCTCTGATATCCCCTCTCCCTTTCTCTCATCACTTTGCTCTGTTCCTGCCATCTCTAATGAAAGTGAATGAGGTAATTTGGATCAGGTCTCGTGTTGCCCAATCTCAGTGCTCGGACATAATAAGAAACAGGAGGTGAAGGGCATTCGGGAGCAGCGGCCCCTCACTGGCAGAATGTTATCTTGCATAATCAGAGGAAAAGGAGACTGATAATGGGAGCTGATGGCGGGAGGGAATAGGGGACACATTTAGGGGTTCATGTACAGAGGAGCATATGCAATGCTAAAGCCTGAATGTGACTGCAGTATATTATTCATTGTGACCACATAAGTAACCACGCTGACTATCGGTGTGTGAGCTCAGTATTTCTCTGTGTCCCCCTAATAAACTTAGGGTGTGCTAGATAAACTGACTGCACCACAATATGCGCTTCTATATAACCCTGTCGGTTCAGTCGCCATGGCCCAGCTGTGACATATGACATAGTTTAGATAATCTACAAAACAGAGAACAAGAAATCGCCTGTTTTAACATGTTATTATAGAAAAAAAAGGTTTAATCTGATGAATGAATAGCACTGTGTGCTGTATTGCTCATGTGGAATTTCGACTACACAGATCTTAAAATATACAGTACACCGACCATACAGCCATCATTTAGTACAGCCTCGGTACACCAAAATACTGTCAGCCACTATTCACTGACCATACTGTCAGCCGCCTTACAGTACAGTCACGGTACAGTACTTCCGATGTACAGCCACCATACACCTTTCATACATTCTCAGTACAGTACAGCCACAGTATAATGACCATACTGTCAGCCACCAATACAGTACAGCCACAGTACACTGATCATACAGTCAGCGACAGTACCGTACTGCATATGTACAGCCACTGTACACTAATTATACTTTCTCAGTACAGTACAGCCACAGTATAATGACCATACTGTCAACCACCAATACAGTACAGCCACAGTACACTGACCATACAGTCAGCGACAGTACCGTACTGCATATGTACAGCCACTGTACGCTAATTATACATTCACAGTACAGTACTGCATATGTACAGCCACCATACACTAATGATACATTCACAGTACAGTACAGCCACCATACACCCTTCATACATTCTCAGTACAGTACAGCCACAGTATAATGACCATACTGTCAGCCACCAATACAGTACAGCCACAGTACACTGACCATACAGTCAGCGACAGTACCGTACTGCATATGTACAGCCACTGTACACTAATTATACATTCATAGTACAGTACAGCCACCATACACTAATTATACATTCACAGTACAGTACAGCCACCATACAATACAGTCACAGTACACTGATCATACAGTTAGCCACAGTACAGTACTGCATATGTACAGCCACCATACACTTAAGCTGGCCACACACTAGACCAACTTACATCCAACCAGCCAACTTGTTGATTGGTTGGAATGAAAATCTGGTAACGTATGGGAGTAAATGATGATCAGCAATTTGCTCCTAAATGCCAGAAAACAGATGAAAATGGCGTCAGACAAGTTTGTCAAATGTTTGATCTAAACAATTTGTTCAAACAACAGTTTTTGTTCATTTTCCGGCGTTTGGGAGCAAATTGCTGTTTGTCATTTGCTTTCATACCTTACCAGATTTTCATTCCAACCAATCAACAAGTTGGCTGGTTGGATGTAAGTTGGTCTAGTGTGTGGCCAGCTTAACTATACATTCACTGTACAGTACAGCGACCATACAATGCAGTCACAGTACACTGACCATACAGTCAGCCACAGTACAGTACTGCATATGTACAGCCACCATACACTAATTATACATTCACAGTACAGTACAGCCACCATACAATACAGTCACAGTACACTGACCATACAGTCAGCCACAGTACAGTACTGCATATGTACAGCCACGATACACTAATTATACATTCACAGTACAGTACAGCCACCATACAATACAGTCACAGTACACTGACCATACAGTCAGCCACAGTACAGTACTGCATATGTACAGCCACCATACACTAATTATACATTCACAGTACAGTACAGCCACCATACAATACAGATACAGTACAGTACTGTCACTATACAATACACTTACAGAACAGTGCAGGAATAATACACCCACCATACAGATCAGCCACCATACACTGATTATACAGTACAGCCACAATATTCTGACCATACAACTACTATACAGTACAACCACCATACAGTACAGTGATTGTACAGTACAGCCATCACAACCATACACTGGTATTATAGAAACCATACTCCGAGCTTACAGCCTCTGTACACCAACCAAACAGCACAGCTACCGTACTGCACATCCACCATACACAACAGCCACCATACAGTACGAGCGTACAGCTACCATACAGTACAGCTACAATACACTGACCAAAAAGTGACCAGCATACACCAACTATACAGACACCATACAGTACAGCTACAATACACTGACCAAAAAGTGACCAGCATACACCAACTATACAAACACCATACAGTACAGCTACAATACACTGACCAAAAAGTGACCAGCATACACCAACTATACAGACACCATACAGTACAGCTACAATACACTATACAGTACAACCAGAGTACAGCCACCATACAGTACAGCGACCATACGCCACCTATACAGCCACCATACAGTGCAGCCACCATACAGTACGACCAGAGTACAGTCACCATACACTGACTATACAGCCACCATGCAGTATAGCCACTATACACTGATTATACAGTACAGCCATCCTACACCTACTATACAGCTAACATACACTGACTACAGAGCAACCACACTGTACAGCCACCATACCGTGCAGCCACCATACAGTACATCCAGAGAACAGCCACCATACAGTACAACCAGAGAACAGCCACCATACAGTACAACCAGAGAACAGCCACCATACAGTACAACCAGAGAACAGCCACCATATCGTGCAGCCACCATACAGTACAACTAGAGAACAGCCACCATACGGTACAACCAGAGAACAGCCACCATACCGTACAACCAGAGAACAGCCACCATACCGTGCAGCCACCATACAGTACAACTAGAGAACAGCCACCATACAGTACAACCAGAGAACAGCCACCATATCGTGCAGACACCATACACCGACTATACAGCCCCCATACAGTACAGCCACTAGAATGGGATGTGGTGAAAATAAATGGTTTATTAACATGAAATAATATCTTATGGATAGATCCTAGTAATGATCCTACATGAGGGCAGCAGATATCTCGGCTGCTTCCATCATGACCAGAACGTATATGCGCAGTGTACATCCCGCCTGTGTGGAGTTAAAGAATTGCTAAATGTGCGCCCAGTAAACGTCTTTCTAGCACAATGATACATTTCTGCCAATTAGTTACCCTCCCAATTATGAGGATATATTTGCCAATGTATGCTGTCCGCGTATCAATGTGAAGTGCTTAATAAGCAGACGCTATTGGCACAGACACCAGTCTAGCTGGCATTTTACTGCAGAATAAATAGAACTTTCTGCTGTTTGCAGCACATGTGCCGTCTGTATCGTGTCATTAACTACTTGTGTATCGTCGTATCCGCATGGGAGCATCATCACCCACGCTCATCAGTGATTTACCCTGATCCATAATGGCGGCTCTTCATGGGAGCATCATCACCCACGCTAATCAGTAATTTACCCTGATCCATAATGGCGGCTCTTCATGGGAGCGTCATCACCGACGCTCATCAGTGATTTACCCTGATCCATAATGGCGGCTCTTCATGGGAGCATCATCACCCACGCTCATCAGTGATTTACCCTGATCCATAATGGCGGCTCTTCATGGGAGCATCATCACCCACGCTAATCAGTAATTTACCCTGATCCATAATGGCGGCTCTTCATGGGAGCATCATCACCCACGCTCATCAGTAATTTACCCTGATCCATAATGGCGGCTCTTCATGGGAGCATCATCACCCACGCTAATCAGTAATTTACCCTGATCCATAATGGCGGCTCTTCATGGGAGCATCATCACCGACGCTCATCAGTAATTTACCCTGATCCATAATGGCGGCTCTTCATGGGAGCATCATCACCCACGCTCATCAGTAATTTACCCTGATCCATAATGGCGGCTCTTCATGGGAGCATCATCACCCACGCTCATCAGTAATTTACCCTGATCCATAATGGCGGCTCTTCATGGGAGCATCATCACCCACGCTCATCAGTAATTTACCCTGATCCATAATGGCGGCTCTTCATGGGAGCATCATCACCCACGCTCATCAGTAATTTACCCTGATCCATAATGGCGGCTCTTCATGGGAGCATCATCACCGACGCTCATCAGTAATTTACCCTGATCCATAATGGCGGCTCTTCATGGGAGCATCATCACCCACGCTCATCAGTAATTTACCCTGATCCATAATGGCGGCTCTTCATGGGAGCATCATCACCCACGCTCATCAGTAATTTACCCTGATCCATAATGGCGGCTCTTCATGGGAGCATCATCACCCACACTCATCAGTGATTTACCCTGGTCCATAATGGCGGCTCTTCGTGGGAGCATCATCACCCACACTCATCAGTGATTTACCCTGATCCATAATGGCGGCTCTTCGTGGGAGCATCATCACCCACGCTCATCAGTAATTTACCCTGATCCATAATGGCGGCTCTTCATGGGAGCATCATCACCCACACTCATCAGTGATTTACCCTGATCCATAATGGCGGCTCTTCGTGGGAGCATCATCACCCACACTCATCAGTGATTTACCCTGATCCATAATGGCGGCTCTTCGTGGGAGCATCATCACCCACGCTCATCAGTAATTTACCCTGATCCATAATGGCGGCTCTTCATGGGAGCATCATCACCCACGCTAATCAGTAATTTACCCTGATCCATAATGGCGGCTCTTCATGGGAGCATTATCACCCACGCTAATCAGTAATTTACCCTGATCCATAATGGCGGCTCTTCATGGGAGCATCATCTCCGACGCTCATCATTGATTTACCCTGATCCATAATGGCGGCTCTTCATGGGAGCATCATCACCCACGCTAATCAGTAATTTACCCTGATCCATAATGGCGGCTCTTCATGGGAGCATCATCACCGACGCTCATCAGTAATTTACCCTGATCCATAATGGCGGCTCTTCGTGGGAGTGTCGCGTGCTGGTCGCTGAAGTGGCTGCATAGTTGCTCCTATTGCGCCTATCGGGCTGGTGCAAAATCCGATGATGCAACTGATGGCTGCATCTAAGGATGCACCAAGCGGTATTACAGCGTCTAAAGTGTATCAGAGTGGGTGTCTTAGTCCTTACACAGGCAGCTACATGGCTGTACACCAAGCGCATCTCAGTCTCTTCCCGGACACATCTCCGTCTCTTCCCGGGCGCATCTCCGTCTCTTCCCAGGCACATCTCCCTCTCTCCCCAGGCACATCTCCCTCTCTCCCCAGGCACATCTCACTCTCTTCCCAGGCACATCTCCCTCTCTCCCCAGGCCCATCTCCCTCTCTCCCCAGGCACATCTCCCTCTCTTCCCAGGCACAACTCCCTCTCTCCCCAGGCACAACTCCCTCTCTTCCCAGGCCC
The DNA here is from genome assembly GCA_031769625.1 of Taudactylus pleione. Taxonomy (NCBI): domain Eukaryota; kingdom Metazoa; phylum Chordata; class Amphibia; order Anura; family Myobatrachidae; genus Taudactylus; species Taudactylus pleione. Next base: position 139,982 of record JAUIMM010000280.1, read on the forward strand.
ATCTCCCTCTCTCCCCAGGCACAACTCCCTCTCTTTCCAGGCCCATCTCCCTCTCTCCCCAGGCACAACTCCCTCTCTACCCAGGCCCATCTCCCTCTCTCCCCAGGCCCAACTCCCTCTCTCCCCAGGCACAACTCCTTCTCTCCCCAGGTGCATCTCCCTCTCTCCCCAGGCACAACTCCCTCTCTTCCCAGGCACAACTCCCTCTCTCCCCAGGCACAACTCCCTCTCTCCCCAGGCCCATCTCCCTCTCTCCCCAGGCACAACTCCCTCTCTCCCCAGGCACAACTCCCTCTCTCCCCAAGCCCATCTCCCTCTCTCCCCAGGTACAACTCCCTCTCCCCAGGCACAACTCCCTCTCTCCCCAGGCACAACTCCGTCTCTTCCCAGGCGCATCTCCCTCTCTTCGCAGGTCCATCTCCCTCTCTCCCCAGGTCCATCTCCCTCTCTTCCCAGGCCCATCTCCCTCTCTTCCCAGGCCCATCTCCCTCTCTCCCTGGGCACAACTCCCTCTCTCCCCGGGCACAACTCCCTCTCTCCCCGGGTGCTTCTCCCTCTCTTCCCGGGTGCTTCTCCCTCTCTTCCTGGGCACATCTCCCTCTCTTCCCAGGTGCATCTCTTCTCTCCCCAGGTACAACTCCCTCTCTCCCCAGGCACAACTCCCTCTCTCCCCAGGCACAACTCCCTCTCTCCCCGGGCACATCTCTGTCTCTTCCCAGGTGCATCTCTGTCTCTTTCCGGGCGCATCTCTGTCTCTTCCCGGGCGCATCTCCGTCTCTTCCCAGGCGCATCTCCCTCTCTCCCCAGGCACATATCTATCTCCGTCTCTTCCCATGCGCATCTCCCTCTTCCCAGGCGCATATCTATCTCCCTCTCTCCCCAGGCGCATCTCCGTCTTTCCCCAGGCGCATCTCCCTCTCTTCCCAGGCACATCTCCCTCTCTTCCCAGGCGCATCTCCCTCTCTTCCCAGGCGCATCTCCCTCTCTTCCCAGGCGCATCTCCGTCTCTTCCCAGGGTCATCTCCATCTCTTCCCAGGGTCATCTCCGTATCTTCCCAGGGTCATCTCCGTCTCTTCCCAGGGTCATCTCCCTCGCTTCCCAGGGTCATCTCCCTCGCTTCCCAGGGTCATCTCCCTCTCTTCCCAGGCGCATCTCCGTCTCTTCCCAGACGCATCTCCGTCTCTTCCCATGCGCATCTCCGTCTCTTCCCAGGCCCATCTCCCTCTCTCCCCAGGCACAACTCCCTCTCTCCCCAGGCCCATCTCCCTCTCTCCCCAGGCACAACTCCCTCTCTCCCCAGGCACAACTCCGTCTCTTCCCAGGCGCATCTCCGTCTCTTCCCAGGCGCATCTCCGTCTCTTCCCAGACGCATCTCCCTCTCTTCCCAGGCCCATCTCCCTCTCTCCCCAGGCACAACTCCCTCTCTCCCCAGGCACAACTCCCTCTCTCCCCAGGCCCATCTCCCTCTCTCCCCAGGCCCAACTCCCTCTCTCCCCAGGCACAACTCCGTCTCTTCCCAGGCACAACTCCCTCTCTTCCCAGGCACAACTCCCTCTCTCCCCAGGCACAACTCCCTCTCTCCCCAGGCCCATCTCCCTCTCTCCCCAGGCCCATCTCCCTCTCTCCCCAGGCACAACTCCCTCTCTTCCCAGGCCCATCTCCCTCTCTCCCCAGGCACAACTCCCTCTCTCCCCAGGCACAACTCCCTCTCTCCCCAGGCACAACTCCGTCTCTTCCCAGGTGCATCTCCCTCTCTCCCCAGGCACAACTCCCTCTCTCCCCAGGCACAACTCCCTCTCTCCCCAGACACATCTCCGTCTCTCCCCAGGCACATCTCCGTCTCTTCCCAGGCGCATCTCCCTCTCTCCCCAGGCCCATCTCCCTCTCTTCCCAGGCCCATCTCCCTCTCTCCCCGGGCACAACTCCCTCTCTCCCCGGGCACAACTCCCTCTCTCCCCGGGCACAACTCCCTCTCTCCCCGGGCACAACTCCCTCTCTCCCCGGGCGCTTCTCCCTCTCTTCCCGGGCGCTTCTCCCTCTCTTCCCGGGCGCTTCTCCCTCTCTTCCCGGGCGCTTCTCCCTCTCTTCCCGGGCACATCTCCCTCTCTTCCCAGGCGCATCTCCCTCTCTCCCCAGGTACAACTCCCTCTCTCCCCGGGCACATCTCTGTCTCTTCCCAGGCGCATCTCTGTCTCTTCCCGGGCGCATCTCTGTCTCTTCCCGGGCGCATCTCCCTCTCTCCCCAGGCACATGTCTATCTCCGTCTCTTCCCATGCGCATCTCCCTCTCTTCCCAGGCGCATGTCTATCTCCCTCTCTCCCCAGGCGCATCTCTGTCTCTTCCCAGGCGCATCTCCCTCTCTTCCCAGGCACATCTCCCTCTCTTCCCAGGCGCATCTCCATCTCTTCCCAGGGTCATCTCCATCTCTTCCCAGGGTCATCTCCCTCGCTTCCCAGGGTCATCTCCCTCTCTTCCCAGGCACAACTCCCTCTCTTTCCAGGCCCATCTCCCTCTCTCCCCAGGCACAACTCCCTCTCTACCCAGGCCCATCTCCCTCTCTCCCCAGGCCCAACTCCCTCTCTCCCCAGGCACAACTCCGTCTCTCCCCAGGCGCATCTCCCTCTCTTCCCAGGCGCATGTCTATCTCCGTCTCTTCCCAGGCGCATCTCCCTCTCTTCCCAGGCGCATGTCTATCTCCGTCTCTACCCAGGCGCATCTCCCTCTCTTCCCAGGCACATGTCTATCTCCGTCTCTTCCCATGCGCATCTCCCTCTCTTCCCAGGCGCATGTCTATCTCCCTCTCTCCCCAGGCGCATCTCTGTCTCTTCCCAGGCACATCTCCCTCTCTTCCCAGGCGCATCTCCGTCTCTTCCCAGGGTCTTCTCCGTCTCTTCCCAGGGTCATCTCCGTCTCTTCCCAGGGTCATCTCCCTCGCTTCCCAGGGTCATCTCCCTCGCTTCCCAGAGTCATCTCCCTCTCTTCCCAGCGCATCTCCGTCTCTTCCCATGCGCATCTCCGTCTCTTCCCAGGCGCATGACTATCTCCGTCTCTCCCCAGGCGCATCTCACTCTCTTCCCAGGGTCATCTCCCTCGCTTCCCAGGTGCATCTCTGTCTCTCCCCAGGCGAATCTCCCTCTCTCCCCAGGCGCATCTTCGTCTCTTCCCAGGCGCATCTCCCTCTCTTCCCGGGCGCATCTCCGTCTCTTCCTGGGCGCATCTCCGTCTCTCCCCGGGCGCATCTCCATCTCTACCCAGGCGCATCTCCGTCTCTCCCCGGGCGCATCTCCCTCTCTTCCCAGGGTCATCTCCCTCGCTTCCCAGGTGCATCTCTGTCTCTCCCCAGGCGAATCTCCCTCTCTCCCCAGGCGCATCTTCGTCTCTTCCCAGGCGCATCTCCCTCTCTTCCCGGGCGCATCTCCTTCTCTTCCTGGGCGCATCTCCGTCTCTTCCTGGGCGCATCTCCGTCTCTCCCCGGGCGCATCTCCATCTCTACCCAGGCGCATCTCCGTCTCTCCCCAGGCGCATCTCCCTCTCTCCCCAGGCGCATGTCTATTTTCGTCTCTCCCAGGCGCATCTCCCTCCAGGCGCATCTCTATCTCCGTCTCTTCCCGGGCACATCTCCCTCTCTCCCCAGGCGCATCTCTATTTCCATCTCTCCCCAGGCGTATCTGCCTCCAGGCGCATCTCTATTTCCATCTCTCCCCAAGCGTATCTCCCTCCAGTCGCATCTCTATTTCCATCTCTCCCCAGGCGCATCTCTATCTCCGTCTCTTACCGAGGCACATCTCTATTTCTGTCTCTCCCCAGGCGCATCTCCCTCTCTTCCCAGGCGCATCTCCCTCTCTTCCCAGGCGCATCTCTATCTCCCTCTCTTCCCAGGCACATCTCTATCTCCCTCTCTTCCCAGGCACATCTCTATCTCCCTCTCTTCCCAGGCGCATCTCTATCTCCCTCTCTTCCCAGGCACATCTCTATCTCCCTCTCTCCCCAGGCGCATCTCTATTTCTGTCTCTCCCCAGGTGCATCTCCCTCTCTTCCCAGGCGCATCTCCCTCTCTTCCCAGGCACATCTCTATCTCCCTCTCTTCCCAGGCGCATCTCTATTTCCATCTCTCCCCAGGCGCATCTCCCTCCAGGCGCATCTCTGTCTCCGTCTCTTACCGAGACACATCTCCCTCTCTTCCGAGGCGCATCTCTATTTCTGTCTCTCCCCAGGCGCATCTTTCTCTCTCCTCAGGCGCATCTCTTTCACCCTCTCTTCCCAGGCGCATGTCTATCTCCATCTCTCCCCAGGCGCATCTCCCTCTCTTCCCAGGGTCATCTCCCTCGCTTCCCAGGTGCATCTCTGTCTCTCCCCAGGCGAACCTCCCTCTCTCCCCAGGCGCATCTTTGCTCTTCCCAGGCGTATCTCCCTCTCTTCCCGGGCGCATCTCCCTCTCTTCCCGGGCGCATCTCCGTCTCTTCCTGGGCGCATCTCCGTCTCTTCCTGGGCGCATCTCCGTCTCTCCTCGGGCGCATCTCCATCTCTACCCAGGCGCATCTCCGTCTCTTCACAGGCGCATCTCCCTCTCTCCCCAGGCGCATGTCTATTTCCGTCTCTCCCCAGGCGCATCTCCCTCCAGGCGCATCTCTATCTCCGTCTCTTCCCGGGCACATCTCCCTCTCTCCCCATGCGCATCTCCCTCCAGGCGTATCTCTATCTCCGTCTCTTACCGAGGCGCATCTCTATTTCTGTCTCTCCCCAGGCGCATCTCCCTCTCTTCCCAGGCACATCTCCCTCTCTTCCCAGGCGCATCTCTATCTCCCTCTCTTCCCAGGCGCATCTCTATCTCCCTCTCTCCCCAGGCGCATCTCTATCTCCCTCTCTCCCCAGGCACATCTCTATCTCCCTCTCTCCCCAGGCACATCTCTATCTCCCTCTCTCCCCAGGCACATCTCCCTCCAGGCGCTTCTCTATTTCCATCTCCCTCCAGGCGCATCTCTATCTCCGTCTCTTCCCAGGCACATCTCCCTCTCTCCCCATGCGCATCTCCCTCCAGGCGTATCTCTATCTCCATCTCTTACCGAGGCGCATCTCTATTTCTGTCTCTCCCCAGGCGCATCTCCCTCTCTTCCCAGGCACATCTCCCTCTCTTCCCAGGCGCATCTCTATCTCCCTCTCTTCCCAGGCGCATCTCTATCTCCCTCTCTCCCCAGGCACATCTCTATCTCCCTCTCTCCCCAGGCGCATCTCTATCTCCCTCTCTCCCCAGGCGCATCTCTATCTCCCTCTCTCCCCAGGCACATCTCTATCTCCCTCTCTCCCCAGGCACATCTCTATCTCCCTCTCTCCCCAGGCACATCTCCCTCCAGGCGCTTCTCTATTTCCATCTCCCTCCAGGCGCATCTCTATCTCCGTCTCTTACCGAGGCACATCTCCCTCTCTTCCGAGGCGCATCTCTATTTCTGTCTCTCCCCAGGTGCATCTCCCTCTCTCCCCAGGTGCATCTCCCTCTCTCCCCAGGCACATCTCCCTCTCTCCCCAGGCACATCTCTATCACCCTCTCTCCCCAGGCACATCTCCCTCTCTTCCCAGGCGCATCTCTATCTCCGTCTCTTCCCAGGCGCATCTCTAGTATTTCCGGTACTGCCTGCGCTCACATTTGTGTGGATACGCCCTTTCTGTGCTCGATTACATCAGAACACCCCTTCCCATACCGTCCCTCTGGGTGCAAGGCGCTGGAGATGGGCACAAGTAGCTGGATCTTGGAAATGCGAGTTGGGGCTGATTCAGCAGTGGACGCTAATGCGATCGCAGCTACGCTTTCTCACGGAACGCAGCTGCAAATATATGCTAATGGCTGTCAGATCACGGCCGGCATAAAGACGCCCCCCGCTGACTTCTCATATCTGTCCAATGTTGCGCTCCTGCGCAAACATCGGTACCATCGATGCACATCTGTCAGTCACGCAGCATTTGCAGCAGACACTGCAGCTCCCTTTACACACAGAGAGGTCTCATGCTGCGAATGCGATCGCAATGACTCATTTATGCACGCCCATGATACGGCCAGGCACACCCCAGTTACCTCCCCCGAGCGCTGACCACATGACACTCACTTTGCGAATGGATCCTCTTTGATTACGTAATAGCAAAGCAATAAAGACGCACGCGCAATGACAAATACTCGTTCAAGGTTGCAGGCTGGGATACGGTGGACGGCGCCGGCCACATTGACTATAGCACTTTCTGTACAATGTATTTCGGCTGCGAAGGCATGCTGGGACTTGTACTTCCATAGACATAAAGATATATATACAGTGACAGTAAGTAGCCCCCTGCCGAGGATGCCGTGACAGTCACCTGCGCACACCCGCGCCCAGCGCCGGCCGTGTAGGGCACGGTTTGAGCAGTCATTTCATAGCTGGCTTGGCAGGGCCACCATCCCCTCCCTCTCAGACACTGATTGCTCCTCCATCCAGATGTCCAGCGTGCCCCCTCCCCCTCTGGTCATAATGCAGACCCCGCCAGCGCTGTGTCTTCTCATTGCCCAGTGCAGACAGATGGCAGCGAGGTGTTATGTACTCACCTCACACCCCCCGTCTGTCTCCTCTCACTGATTATGCCCCCCGCGCGGCTGCTCGCAGTCACTGTGATCGCTTCAAGGTTGTGATGAAGACGGAGAGTGAGAGATTGGCCGCGGCTGAGCGTCAATGTGCTGTGCGAGGGCCGTTATTCCTGGAGCATGAATGGCACCTGCCTTATCAGTCCTGCCATGCCCGAATTTACTTGTATTAACCCTCAGGACACCCCCACACGCCCCCAAATCATCATAGTCTCAATGTACTGTGATAAAATGAATATACAAAGTGTACTCAGTCCCTGCATAGCATCGGCTGCCCTGGCCCCGGCCTATATGGTCTTCTGCAACCATAACATGACATTATTTCCTATACCAGTGCTTCTCAACCTTCAGGTTTCCCCAACAGGTCATGTTTTCTGGATTTCTGCATGTGGAATCAAGTGGGATAATTACACAGTTGCTGGCTGCCCCCTCTGGGAGATGGGGGGGAGTGACGAGGGGCGTGACGCACGTTTGGAGGTAGAGCGGGGGGGGCACGACTGTGCAATAGCAGTGAGCCCCCCACTACACAGTGCTGAGATTGCCGGCATTGTGCCTCCCCTCCCCCCCTCAACAGCCCACTTCTACAAGTGGATACCTGCTAGAGGACAGTGGACACCACGGGGATGGGGCGGGGGGCTGGGATGTGTAGTTCCACAGTATCTGCTGTACCACAGGTTGCCCACTCCTGTACAATATAATATTCCCCTGTAGATTGTCAGCCTGCGGGCAGCACCCTGCTATCTTCTTGTCTTTCTGTCTCATCTTATTACTGTGCTTGTTCCCGGCTGTGTATCTCGGCGGGGGGTGCTGACCCTGTGTACATTAATGTTAACAATAATATTAAAGTAATGTGCATTTGTAACGGAGCTTAGCGAGTTATTAGGAGAATAATTATCCTGGGCAGGCAGAGAATAGCGTTTTCTGTTGCTATCCCATCTCTAAGCTGATTGCTTGGGGGTATATCGGGATTGCTAAATATCTCTCCATATTAACCCCCCACCTACCTCCCCTGGAAGAGACTGAAACAACAGACCCATATAGTACCTGCCTGATGCTGCTCGCGTGAGGCTCACACCTCCTGTCCATCTCCTCCAGGGTGAGTGGCAGTGACCTGTTATTTTGGATCTGGCAGACGGCTCTGGAGACCACATTAAATGGCTGTTACCTGGCTGAACCTGCCAGCAGCACAGTAACAGGGTAATGGGTTTCCCTGGTCTGGCTTCATTCAGTGATGCAGCAATTTTCCTCTATACCCTTCTGTCTGAAGATGAGCCTTTCTGTGCACCACCGACGTTGTTCTGGAAGCAGCCCAAGGTCATTGCAATTCTGATATTTTGTTAGGCATCTGTCTCAGCATAAAATGTATCTGAATATATATGTACATGTAGCAGAATACATTTGTGTTGGGATTTCTAGAAGGAAGAACGGAGACCAGGAGGGTCATTATCGCTTCCCCTTCAGCTCCCCGTAGATGGGATGTGTTGTAGAACAGGAAGGGATCCGCGTGCGGATGTGTCCTGGCCTTAATGATGGACGCTACAGGACGACATTACGTGACTGATGGCGCGCTCTGCCAGCCGCACTCTCCTTGTGGGGTAAATCTGTATCATTACGGTTCCATCTGATGAATCGGAGACGTGACAGTCACATAATTAGCCTCGGCCAATGTGGCTGGGAAGTATTGACAGGTTGGCACAGAGCTGCATTGCAATATATACTGTATAAATATATAGATGCTGCCAGGGCCTGGTCATCAGTCTGTACGGCCACTCTTCTGTCTTGGCTAGACCCATCTAATGAAAGTACCGCAAGTAAACAGCCAATCAAAGAGATTGCAGCTTGTGATTGGTCCTCCCACTCATGAGCCCCACCCCTTTGCCCCCTTTTTAAAGTAGGGAGTGGCACTGAGAAAAACAGTTGCATGTAGGCGTAAATCCTATTCTAGATGGTATTATTATCTTTCATTTATGGGGGGCCTCAAGTGTTCCGCAGCACCTTACAAAGTACATGAAACCAGTGACTTACAGTACAATACAATGCAAGACAAGGGTTATATACGTTGGCGCATTAGCGATGGTAGTGCAGCTTTATTGTATTGTGGGCATGATTCAGAGCCGCTCGTAAGCGGCCGCTCGTTCGCTCTGAGCGATGTTCGCACAACTGCGCATGCGCATGGGTCGTAATGCGCATGCGCAAACCAGTTATTGCGGTCGGAAATCGTTCGCAAAACAACATGGGGCTGCTAATTTGAGTGACAGAATGTACCGTTTGTGGGTGGTAACAGGGGAAGGTGCTTGAAAACGGGGGAGTGGAGATCCGAACGCAGGCGTGCCTAACGGTCAAAAGGGCGTTTAACGGGAGTGCATAATTAGTAAGGGAGCGTCATCGACCACGTCACTTGGTTGTCTTTTAGCCTGAACTGCTCGCAGTGATAGCGGGAAGAAAAACCTACCACAAGCACTGCGAGCAGTTCAGACGCCTTTCGATGTTCCCGATTAATCTAATAAATACCGGAGTTGACGAATGTTGCGAACGGCAAAGGGGCGTCTTTACAAAATAGCGAGCGCATTTTTCGTTCGCTCGCTCAGACATAGAGGCGTCAACAAACCGCAAAGAGCGAGCGCTCAATTTAAATAGCCGGCCCCTTTTTTGGAACGACCGTCCGCAAATAGCGTCCGGCTCTGAATCAGGCCCTGTGTTCTCAGGGATACGTAAATCTACCGTTAACTGTTTAGGATGGAAAATCTATTCCGGCAATTTTGTGGGGAATCCGTCTGTTGTGATTATCCCTGACAGCTTAGTTCTGCACTTGCTAAGTGTTGGCTTATGATTTCCCCACTTATTTTCCAACTGACCTGCATTACTTACCCGAACGTTATGTCATTTTCCACCTATTTTTAGCATCAGTTAATTCATTCACCCCAGGTCTTTAGGAAATACACAGGAATTGCAGCAACAGACTATTATCACGGTGGGGTATTGGCACTTGTTTATTATTAACAACGCTACAGGGCGAGGAGAGGGTGCGACCGACCCAACTGGAATATTACCAGTGCAATTCCAGGATGCTCGTGAATTTCATCCAGTCCTCCCGGGAGACGAAGAGACCCTCGCAGATCCCACTTCTCCCTTTTTTGTGACATCGGCAGGACCATAGGATGCGATTCGCGTCATTGTGCAGCTGTGGGCGGGGCCTGATAATGCAAAATGCTGTTACAGTGTGCGTGACGCTTTCATGCCGTCAGTGTAACTAATGTCATGAGCAGCCTATCCATTCACAAGGGGCTAGAAGTTTTATGGAGGCCCGAGGTGCATAGAGCCTCATGCCTCAGTGAGGACGCTAGTTACTGGGTAGGCTAAATATTACCTCTCCCCACAAAAGAGATGCGTCCACAGTGTGCGCTGGGACAGTATTCCCATATGGTGAATATTTTAGGACCTCCGGCTCCTTGGTTGAAGCCTTTGGGAATAATCGGACAACGTGGCTGAGGTGAGTTTGGTTAGGGCCTGGCTGTGACATACAGCAATATATAATGCACACACCCGTTCCAATACCATCTGGGTGATGGTGCAGGTTTCTCTCTCCGGCAGGCAAAGAACGTATACGTGGGAAATCATCATGTCCTTGACGATGACATTGGGGCCAGTTCACCTGAAAGTTGTTAGCGGGGAGCGTAGCGTGTGATTTGCAGTCACAATGAGTCTGGCAGGAGGTGCGTCGCTCTCACACACACACACGGCACGTGCTAGGGGAGAAGGCACGCCGGTGTGTTTTTCTGCTGGTTAATAGGTTTGTGTGTTGACGAATGATCTTCATCAAATGAGAGTCTTTATAATGTTTGATATAATGTCAGCTTTCATCATGCTCCAGGGCGAGGGAAGGAGAGGGGAAGGGCAGCTGGGAGGGAGAGGAGGGGGCCGTGAGATGGGGAGAGGGGAGGAGAGACGGAGCGAAGGAATGGTGGGATTGAATGACTGGAATAGTAATGGAATGGTGCAAGAAGCAACATAGAGAAAGAGAGAGATGGCTACAGCCAGGAATCTCATCCTATATGTTACTGTCACAGGACAAACGGACGTGTTTACCCCGAGAAGACGTCCTGATTGTCATACTGAGAATGGGCTATAGTTACAGTAATGCACAGCGATAGGGAGTCCTTATATCTGTGTCTGCACAAAGGGCCTCATTCACAACTGGAAGTGTATTCAGAGAATCCCATTGGAATGCGTGCGACTCCAACGCATACGCAGTTATTAAAACATTGGGCAACTGCGACAATATTGGTTTTGCGTACATCTCTGAATTATGCCCTATGTACCCGATACTACCGGCGTTTCAGCTCCATTAATCACAGGCAGATTTCTGGGGGCTTATTAATGTGAGGAAAATACACCCAAAATGCGGCCTCTGTTTTACTGTGTGTATATAGATATATATGTAATAATGTCCGGTCATTATAGTAATACTGTGTGTATATATGTAATATCCGGTCATTATAGTAATACTGTTTGTATGTATATGTGTATATATATATATATATATATTTATTACTGTGTGTATATAGATATATATGTAATAACATCCGGTCATTATAGTAATACCGTGTGTAAATAGATATATATGTAATAATGTCCGGTCATTATAGTAATACTGTGTACATATATGTAATATCCGGTCATTATAGTAATGCTGTGTGTATGTATATATGTGTATATATATATATATATATATAACTATGTGTGTATAGATATATATGTAATAACGTCCGGTCATTATAGTAATACTGTGTGTATATAGATATATATGTAATAATGTTCGGTCATTATAGTAATACTGTGTACATATATGTAATATCCGGTCATTATAGTAATACTGTGTGTATGTATATGTGTGTGTGTGTATATATATATATATATATACATATATTACTGTGTGTATATAGATATATATGTAATAACGTCCGGTCATTATAGTAATACTGTGTGTATATAGATATATATGTAATAATGTCCGGTCATTATAGTAATACTGTGTGTATATATATATATATATATATGTAATGTCCGGTCATTATAGTAATTCTGTGTGTTTTATATATGTAATGTCCGGTCATTATAGTAATACTGTGTATATATACATATATATATATATGTGTGTAATGTCAGGTCATTATAGTAATACTGTGTATGTACATATATATATATATATATGTAATGTCCTGTCATTATAGTAATACTGTGTGTATATATATATATATATATATATATGTAATGTCCGGTCATTATAGTAATACTGTGTATATATATATATATGTAATGTCCGGTCATTATAGTAATACTGTGTGTTTATATATGTAATGTCCGGTCATTATAGTAATACTGTGTATGTGTATATATATATATATGTAATGTCCGGTCATTATAGTAATACTGTGTGTATATATATGTAATGTCCGGTCATTATAGTAATACTGTGTGTATATATATGTAATGTCCGGTCATTATAGTAATCCTGTGTGTATATATATATATATATATGTAATGTCCGGTCATTATAGTAATCCTGTGTGTATATATAAGTAATGTCCGGTCATTATAGTAATACTGTGTGTATATATATGTAATGTCCGGTCATTATAGTAATACTGTGTGTATATATATATATATATGTAATGTCCGGTCATTATAGTAATACTGTGTGTATATATATATATATATATGTAATGTCCGGTCATTATAGTAATACTGTGTGTGTATATATATATATATGTAAGTGCGGTCATTATAGTAATACTGTGTGTATATATATATGTAATGTCCGGTCATTATAGTAATACTGTGTGTATATATGTAATGTCCGGTCATTATAGTAATACTGTGTGTATATATATGTAATGTCCAGTCATTATAGTAATACTGTTTGTATATATATATGTAATGTCCAGTCATTATAGTAATACTGTGTGTATATATATATGTAATGTCCAGTCATTATAGTAATACTGTGTGTATATATATATATATATATATATATGTAATGTCCAGTCATTATAGTAATACTGTGTGTATATATATGTAATGTCCGGTCATTATAGTAATACTGTGTGTATATATATATGTAATGTCCGGTCATTATAGTAATCCAGTGTGTATATATATGTAATGTCCGGTCATTATAGTAATACTGTCTGTATATATATATATATATATATATATATGTGTAATGTCCGGTCATTAAAGTAATACTGTGTATATATATATATATATATGTAATGTCCGGTCATTATAGTAATACTGTGTGTATATATATGTAATGTCCGGTCATTATAGTAATCCTGTGTGTATATATATATATGTAATGTCCGGTCATTATAGTAATACTGTGTGTGTATATATATATATATATATATATATATATATGTAATGTCCAGTCATTATAGTAATACTGTGTGTATATATATATGTAATGTCCGGTCATTATAGTAATACTGTGTGTATATATATGTAATGTCCAGTCATTATAGTAATACTGTGTGTATATATATATGTAATGTCTGGTCATTATAGTAATACTGTGTGTATATATATATATGTAATGTCCTGTCATTATAGTAATACTGTGTGTTTATATATGTAATGTCCGGTCCATTGATCCTGAAAAGGACCCCACTGTTTGCTAGCATGCATGCAGACAATGGTGTAACTACGGTGGGTGCAAGGCGTGCGGCTGCTATGGTGCCTGAGCTGCCTCTGTGGTTGGCCGCTCCCCCTGCACCCAATGATGCACACAAGATGGCCTGTCCAGTCAGGGGTGCCAAGGGGCGCCTGGGTGTCAACGGTGTTGATTTGGTGCCTGCCCGCCAGTTGATTACAGCTGGCACAACAGCAGACAGACACGGAGAGGCAGCGTCGCCAGCTGCGATGCAGTCAGAGCTCGCGGACCAGCAGCTAATCAGCAGTGGCGGTTTCTGATATGCTGCCGGTCCACGTGCTCTGATTTGGCTCGCGACCGGCACTAGATTAAAATTGCGCCGGTGCTATCTGTCCATATCTGCCGCTACCTGCCAGGTGCGCCAGCTGCTATTAGCTGGTGGCCCAGCACCAAATCCACACCTGCTGGCTGCTGATGGCACACAGGGAGGTGAGTTGCTGGAGGGGGGCTTAATGTGTAAGGGACATTATTATGTGGCATAATGTGTAAGGGGGACTACTATTGTGTTGAATAATGGGGCACTACTACTATGTGGCATTATCTATAAAGGGCATTACTGTGTGGTACAATGTGTAAGGGGCATTACTGTGTGGTGTAAGAGGCATTACTGTGTGGTACAATGTGTAGGGCATTACTGTGTAGTGTAAGGGGTATATTACACCCTTGCATGCAAACACAGAGGGCTGACTAATATATACAGTATGGTCACTTTAAAAAGGACTAATGCTGGGTACACACTTAACGATGTATACCCAACTGATGTATCGTGCAGCAGGTCTCTGCGGGGCTACCAGCATCGGCAAATGCATACACACTTGCCGATGCCGGGAGCGATGGTGCAACAGCAGAGGGCATGCTGCATTCGGCAGCATGGCACCCCGCTGACTATATTGCCTGACTTCGCACGAGAGCGCGCATTGTCAGCGACGTAGTGGGTACACACTGCCTGATGTGGACGATATGGTGTCCAATCCACCGTATCTGACGATATATTGTCTAGTCCAGTGTTGGTTAACCTTGACACTCCAGCTGTTATGGAACTACATAACCCAGCATGCACTGCTACAGTTTTGCTATTAGGGCATGCTAAAACTGTGGCAGGGCATGCTGGGATATATAGTTCCACAACAGCTGGAGTGTCAAGGTTAGCCAACACTGGTCTAGTCTGTAACAGGCTTAACTCTGGATTTAACATGAACTTGCATGAGTCATAAAGTTTGACACTTGCTCATCCTATGAGGATAAAATTATACTTTTGTAGCTTTCACACCGGTTTTTGTCAGACTACTAATTTCCACTGGAGCCCAGCCCCTGAACCTGTGCAATTTAAGAGTGTCCCCATTTTTAGGGATTTTCTGACAGTGTGTGGCCCTGACGAAGTTCAAACCTAAGCAAAAATCTAATCCTGGTCAAACTACACCACCCTGCAAAATTTGGTGGAGATAGGTCCAATACTCTGGGGGTGCATAAAGAACAAACAGACAGACACACTTTCTCGCTTATTATATAGTTGTCTGGTCATTATAACTCTACAATGTATTTATATATTAATGTCTGGTCATTTTAATACTACTGTGTGTTTATAGTATAGTAATACTGTGTATTTTTAGTATAGTAATACTGTGTGTTTATATAATATCTTATTATAGTAATACTGTGTGTTTCTCTATTAATGTCTGGTCATTATAGTAATACCGTGTGTTTATATAATAATATATTATCTTTATAGTAATACTGTGTGTTTATATAATAATATCTTATTATAGTAATACTGTGTGTTTCTCTATTAATGTCTGGTCATTATAGTAATAGTGTGTGTTTCTCTATTAATGTCTGGTCATTATAGTAATACTGTGTGTTTCTCTATTAATGTCTGGTCATTATAGTAATACTGTGTGTTTCTCTATTAATGTCTGGTCATTATAGTAATACTGTGTGTTTCTCTATTAATGTCTGGTCATTATAGTAATACTGTGTGTTTTTTAATGTCTGGTCATTATAGTAATACTGTGTGTTTCTGTATTAATGTCTGGTCATTATAGTAATACTCTGTGTTTCTGTATTAATGTCTGGTCATTATAGTAATAGTGTGTGTTTCTCTATTAATGTCTGGTCATTATAGTAATACTGTGTGTTTCTCTATTAATGTCTGGTCATTATAGTAATACTGTGTGTTTCTCTATTAATGTCTGGTCATTATAGTAATACTGTGTGTTTCTCTATTAATGTCTGGTCATTATAGTAATACTGTGTGTTTCTTTATTAATGTCTGGTCATTATAGTAATACTCTGTGTTTATTAATGTCTGGTCATTATAGTAATACTCTGTGTTTCTGTATTAATGTCTGGTCATTATAGTAATACTCTGTGTTTCTTTATTAATGTCTGGTCATTATAGTAATACTGTGTGTTTCTTTATTAATGTTTGGTCATTATAGTAATACTCTGTGTTTCTCTATTAATGTCTGGTCATTATAGTAATACTCTGTGTTTCTGTATTAATGTCTGGTCATTATAGTAATAGTGTGTGTTTCTTTATTAATGTCTGGTCATTATAGTAATACTGTGTGTTTCTCTATTAATGTCTGGTCATTATAGTAATACTGTGTGTTTCTCTATTAATGTCTGGTCATTATAGTAATAGTGTGTGTTTCTTTATTAATGTTTGGTCATTATAGTAATACTGTGTGTTTCTCTATTAATGTCTGGTCATTATAGTAATAGTGTGTGTTTCTCTATTAATGTCTGGTCATTATAGTAATAGTGTGTGTTTATGCATCTGTCTGGTCATTATAGTAATACTCTGTGTTTCTGTATTAATGTCTGGTCATTATAGTAATAGTGTGTGTTTCTTTATTAATGTCTGGTCATTATAGTAATACTGTGTGTTTCTCTATTAATGTCTGGTCATTATAGTAATACTGTGTGTTTCTCTATTAATGTCTGGTCATTATAGTAATAGTGTGTGTTTATGCATCTGTCTGGTCATTATAGTAATAGTGTGTGTTTCTCTATTAATGTCTGGTCATTATAGTAATAGTGTGTGTTTCTTTATTAATGTCTGGTCATTATAGTAATAGTGTGTGTTTCTTTATTAATGTCTGGTCATTATAGTAATAGTGTGTGTTTCTGTATTAATGTCTGGTCATTATAGTAATAGTGTGTGTTTCTTTATTAATGTCTGGTCATTATAGTAATACTCTGTGTTTCTGTATTAATGTCTGGTCATTATAGTAATACTGTGTGTTTCTGTATTAATGTCTGGTCATTATAGTAATACTCTGTGTTTCTTTATTAATGTCTGGTCATTATAGTAATAGTGTGTGTTTCTTTATTAATGTCTGGTCATTATAGTAATACTGTGTGTTTCTGTATTGTCTGGTCATTATAGTAATACTCTGTGTTTCTTTATTAATGTCTGGTCATTATAGTAATAGTGTGTGTTTCTTTATTAATGTCTGGTCATTATAGTAATAGTGTGTGTTTCTTTTTTAATGTCTGGTCATTATAGTAATACTGTGTGTTTCTTTATTAATGTCTGGTCATTATAGTAATAGTGTATGTTTATCTATTAATGTCTGGTCATTATAGTAATAGTGTGTGTTTCTCTATTAATGTC
Source organism: Taudactylus pleione (assembly GCA_031769625.1). Classification (NCBI taxonomy): domain Eukaryota; kingdom Metazoa; phylum Chordata; class Amphibia; order Anura; family Myobatrachidae; genus Taudactylus; species Taudactylus pleione. The sequence continues at coordinate 156,918 of JAUIMM010000280.1, forward strand.
TGGTCATTATAGTAATACTCTGTGTTTCTTTATTAATGTCTGGTCATTATAGTAATAGTGTATGTTTATCTATTAATGTCTGGTCATTATAGTAATAGTGTGTGTTTCTCTATTAATGTCTGGTCATTATAGTAATAGTGTGTGTTTATGCATCTGTCTGGTCATTATAGTAATACTCTGTGTTTCTGTATTATTGTCTGGTCATTATAGTAATACTGTGTGTTTCTCTATTAATGTCTGGTCATTATAGTAATACTCTGTGTTTCTTTATTAATGTCTGGTCATTATAGTAATAGTGTGTGTTTCTTTATTAATGTCTGGTCATTATAGTAATAGTGTGTGTTTCTTTATTAATGTCTGGTCATTATAGTAATAGTGTGTGTTTCTTTATTAATGTCTGGTCATTATAGTAATAGTGTGTGTTTATGCATCTGTCTGGTCATTATAGTAATAGTGTGTGTTTATGCATCTGTCTGGTCATTATAGTAATACTGTGTGTTTCTCTATTAATGTCTGGTTATTATAGTAATAGTGTATGTTTATCTATTAATGTCTGGTCATTATAGTAATAGTGTGTGTTTCTCTATTAATGTCTGGTCATTATAGTAATAGTGTGTGTTTATGCATCTGTCTGGTCATTATAGTAATAGTGTGTGTTTCTTTATTAATGTCTGGTCATTATAGTAATACTGTGTGTTTCTCTATTAATGTCTGGTCATTATAGTAATAGTGTGTGTTTATGCATCTGTCTGGTCATTATAGTAATACTGTGTGTTTCTCTATTAATGTCTGGTTATTATAGTAATAGTGTGTGTTTCTCTATTAATGTCTGGTCATTATAGTAATAGTGTGTGTTTCTCTATTAATGTCTGGTCATTATAGTAATACTGTGTGTTTCTCTATTAATGTCTGGTCATTATAGTAATACTGTGTGTTTCTCTATTAATGTCTGGTCATTATAGTAATACTGTGTGTTTATTAATGTCTGGTCATTATAGTAATACTGTGTGTTTCTGTATTAATGTCTGGTCATTATAGTAATACTCTGTGTTTCTGTATTAATGTCTGGTCATTATAGTAATAGTGTGTGTTTCTCTATTAATGTCTGGTCATTATAGTAATACTGTGTGTTTCTCTATTAATATCTGGTCATTATAGTAATACTGTGTGTTTCTCTATTAATGTCTGGTCATTATAGTAATACTGTGTGTTTCTCTATTAATGTCTGGTCATTATAGTAATACTGTGTGTTTCTTTATTAATGTCTGGTCATTATAGTAATACTCTGTGTTTATTAATGTCTGGTCATTATAGTAATACTCTGTGTTTCTGTATTAATGTCTGGTCATTATAGTAATAGTGTATGTTTATCTATTAATGTCTGGTCATTATAGTAATAGTGTGTGTTTCTCTATTAATGTCTGGTCATTATAGTAATAGTGTGTGTTTATGCATCTGTCTGGTCATTATAGTAATACTCTGTGTTTCTGTATTATTGTCTGGTCATTATAGTAATACTGTGTGTTTCTCTATTAATGTCTGGTCATTATAGTAATACTCTGTGTTTCTCTATTAATGTCTGGTCATTATAGTAATAGTGTGTGTTTCTCTATTAATGTCTGGTCATTATAGTAATACTCTGTGTTTCTTTATTAATGTCTGGTCATTATAGTAATAGTGTGTGTTTCTTTATTAATGTCTGGTCATTATAGTAATAGTGTGTGTTTCTTTATTAATGTCTGGTCATTATAGTAATACTGTGTGTTTCTTTATTAATGTCTGGTCATTATAGTAATAGTGTATGTTTATCTATTAATGTCTGGTCATTATAGTAATAGTGTGTGTTTCTCTATTAATGTCTGGTCATTATAGTAATACTCTGTGTTTCTCTATTAATGTCTGGTCATTATAGTAATAGTGTGTGTTTCTCTATTAATGTCTGGTCATTATAGTAATAGTGTGTGTTTATGCATCTGTCTGGTCATTATAGTAATACTCTGTGTTTCTGTATTAATGTCTGGTCATTATAGTAATACTGTGTGTTTCTCTATTAATGTCTGGTCATTATAGTAATACTCTGTGTTTCTCTATTAATGTCTGGTCATTATAGTAATAGTGTGTGTTTCTCTATTAATGTCTGGTCATTATAGTAATAGTGTGTGTTTATGCATCTGTCTGGTCATTATAGTAATAGTGTGTGTTTATGCATCTGTCTGGTCATTATAGTAATACTGTGTGTTTCTCTATTTGATGTCTGGTCATTATAGTAATAGTGTGTGTTTCTCTATTAATGTCTGGTCATTATAGTAATAGTGTGTGTTTATGCATCTGTCTGGTCATTATAGTAATACTCTGTGTTTCTGTATTAATGTCTGGTCATTATAGTAATACTGTGTGTTTCTCTATTAATGTCTGGTCATTATAGTAATACTCTGTGTTTCTCTATTAATGTCTGGTCATTATAGTAATACTCTGTGTTTCTGTATTAATGTCTGGTCATTATAGTAATACTGTGTGTTTCTCTATTAATGTCTGGTCATTATAGTAATAGTGTGTGTTTATGCATCTGTCTGGTCATTATAGTAATACTGTGTGTTTCTCTATTAATGTCTGGTTATTATAGTAATAGTGTGTGTTTCTCTATTAATGTCTGGTTATTATAGTAATACTCTGTGTTTCTCTATTAATGTCTGGTCATTATAATAATACTGTGTGTTTCTCTATTAATGTCTGGTCATTATAGTAATACTCTGTGTTTCTCTATTAATGTCTGGTCATTATAGTAATAGTGTGTGTTTCTCTATTAATGTCTGGTCATTATAGTAATAGTGTGTGTTTCTCTATTAATGTCTGGTCATTATAGTAATACTGTGTGTTTCTCTATTAATGTCTGGTCATTATAGTAATACTGTGTGTTTCTCTATTAATGTCTGGTCATTATAGTAATACTCTGTGTTTCTGTATTAATGTCTGGTCATTATAGTAATAGTGTATGTTTATCTATTAATGTCTGGTCATTATAGTAATAGTGTGTGTTTCTTTATTAATGTCTGGTCATTATAGTAATACTGTGTGTTTCTTTATTAATGTCTGGTCATTATAGTAATAGTGTGTGTTTCTCTATTAATGTCTGGTCATTATAGTAATAGTGTGTGTTTCTCTATTAATGTCTGGTCATTATAGTAATACTGTGTGTTTCTTTATTAATGTCTGGTCATTATAGTAATAGTGTGTGTTTCTCTATTAATGTCTGGTCATTATAGTAATAGTGTGTGTTTCTTTATTAATGTCTGGTCATTATAGTAATAGTGTGTGTTTCTTTATTAATGTCTGGTCATTATAGTAATAGTGTGTGTTTCTTTATTAATGTCTGGTCATTATAATAATACTGTGTGTTTCTCTATTAATGTCTGGTCATTATAGTAATAGTGTGTGTTTATGCATCTGTCTGGTCATTATAGTAATACTGTGTATTTATGCATCTGTCTGGTAATCTCACTCTATGTATCCTACTTGAGAGAAATGTTATATATATATAAACTGTACAGCCACTTCCTATATATTATTACTCACAAAAGAAACCTAAGTATTGTGTGAAAGTTTTAGAGCTGTGTATTTGTGTGCACACTATTCTCATATTGTTATGTGCTTGTCCGCATCAGTAAATGTGCACCATGGGGGTGTGTCCCAGTAAATGTGCACCATGGGGGTGTGTCCCAGTAAATGTGCACCATGGGGGTGTGTCCCAGTAAATGTGCACCATGGGGGTGTGTCCCAGTAAATGTGCACCATGGGGGTGTGTCCCAGTAAATGTGCACCATGGGGGTGTGTCCCAGTAAATGTGCACCATGGCCGTGTGTCCCAGTAAATGTGCACCATGGCCGTGTGTCCCAGTAAATGTGTAACATGGGGGCGTGTCCCAGTAAATGTGTACCATGGGGGTGTGTCCCAGTAAATGTGCACCATGGGGGCGTGTCCCAGTAAATGTGCACCATGGGCATGTGTCCCAGTAAATGTGCACCATGGGGGTGTGTCCCAGTAAATGTGCACCATGGCCGTGTGTCCCAGTAAATGTGCACCATGGGGGTGTGTCCCAGTAAATGTGCACCATGGGGGTGTGTCCCAGTAAATGTGCACCATTTACGTGTGTCCCAGTAAATGTGCACCATGGGGGTGTGTCCCAGTAAATGTGCAGCATGGGGGTGTGTCCCAGTAAATGTGCAGCATGGGGGTGTGTCCCAGTAAATGTGCAGCATGGAGGTGTGTTCCAGTAAATGTGCAGCATGGGGGTGTGTCCCAGTAATTGTGCACCATGGGGGTGTGTCCCAGTAAATGTGCACCATGGGGGTGTGTCCCAGTAAATGTGCACCATGGGGGTGTGTCCCAGTAATTGTGCACCATGGGGGTGTGTCCCAGTAAATGTGCACCATGGGGGTGTGTCCCAGTAAATGTGCGCCATGGGGGTGTGTTCCTAGTTATGTGCGCCAAGTGTGTGTGTCCCTGGTAATGTGCGCCAAGTGTGTATGTTCCTGGTAATGTGCGCCAAGTGTGTGCGTCCCTGTTAATGTGCGCCAAGTGTGTGTGTTCCTGGTAATGTGCGCCAAGTGTGTGCGTCCCTGGTAATGTGCGCCAAGTGTGTGTGTTCCTGGTAATGTGCGCCAAGTGTGTGTGTTCCTGGTAATGTGCGCCAAGTTTGTCAGTCCCTGTATATAATAGTTTGTATACCCACTTTTATTTTCTAAATAACAAGATACAGATATACAGCATATGTTGTGTCCTTCTGTGACATAATAGTAATGAGTTCTCACTGTCAGTACATTGCTGGTGTGTACAGATCTGTATATTTGCCGTTCCATGTGCTGGTTCCAGCTTTCATCCAATGTCTCCTCTGTCTTGTATGCTGTTATCTTTAGGAAGAAGACATTGAGTATTACGACTCCAAGGCTGACACGGAATATGTGAGTATCGGATCCCCTCCTGGACCCTCTACAGCAGCTATTCTTAGTGCTCCCCTCACCCCTGACTGTATTCCTAGCACACGTCAAGGTGCTGTCCTGCTGCGGGAGAAGCCTGCTCAAGCCTGGAGTGCGCCAAGGTGTGCTGGGCAGAGGCATAATCTGACAATGTGCACTGTGCAACCGTGTCTCAGTCACGTCACACTCTATAACCTCCTGTATCTATAGAGCTGCTCCCTTCATTAGTCACATTTTCATGTTTTATTCTAAAATACTGCAGAGTTTAGACTTGTGTTCCATTAACCATGAGAGCAAGTAAACACCAGGGTCCTATAACTTACATACATTGCTCAGTGCGCACCTGGTATCGTCCCAGACCCATGCACTGCCACAAATCGAGGTGCGCACCCGCCACAGATGGGGCCTTTGTGTCTCAGCCGCTATTTGAGGCTCTGTATCTGTTCTCTGGTGCTTCCCGTACTTGCCTGGCCCCCTCCCGTGTCTCTGTGTCACTGTCCCTCGGTCTTCCCAGGATGACCCGGAGGGAGAGGATGAGCCTAGTGAGCCCACACACTCCCTCAAGCTGGATTTCACGGATGATCCGAATTTCAAGACCAAGGTGAATTATTCGTACACGGCGGTGCAGATCCCCACCGACATCTACAAGGGCTGTGAGTATACAAAATCCCAAATTGCGCAAATGCCCCCGAAGTTCACCGCAGAACCCCCCAAAGAAGCAGAAACTAGCGATGAATATGTTCTCTATAGCTTTGGCATTTTATAGCATCTAAAAACAACACTTGTACGCTCATTAAAGTGATGATTTATCTGTGGTGCATGAAGATGAACCCAACCCTCCTTCAGGCGTCAGTGTAGGGTGTGATGTGATGTTTCATCCTGCAGGTGGCGCTGTAGGATAACTTTTTTATTTTATTTAGAGAGAAATTCTAGATGAGGGGCAATATAGCCCCCCCCCGCCCCCCCCCCCGGAATCAACAGTGAGAGGGAATTACCACATGCCATCATCCATTTAAATGATCTATTTCCACACAATAGGGTTATTGTTTTTTCTAATTAGCAGTACGAAAATATGACGTTAACAATGATCTTTACCTATTAAATGTTAATGAGAATAGGTGCGTTGTGCGGATTGGAGCAATGGAAGCCTAGAGGGAGTTCTAGAAAGGCGTCATATGGATCTATACGAGAAGCTGCAGGGGGCGGGCGGATGTGCGAGCAGGAGGGGGGCAGCCTGTAACGTTGCTGAGCTGAGGATTTAGGAGAAGTTAAATCACGTTTGTCTGATGCTAGAATCATTTACGGCAACTTGATGCTCTCTCCCTCACGTGGCGAGGCAGCTGCCATCATGCGCAGCCAGCCAATGGCATGCTGGGAGCTGTAGTTCAGCAGCAGCTGGTGGACCACGGGCTCTCTGATTAATGGCGAGCAGATACGTGGCGCTGTGGGAAGGGTTTGCGAGAGAATCTTTTTGGAGTGTTGTTTGCAGCCGAGGTTTCGGGGGTCTGCATTGATCGGAGGATGAGCTGTTTGGGGGTCTCCCTTGTACTGTGTTTTGCTGCTATCGAGCGATTTGGCAATGTGCTAAGTGATCAGGGTGTTAGACACCAAGGTGCTAAGTGCTACGTGCTCTGGTAGCAGCTAACGAGCTGTCAGCGGGTGTAATTAATCACATGTAAGCAATTAGTTCTGGTTCATACTGAGTCTGCTGCTTCTGTAAAAATATAATCAATCTACCAAATATGAACCCCCCCAAATATCGCTCTCCCTTCCCTGGCTGCCCCCTCCGTCCCCCTCCTGAATGCTGTTGCTTTTTTCTTCCGGTCCTTGTCATTTCCTTTGAGCAATGACCCCTTTGCAGACCCCGTGTTACTCTCTGCTGACCCCAATCTCTCCCTGCTGACCCCTGTCCCTCCCTGCTGACCCCTCTCTCTCCCCAGCCACGGTCATTCTCAATGAGCTAAACTGGACAGACGCCTTAGAAAATGTCTTCATTCAGAATCGCCAAGAGGACCCCACACTGTTGTGGCAGGTGTTTGGCAGTGCTACTGGCGTGACCAGATACTACCCAGGTACAATGCTCTGCTTGGCACAGGGGATGGTGGTGGGTATCGCCCTGCGGTGTTGAGTACACCCTAACCATATGATCTGTCTATGCAGCCACCCCCTGGAGGGCACCCAGCAAGATTGACCTGTATGATGTACGCAGGAGGCCATGGTGAGTACTGACGCCTGTCAATTTACCGACGCCGGGAGACCAGCAGCCGGCATCCCGATCAAAGTGATACCGGGCACCGAGCGCGGATAGCTGCGCGGGGGGGGGAGATTTAAGTTTAGGGCTCCCGGGGGGGACTTAGGGTTAGGCACCGCCCCGGGAGGTTAAGGTTAGGCTAGGGGAAGGGAGGGTTAGGGTTAGCCACCCCCGGGGGGGACTTAGGGTTAGGCACCCCCCCCCCCCCCCGGGGACTTAGTTTTAGGTGGTGGGGAAGCCGGGGTTAGGTTTAGGCACTTAGAGGGAGGATTAGGGTTAGGAACTGGGGGGGGGGTTAGGGTTAGGGGGGGAGGTTCGGTTAGTAAATACTTACCTTGGGACGATCAGGATTTTCAGCCATGTCGGCCAGCCGCTGTCGGGATTCCGTTGTGTTTCTTATTCTTTATCTGCTTTTTTTTTCTCTTACATAAAATCCATCTTCTATTCTACATCATCATCTCAATTAATGTTTCTTTCTAAATGATATCCACACACTATACCTGCACAAGTCATCTATACCTCCTCATCCCTCCATCATCTTCTCCTCTTCCACCAGTGCTTTCTCTATCCATCTCCTTATATCCACAGTATACCTCCACAAGTCATCTATACCTCCTCATACCCCCATCATCTTCTCCTCTTCCACCAGTGCTTTCTCTATCCATCTCCTTATTTCCACATACTATACCTCCACAAGTCATCTATACCTCCTCATCCCTCCATCATCTTCTCCTCTTCCACCAGTGCTTTTTCTATCCATCTCCTTATATCCACATACTATACCTCCACAAGTCATCTATACCTCATCTCTCCATCATCTTCTCCTCTTCCACCAGTGCTTTCTCTATCCATCTCCTTATATCCACACTATACCTCCACAAGTCCTCTATACCTCCTCATCCCTCCATCATCTTCTCCTCTTCCACCAGTGCTTTCTCTATCCATCTCCTTATATCCACATACTATACCTCCACAAGTCATCTGTACCTCCTCATCCCTCCATCATCTTCTCCTCTTCCACCAGTACTTTCTCTATCCATCTCCTTATATCCACACACTATACCTCCTCATACCCCCATCATCTTCTCCTCTTCCACCAGTGCTTTCTCTATCCATCTCCTTATATCCACACTATAACTCCACAAGTCATCTATACCTCCTCATACCCCCATCATCTTCTCCTCTTCCACCAGTGCTTTCACTATCCGTCTCCTTATATCCACACTTTACCTCCACAAGTCATCTATACCTCCTCATCCCTCCATCATCTTCTCCTCTTCCACCAGTGCTTTCTCTATCCATCTCCTTATATCCACATACTATGCCTCCACAAGTCATCTATACCTCCTCATACCCCCATCATCTTCTCCTCTTCCATCAATGCTTTCTCTATCCATCTCCTTATATCCACACTATACCTCCACAAGTCATTTATACCTCCTCATACTCCCATTGTCTTCTCCTCTTCCACCTGTACTTTCTCTATCCATCTCCTTATATCCACACACTATACCTCCACAAGTCATCTATACTCCTCATACCCCCATCATCTTCTGCTCTTCCACCAATGCTTTCTCTATCCATCACCTTATAGCCACACACTATACCTCCACAAGTCATCTATACCTCCTCATACTTCCATCATCTTCTCCTCTTCCACCAGTGCTTTCTCTATCCATCTCCTTATATCCACACATTTTTTCTCCACAAGTCATCTATACCTCGTCATACCTCCATCATCTTCTTCTCTTCCACCAGTGCTTTCTCTATCCATCTCCTTATATCCACACTATACTTCCACAAGTCATCTATACCTCCTCATACCCCCATCATCTTCTCCTCTTCCACCAGTGCTTTCTCTATCCATCTCCTTATATCCACACACTATGCCTCCACAAGTCATCTATACCTCCTCATACCCCCATCATCTTCTCCTCTTCCACCAATGCTTTCTCTATCCATCACCTTATATCCACACTATACCTCCACAAGTCATCTATACCTCCTCATCCCTCCATCATCTTCTCCTCTTCCACCAATGCTTTCTCTATCCATCTCCTTATATCCACACTATACCTCCACAAGTCATCTATACCTCCTCATCCCTCCATCATCTTCTCCTCTTCCACCAGTACTTTCTCTATCCATCACCTTATAGCCACACACTATGCCACCACAAGTCATCTATACCTCCTCATCCCTCCATCATCTTCTCCTCTTCCACCAATGCTTTCTCTATCCATCTCCTTATATCCACATACTATACCTCCACAAGTCATCTATACCTCCTCATACCACCATCATCTTCTCCTCTTCCACCAGTGCTTTCTCTATCCATCTCCTTATATCCACACTATACCTCCACAAGTCATCTATACCTCCTCATACCCCCATCATCTTCTCCTCTTCCACCAATGCTTTCTCTATCCATCTCATTATAGCCACAAACTATACCTCCACAAGTCATCTATACCTCCTCATACTTCCATCATCTTCTCCTCTTCCACCAGTGCTTTCTCTATCCATCTCCTTATATCCACACATTTTTTCTCCACAAGTCATCTATACCTCGTCATACCTCCATCATCTTCTTCTCTTCCACCAGTGCTTTCTCTATCCATCTCCTTATATCCACACTATACTTCCACAAGTCATCTATACCTCCTCATACCCCCATCATCTTCTCCTCTTCCACCAGTGCTTTCTCTATCCATCTCCTTATATCCACACACTATGCCTCCACAAGTCATCTATACCTCCTCATACCCCCATCATCTTCTCCTCTTCCACCAATGCTTTCCCTATCCATCACCTTATATCCACACTATACCTCCACAAGTCATCTATACCTCCTCATCCCTCCATCATCTTCTCCTCTTCCACCAATGCTTTCTCTATCCATCTCCTTATATCCATACTATGCCTCCACAAGTCATCTATACCTCCTCATCCCTCCATCATCTTCTCCTCTTCCACCAGTACTTTCTCTATCCATCACCTTATAGCCACACACTATGCCACCACAAGTCATCTATACCTCCTCATCCCTCCATCATCTTCTCCTCTTCCACCAATGCTTTCTCTATCCATCTCCTTATATCCACACTATACCTCCACAAGTCATCTATACCTCCTCATACCCCCATCATCTTCTCCTCTTCCACCAATGCTTTCTCTATCCATCTCCTTATTTCCACATACTATACCTCCACAAGTCATCTATACCTCCTCATCCCTCCATCATCTTCTCCTCTTCCACCAGTGCTTTCTCTATCCATCTCCTTATATCCACACCATACCTCCACAAGTCTCTATCGCTGTCATGTTATCTCTCACACTCTCATTATCTCTATCGCTGTCATGTTATCTCTCATTATCTCTATCGCTGTCATGTTATCTCTCATTATCTCTATCGGTGTCATGTTATCTCTCATTATCTCTATCGCTGTCATGTTATCTCTCATTATCTCTATCGCTGTCATGTTATCTCTCATACTCTCATTATCTCTATCGCTGTCATGTTATCTCTCATTATCTCTATCGCTGTCATGTTATCTCTCACACTCTCATTATCTCTATCGCTGTCATGTTATCTCTCATTATCTCTATCGCTGTCATGTTATCTCTCATTATCTCTATCGCTGTCATGTTATCTCTCATTATCTCTATCGCTGTCATGTTATCTCTCATTATCTCTATCGCTGTCATGTTATCTCTCATTATCTCTATCGCTGTCATGTTATCTCTCACACTCTCATTATCTCTATCGCTGTCATGTTATCTCTCACACTCATTATCTCTATCGCTGTCATGTTATCTCTCATTATCTCTATCACTGTCATGTTATCTCTCATTATCTCTATCGTCATGTTATCTCTCATTATCTCTATCGCTGTCATGTTATCTCTCATTATCTCTATCGGTGTCATGTTATCTCTCATTATCTCTATCGTTGTCATGTTATCTCTCATTATCTCTATCGCTGTCATGTTATCTCTCATTATCTCTATCGCTGTCATGTTATCGCTCATTATCTCTATCGCTGTCATGTTATCGCTCATTATCTCTATCGTTGTCATGTTATCTCTCATTATCTCTGTCGCTGTCATGTTATCTCTCATTATCTCTTTCGCTGTCATGTTATCTCTCATTATCTCTATCGCTGTCATGTTATCGCTCATTATCTCTATCGCTGTCATGTTATCGCTCATTATCTCTATCGTTGTCATGTTATCTCTCATTATCTCTGTCGCTGTCATGTTATCTCTCATTATCTCTTTCGCTGTCATGTTATCTCTCATTATCTCTATCGCTGTCATGTTATCTCTCATTATCTCTATCGCTGTCATGTTATCTCTCATTATCTCTATCGTTGTCATGTTATCTCTCACACTCTCATTATCTCTATCGCTGTCAAGTTATCTCTCACACTCTCATTATCTCTATCGCTGTCATGTTATCTCTCATTATCTCTATCGCTGTCATGTTATCTCTCATTATCTCTATCGTTGTCATGTTATCTCTCACACTCTCATTATCTCTATCGCTGTCAAGTTATCTCTCACACTCTCATTATCTCTATCGCTGTCATGTTATCTCTCATTATCTCTATCGCTGTCATGTTATCTCTCATACTCTCATTATCTCTATCGCTGTCATGTTATCTCTCATACTCTAATTATCTCTATCGCTGTCATGTTATCTCTCATTATCTCTATCGCTGTCATGTTATCTCTCATTATCTCTATCACTGTTGTTATCTCTCATTATCTCTATCGCTGTCATGTTATCTCTCATTATCTCTATCGCTGTCATGTTATCTCTCATTATCTCTATCGCTGTCATGTTATCTCTCATTATCTCTATCGCTGTCATGTTATCTCTCATAATCTCTATCGCTGTCATGTTATCTCTCATTATCTCTATCACTGTCATGTTATCTCACATTATCTGTATCGCTGTCATGTTATCTCTCATTATCTCTATCGCTGTCATGTTATCTCTCATTATCTCTATCGCTGTCATGTTATCGCTCATTATCTCTATCGCTGTCATGTTATCGCTCATTATCTCTATCGCTGTCATGTTATCGCTCATTATCTCTATCGCTGTCATGTTATCTCACATTATCTCTATAGTTGTCATGTTATCTCTCATTATCTCTATAGTTGTCATGTTATCTCTCATTATCTCTATCCCTGTCATGTTATCTCTCATTATCTCTATCGCTGTCATGTATCTCTCATTATCTCTATCGCTGTCATGTTATCTCTCATACTCTCATTATCTCTATCGCTGTCATGTTATCTCTCATTATCTCTATCACTGTTATGTTATCTCTCATTATCTCTATCGCTGTCATGTTATCTCTCATTATCTCTATCGCTGTCATGTTATCTCTCATTATCTCTATCGCTGTCATGTTATCTCTCATTATCTCTATCGCTGTCATGTTATCTCTCACACTCGCATTATCTCTATCGCTGTCATGTTATCTCTCATTATCTCTATCGCTGTCATGTTATCTCTCATTATCTCTATCGCTGTCATGTTATCTCTCATTATCTATCGCTGTCATGTTATTTCTCATTATCTCTATCGCTGTCATGTTATCTCTCATTATCTCTATCGCTGTCATGTTATCTCTCATTATCTCTATCGCTGTCATGTTATCTCTCACACTCTCATTATCTCTATCGCTGTCATGTTATCTCTCATTATCTCTATCGCTGTCATGTTATCTCTCATTATCTCTATCGCTGTCATGTTATCTCTCATTATCTATCGCTGTCATGTTATTTCTCATTATCTCTATCGCTGTCATGTTATCTCTCATTATCTCTATCGCTGTCATGTTATCTCTCATTATCTCTATCGCTGGCACTGGAGCCCTAGGGTAACTTATAGTGTGTGATGTCATTATCTCTATCGCCGTCATGTTATCTCTATCGCTGGCACTAGAGCCCTGGGGTAACTTACAGTGTGTGATGTAATTATCTCTATCGCTGGCACTGGAGCCCTGGGGTAACTTACAGTGTGTGATGTCATTATCTCTATCGCTGTCATGTTATCTCTATCGCTGGCACTGGAGCCCTGGGGTAACTTACAGTGTGTGATGTCATTATCTCTATCGCTGGCACTGGATCCCTGGGGTAACTTAGTGTGTGATGTCATTATCACTGAGCGTTGCAGCAAACAGAATAGTAAATGACAATTATTAATTAAAGCCTCATATCCGCTTGTTTGCCTGATGGCCGGATCTGGGTGGAGATGATTTGGGTGAATGTCACAATAGAGGAGGGGTTCTGCCTGATATACTGTGTGTGTGTATATATATATATATATATATATATATATATATATATATATAACATTAGTTCATTGCAGTCAGTAATGGAACCCACGTGGAGTCTCTGCCTTCTCTGGGTGATAATACCGGCCGTCTGTCTATGTTTCTATCTTTTTAATAAAACTGGCGTTTTTTACTGACCAGATGGCGACCCTAGTGGCACAATGAATGTCTGCCATCCTCTGTACTGCCAGGCTGCCCAGACCTTTGTTCCACTTCATAGACCTATAATATGGCCCTGAAATGTAACTGTCCGTCTATGTGTTGCTGTGTTGGTTACAGTCTATGATCTGTGTTTCTCAGGTACATCCAAGGAGCGTCCTCCCCCAAGGATATGGTGATAATAGTGGATGTGTAAGTAGGGGGTCAGGGTGCCTGTGTATTGTGCCACATCTGTCCATCTCTATAGTTGTATGTAGTTACAGTGGGGCTGTGCTTTAGTGTAGTATATAGGTACCTTGTAGCTGCCCACTAGTGTAGTATGTGGTTACAGTACAGCTGCGCTCTAGTGTAGTATGTGGTTACAGTACAGCTGCCCTCTAGTGTAGTATGTGGTTACAGTACAGCTGCGCTCTAGTGTAGTATGTTGTTACAGTACAGCTGCGCTATAGTGTAGTATGTGATTACAGTACAGCTGCCCTCTAGTGTAGTATGTGGTTACAGTACAGCTGCGCTCTAGTGTAGTATGTGGTTACAGTACAGCTGCGCTCTAGTGTAGTATATGGTTACAGTACAGCTGCGCTCTAGTGTAGTATGTGGTTACAGTACAGCTGCGCTATAGTGTAGTATGTGATTACAGTACAGCTGCCCTCTAGTGTAGTATGTGGTTACAGTACAGCTGCGCTCTAGTGTAGTATGTGGTTACAGTACAGCTGCGTTATAGTGTAGTATGTGATTACAGTACAGCTGCGCTATAGTGTAGTATGTGATTACAGTACAGCTGCGTTCTAGTGTAGAATGTGGTTACAGTACAGCTGCGCTATAGTGTAGTATGTGGTTACAGTACAGCTGCGCTCTAGTGTAGTATGTGGTTACAGTACAGCTGCGCTGTAGTGTAGTATGCAGTTACAGTATAGCTGCGCTCTAGTGTAGTGTGTGGTTACAGTACAGCTGCGTTCTAGTGCAGTATGTGGTTACAGTACAGCTGCGATCTAGTATAGTATGTGGTTACAGTACAGCTGCTCTATAGTGTAGTATGTAGCTACAGTACAGCTGCCCTCTAGTGTAGTATGTGGTTACAATACAGCTGCGCTCTAGTGTAGTATGTAGGTACCTTGCAGCTGCCCACTAGTGTAGTATGTGGTTACAGTACAGCTGCGGTCTAGTATAGTATGTGGTTACAGTACAGCTGCGCTCTAGTGTATGTGGTTACAGTACAGCTGCTCTCTAGTGTAGTATGTAGTTACAGTGGGGCTGCATTCTAGTGTAGTATATGGTTACAGTACAGCTGCGCTCTAGTGTAGTATGTGGTTACAGTACAGCTGCTCTCTAGTGTAGTATGTGGTTACAGTACAGCTGCGCTCTAGTGTAGTATGTGGTTACAGTACAGTTGCGCTCTAGTGCAGTATGTGGTTACAGTACATCTGCGCTCTAGAATAGTATGTGGTTTCAGTACAGCTGCGCTGTAATGTAGAATGTGGCTACAGTTCTGCTGCCCTCTAGTGTAGTATGTGGTTACAGTACAGCTGCGCTCTAGTGTAGTATGTAGGTACCTTGCAGCTGCCCACTAGTGTAGTATGTGGTTACAGTACAGCTGCAGTCTAGTGTAGTATGTGGTTACAGTACAGCTGCCCTCTAGTGTAGTATGTGGTTACAGTGCAGTTGCGCTCTAGTGTAGTATGTGGTTACAGTACAGCTGCGTTCTAGTGTAGTATGTGGTTACAGTACAGCTGCGCTCTAGTGTAGTATGTAGTTACAGTGGGGCTGCATTCTAGTGTAGTATATGGTTACAGTACAGCTGCGCTCTAGTGTAGTATGTGGTTACAGTACAGCTGCGTTCTAGTGCAGTATGTGGTTACAGTACAGCTGCGCTCTAGTATAGTATGTGGTTTCAGTACAGCTGCGCTGTAATGTAGAATGTGGCTACAGTTCTGCTGCCCTCTAGTGTAGTATGTGGTTACAGTACAGCTGCGCTCTAGTGTAGTATGTAGGTACCTTGCAGCTGCCCACTAGTGTAGTATGTGGTTACAGTACAGCTGCAGTCTAGTGTAGTATGTGGTTACAGTACAGCTGCCCTCTAGTGTAGTATGTGGTTACAGTGCAGTTGCGCTCTAGTGTAGTATGTGGTTACAGTACAGCTGCGTTCTAGTGTAGTATGTGGTTACAGTACAGCTGCGTTCTAGTGTAGTATGTGGTTACAGTACAGCAGCGCTCTAGTGTAGTATGTAGTTACAGTGGGGCTGCATTCTAGTGTAGTATGTGGTTACAGTACAGCTGCGTTCTAGTGCAGTATGTGGTTACAGTACAGCTGCGCTCTAGTATAGTATGTGGTTTCAGTACAGCTGCGCTCTAGTATAGTATGTGGTTACAGTACAGCTGCTCTATAGTGTAGTATGTAGCTACAGTACAGCTGCCCTCTAGTGTAGTATGTGGTTACAATACAGCTGCGCTCTAGTGTAGTATGTAGGTACCTTGCAGCTGCCCACTAGTGTAGTATGTGGTTACAGTACAGCTGCGGTCTAGTATAGTATGTGGTTACAGTACAGCTGCGCTCTAGTGTAGTATGTGGTTACAGTACAGCTGCCCTCTAATGTAGTATGTGGTTACAGTACAGCTACCCTCTTGTGTAGTATGTGGTTACAGTACAGCTGCGCTCTAGTGTAGTATGTGGTTACAGTACAGCTGCGCTATAGTGTAGTATGTGATTACAGTACAGCTGCCCTCTAGTGTAGTATGTGGTTACAGTACAGCTGCGTTATAGTGTAGTATGTGATTACAGTACAGCTGCGCTATAGTGTAGTATGTGATTACAGTACAGCTGCGTTCTAGTGTAGAATGTGGTTACAGTACAGCTGCGCTATAGTGTAGTATGTGGTTACAGTACAGCTGCGCTCTAGTGTAGTATGTGGTTACAGTACAGCTGCGCTGTAGTGTAGTATGAAGTTACAGTGGGGCTGCGTTCTAGTGTAGTATGTGGTTACAGTACAGCTGCGCTCTAGTGTATGTGGTTACAGTACAGCTGCTCTCTAGTGTAGTATGTAGTTACAGTGGGGCTGCATTCTAGTGTAGTATATGGTTACAGTACAGCTGCGCTCTAGTGTAGTATGTGGTTACAGTACAGCTGCTCTCTAGTGTAGTATGTAGTTACAGTACAGCTGCGCTCTAGTGTAGTATGTAGTTACAGTGGGGCTGCATTCTAGTGTAGTATATGGTTACAGTACAGCTGCGCTCTAGTGTAGTATGTGGTTACAGTACAGCTGCGTTCTAGTGCAGTATGTGGTTACAGTACAGCTGCGCTCTAGTATAGTATGTCGTTTCAGTACAGCTGCGCTCTAGTATAGTATGTGGTTACAGTACAGCTGCTCTATAGTGTAGTATGTAGCTACAGTACAGCTGCCCTCTAGTGTAGTATGTGGTTACAATACAGCTGCGCTCTAGTGTAGTATGTAGGTATCTTGCAGCTGCCCACTAGTGTAGTATGTGGTTACAGTACAGCTGCGGTCTAGTATAGTATGTGGTTACAGTACAGCTGCGCTCTAGTGTAGTATGTGGTTACAGTACAGCTGCGCTCTAGTGTAGTATGTGGTTACAGTACAGCTGCCCTCTAATGTAGTATGTGGTTACAGTACAGCTACCCTCTAGTGTAGTATGTGGTTACAGTACAGCTGCCCTCTAATGTAGTATGTGGTTACAGTACAGCTGCGCTCTAGTGTAGTATGTGGTTACAGTACAGCTGCGCTTTAGTGTAGTATGTGGTTACAGTACAGCTGCGTTCTAGTGTAGTATGTGGTTACAGTACAGCTGCGCTCTAGTGTAGTATGTGGTTACAGTACAGCTGCGCTCTAGTGTAGTATGTGATTACAGTGCAGTTGCATTCTAGTGTAGTATGTGGTTACAGTGCAGTTGCGCTCTAGTGTAGTATGTGGTTACAGTGCAGTTGCGCTCTAGTGTAGTATGTGGTTACAGTACAGCTACCCTCTAGTGTAGTATGTGGTTACAGTACAGCTGCGCTATAGTGTAGTATGTGATTACAGTACAGCTGCCCTCTAGTGTAGTATGTGGTTACAGTACAGCTGCGCTCTAGTGTAGTATGTGGTTACAGTACAGCTGCGTTTTAGTGTACTATGTGATTACAGTACAGCTGCGCTATAGTGTAGTATGTGATTACAGTACAGCTGCGTTCTAGTGTAGAATGTGGTTACAGTACAGCTGCGCTATAGTGTAGTATGTGGTTACAGTACAGCTGCGCTCTAGTGTAGTATGTGGTTACAGTACAGCTGCGCTGTAGTGTAGTATGCAGTTACAGTGGGGCTGCGTTCTAGTGTAGTATGTGGTTACAGTACAGCTGCGCTCTAGTGTATGTGGTTACAGTACAGCTGCTCTCTAGTGTAGTATGTAGTTACAGTGGGGCTGCATTCTAGTGTAGTATGTGGTTACAGTACAGCTGCTCTCTAGTGTAGTATGTGGTTACAGTACAGCTGCTCTCTAGTGTAGTATGTGGTTACAGTACAGCTGCGCTCTAGTGTAGTTTGTGGTTACAGTACAGTTGCGCTCTAGTGCAGTATGTGGTTACAGTACATCTGCGCTCTAGAATAGTATGTGGTTACAGTACAGCTGCTCTCTAGTGTAGTATGTGGTTACAGTACAGCTGCTCTCTAGTGTAGTATGTGGTTACAGTACAGCTGCGCTCTAGTGTAGTATGTGGTTACAGTACAGTTGCGTTCTAGTGCAGTATGTGGTTACAGTACATCTGCGCTCTAGTATAGTATGTGGTTTCAGTACAGCTGCGCTGTAATGTAGAATGTGGCTACAGTTCTGCTGCCCTCTAGTGTAGTATGTGGTTACAGTACAGCTGCGCTCTAGTGCAGTATGTGGTTACAGTACAGCTGCGCTCTAGTATAGTATGTGGTTTCAGTACAGCTGCGCTCTAGTATAGTATGTGGTTACAGTACAGCTGCTCTATAGTGTAGTATGTAGCTACAGTACAGCTGCCCTCTAGTGTTGTATGTGGTTACAATACAGCTGCGCTCTAGTGTAGTATGTAGGTACCTTGCAGCTGCCCACTAGTGTAGTATATGGTTACAGTACAGCTGCGCTCTAGTGTAGTATGTGGTTACAGTACAGCTGCGTTCTAGTGCAGTATGTGGTTACAGTACAGCTGCGCTCTAGTATAGTATGTGGTTTCAGTACAGCTGCGCTCTAGTATAGTATGTGGTTACAGTACAGCTGCTCTATAGTGTAGTATGTAGCTACAGTACAGCTGCCCTCTAGTGTAGTATGTAGTTACAGTGGGGCTGCATTCTAGTGTAGTATATGGTTACAATACAGCTGCGCTCTAGTGTAGTATGTGGTTACAGTACAGCTGCGCTCTAGTGTAGTATGTGGTTACAGTACAGTTGCGCTCTAGTGCAGTATGTGGTTACAGTACATCTGCGCTCTAGAATAGTATGTGGTTTCAGTACAGCTGCGCTGTAATGTAGAATGTGGCTACAGTTCTGCTGCCCTCTAGTGTAGTATGTGGTTACAGTACAGCTGCCCTCTAGTGTTGTATGTGGTTACAATACAGCTGCGCTCTAGTGTAGTATGTAGGTACCTTGCAGCTGCCCACTAGTGTAGTATGTGGTTACAGTACAGCTGCAGTCTAGTGTAGTATGTGGTTACAGTACAGCTGCCCTCTAGTGTAGTATGTGGTTACAGTACAGCTGCGCTCTAGTGTAGTATGTGGTTACAATACAGCTGCGCTCTAGTGTAGTATGTAGGTACCTTGCAGCTGCCCACTAGTGTAGTATGTGGTTACAGTACAGCTGCAGTCTAGTGTAGTATGTGGTTACAGTACAGCTGCCCTCTAGTGTAGTATGTGGTTACAGTGCAGTTGCGCTCTAGTGTAGTATGTGGTTACAGTACAGTTGCGTTCTAGTGCAGTATGTGGTTACAGTACATCTGCGCTCTAGTATAGTATGTGGTTTCAGTACAGCTGCGCTGTAATGTAGAATGTGGCTACAGTTCTGCTGCCCTCTAGTGTAGTATGTGGTTACAGTACAGCTGCGCTCTAGTGCAGTATGTGGTTACAGTACAGCTGCGCTCTAGTATAGTATGTGGTTTCAGTACAGCTGCGCTCTAGTATAGTATGTGGTTACAGTACAGCTGCTCTATAGTGTAGTATGTAGCTACAGTACAGCTGCCCTCTAGTGTTGTATGTGGTTACAATACAGCTGCGCTCTAGTGTAGTATGTAGGTACCTTGCAGCTGCCCACTAGTGTAGTATATGGTTACAGTACAGCTGCGCTCTAGTGTAGTATGTGGTTACAGTACAGCTGCGTTCTAGTGCAGTATGTGGTTACAGTACAGCTGCGCTCTAGTATAGTATGTGGTTTCAGTACAGCTGCGCTCTAGTATAGTATGTGGTTACAGTACAGCTGCTCTATAGTGTAGTATGTAGCTACAGTACAGCTGCCCTCTAGTGTAGTATGTAGTTACAGTGGGGCTGCATTCTAGTGTAGTATATGGTTACAAGACAGCTGCGCTCTAGTGTAGTATGTGGTTACAGTACAGCTGCGCTCTAGTGTAGTATGTGGTTACAGTACAGTTGCGCTCTAGTGCAGTATGTGGTTACAGTACATCTGCGCTCTAGAATAGTATGTGGTTTCAGTACAGCTGCGCTGTAATGTAGAATGTGGCTACAGTTCTGCTGCCCTCTAGTGTAGTATGTGGTTAGAGTACAGCTGCCCTCTAGTGTTGTATGTGGTTACAATACAGCTGCGCTCTAGTGTAGTATGTAGGTACCTTGCAGCTGCCCACTAGTGTAGTATGTGGTTACAGTACAGCTGCAGTCTAGTGTAGTATGTGGTTACAGTACAGCTGCCCTCTAGTGTAGTATGTGGTTACAGTGCAGTTGCGCTCTAGTGTAGTATGTGGTTACAGTACAGCTGCGTTCTAGTGTAGTATGTGGTTACAGTACAGCAGCGCTCTAGTGTAGTATGTAGTTACAGTGGGGCTGCATTCTAGTGTAGTATATGGTTACAGTACAGCTGCGCTCTAGTGTAGTATGTGGTTACAGTACAGCTGCGCTGTAGTGTAGTATGCAGTTACAGTGGGGCTGCGTTCTAGTGTAGTATATGGTTACAGTACAGCTGCGCTCTAGTGTAGTATGTGGTTACAGTACAGCTGCGTTCCAGTGCAGTATGTGGTTACAGTACAGCTGCGCTCTAGTATAGTATGTGGTTTCAGTACAGCTGCGCTCTAGTATAGTATGTGGTTACAGTACAGCTGCTCTATAGTGTAGTATGTAGCTACAGTACAGCTGCCCTCTAGTATAGTATGTGGTTTCAGTACAGCTGCGCTCTAGTATAGTATGTGGTTACAGTACAGCTGCTCTATAGTGTAGTATGTAGCTACAGTACAGCTGCCCTCTAGTGTAGTATGTAGTTACAGTGGGGCTGCATTCTAGTGTAGTATATGGTTACAATACAGCTGCGCTCTAGTGTAGTATGTGGTTACAGTACAGCTGCGCTCTAGTGTAGTATGTGGTTACAGTACAGTTGCGCTCTAGTGCAGTATGTGGTTACAGTACATCTGCGCTCTAGAATAGTATGTGGTTTCAGTACAGCTGCGCTGTAATGTAGAATGTGGCTACAGTTCTGCTGCCCTCTAGTGTAGTATGTGGTTACAGTACAGCTGCCCTCTAGTGTTGTATGTGGTTACAATACAGCTGCGCTCTAGTGTAGTATGTAGGTACCTTGCAGCTGCCCACTAGTGTAGTATGTGGTTACAGTACAGCTGCAGTCTAGTGTAGTATGTGGTTACAGTACAGCTGCCCTCTAGTGTAGTATGTGGTTACAGTGCAGTTGCGCTCTAGTGTAGTATGTGGTTACAGTACAGCTGCGTTCTAGTGTAGTATGTGGTTACAGTACAGCAGCGCTCTAGTGTAGTATGTAGTTACAGTGGGGCTGCATTCTAGTGTAGTATATGGTTACAGTACAGCTGCGCTCTAGTGTAGTATGTGGTTACAGTACAGCTGCGCTGTAGTGTAGTATGCAGTTACAGTGGGGCTGCGTTCTAGTGTAGTATATGGTTACAGTACAGCTGCGCTCTAGTGTAGTATGTGGTTACAGTACAGCTGCGTTCCAGTGCAGTATGTGGTTACAGTACAGCTGCGCTCTAGTATAGTATGTGGTTTCAGTACAGCTGCGCTCTAGTATAGTATGTGGTTACAGTACAGCTGCTCTATAGTGTAGTATGTAGCTACAGTACAGCTGCCCTCTAGTGTAGTATGTGGTTACAATACAGCTGCGCTCTAGTGTAGTATGTAGGTACCTTGCAGCTGCCCACTAGTGTAGTATGTGGTTACAGTACAGCTGCGGTCTAGTATAGTATGTGGTTACTGTACAGCTGCGCTCTAGTGTAGTATGTGGTTACAGTGCAGTTGCGCTCTAGTGTAGTATGTGGTTACAGTACAGCTGCGCTCTAGTGTAGTATGTGGTTACAGTACAGCTGCCCTCTAATGTAGTATGTGGTTACAGTACAGCTACCCTCTTGTGTAGTATGTGGTTACAGTACAGCTGCGCTCTAGTGTAGTATGTGGTTACAGTACAGCTGCGCTATAGTGTAGTATGTGATTACAGTACAGCTGTCCTCTAGTGTAGTATGTGGTTACAGTACAGCTGCGTTATAGTGTAGTATGTGATTACAGTACAGCTGCGCTATAGTGTAGTATGTGATTACAGTACAGCTGCGTTCTAGTGTAGAATGTGGTTACAGTACAGCTGCGCTATAGTGTAGTATGTGGTTACAGTACAGCTGCGCTCTAGTGTAGTATGTGGTTACAGTACAGCTGCGCTGTAGTGTAGTATGCAGTTACAGTGGGGCTGTGTTCTAGTGTAGTATGTGGTTACAGTACAGCTGCGCTCTAGTGTATGTGGTTACAGTACAGCTGCTCTCTAGTGTAGTATGTAGTTACAGTGGGGCTGCATTCTAGTGTAGTATATGGTTACAGTACAGCTGCGCTCTAGTGTAGTATGTGGTTACAGTACAGCTGCTCTCTAGTGTAGTATGTAGTTACAGTACAGCTGCGCTCTAGTGTAGTATGTAGTTACAGTGGGGCTGCATTCTATTGTAGTATATGGTTACAGTACAGCTGCGCTCTAGTGTAGTATGTGGTTACAGTACAGCTGCGTTCTAGTGCATTATGTGGTTACAGTACAGCTGCGCTCTAGTATAGTATGTCGTTTCAGTACAGCTGCGCTCTAGTATAGTATGTGGTTACAGTACAGCTGCGCTCTAGTGTAGTATGTAGGTACCTTGCAGCTGCCCACTAGTGTAGTATGTGGTTACAGTACAGCTGCAGTCTAGTGTAGTATGTGGTTACAGTACAGCTGCCCTCTAGTGTAGTATGTGGTTACAGTGCAGTTGCGCTCTAGTGTAGTATGTGGTTACAGTACAACTGCGTTCTAGTGTAGTATGTGGTTACAGTACAGCTGCGCTCTAGTGTAGTATGTAGTTACAGTGGGGCTGCATTCTAGTGTAGTATATGGTTACAGTACAGCTGCACTCTAGTGTAGTATGTGGTTACAGTACAGCTGCGTTCTAGTGCAGTATGTGGTTACAGTACAGCTGCGCTCTAGTATAGTATGTGGTTTCAGTACAGCTGCGCTGTAATGTAGAATGTGGCTACAGTTCTGCTGCCCTCTAGTGTAGTATGTGGTTACAGTACAGCTGCGCTCTAGTGTAGTATGTAGGTACCTTGCAGCTGCCCACTAGTGTAGTATGTGGTTACAGTACAGCTGCAGTCTAGTGTAGTATGTGGTTACAGTACAGCTGCCCTCTAGTGTAGTATGTGGTTACAGTGCAGTTGCGCTCTTGTGTAGTATGTGGTTACAGTACAGCTGCGTTCTAGTGTAGTATGTGGTTACAGTACAGCAGCGCTCTAGTGTAGTATGTAGTTACACTGGGGCTGCATTCTAGTGTAGTATATGGTTACAGTACAGCTGCGCTCTAGTGTAGTATGTGGTTACAGTACAGCTGCGCTCTAGTGTATGTGGTTACAGTACAGCTGCTCTCTAGTGTAGTATGTAGTTACAGTGGGGCTGCATTCTAGTGTAGTATATGGTTACAGTACAGCTGCGCTCTAGTGTAGTATGTGGTTACAGTACAGCTGCTCTCTAGTGTAGTATGTAGTTACAGTACAGCTGCGCTCTAGTGTAGTATGTAGTTACAGTGGGGCTGCATTCTATTGTAGTATATGGTTACAGTACAGCTGCGCTCTAGTGTAGTATGTGGTTACAGTACAGCTGCGTTCTAGTGCATTATGTGGTTACAGTACAGCTGCGCTCTAGTATAGTATGTCGTTTCAGTACAGCTGCGCTCTAGTATAGTATGTGGTTACAGTACAGCTGCGCTCTAGTGTAGTATGTAGGTACCTTGCAGCTGCCCACTAGTGTAGTATGTGGTTACAGTACAGCTGCAGTCTAGTGTAGTATGTGGTTACAGTACAGCTGCCCTCTAGTGTAGTATGTGGTTACAGTGCAGTTGCGCTCTAGTGTAGTATGTGGTTACAGTACAACTGCGTTCTAGTGTAGTATGTGGTTACAGTACAGCTGCGCTCTAGTGTAGTATGTAGTTACAGTGGGGCTGCATTCTAGTGTAGTATATGGTTACAGTACAGCTGCGCTCTAGTGTAGTATGTGGTTACAGTACAGCTGCGTTCTAGTGCAGTATGTGGTTACAGTACAGCTGCGCTCTAGTATAGTATGTGGTTTCAGTACAGCTGCGCTGTAATGTAGAATGTGGCTACAGTTCTGCTGCCCTCTAGTGTAGTATGTGGTTACAGTACAGCTGCGCTCTAGTGTAGTATGTAGGTACCTTGCAGCTGCCCACTAGTGTAGTATGTGGTTACAGTACAGCTGCAGTCTAGTGTAGTATGTGGTTACAGTACAGCTGCCCTCTATTGTAGTATGTGGTTACAGTGCAGTTGCGCTCTTGTGTAGTATGTGGTTACAGTACAGCTGCGTTCTAGTGTAGTATGTGGTTACAGTACAGCAGCGCTCTAGTGTAGTATGTAGTTACACTGGGGCTGCATTCTAGTGTAGTATATGGTTACAGTACAGCTGCGCTCTAGTGTAGTATGTGGTTACAGTACAGCTGCGCTGTAGTGTAGTATGCAGTTACAGTGGGGCTGCGTTCTAGTGTAGTATGTGGTTACAGTACCACTGCGCTCTAGTGTATGTGGTTACAGTACAACTGCTCTCTAGTGTAGTATGTAGTTACAGTGGGGCTGCATTCTAGTGTAGTATATTTTTTTTACAGTACAGCTGCGCTCTAGTGTAGTATGTGGTTACAGTACAGCTGCGTTCTAGTGTAGTATGTGGTTACAGTACAGCTGCGCTCTAGTGTAGTATGTGGTTACAGTACAGTTGCGCTCTAGTGCAGTATGTGGTTACAGTACATCTGCGCTCTAGTATAGTATGTGGTTTCAGTACAGCTGCGCTCTAGTATAGTATGTGGTTACAGTACAGCTGCTCTATAGTGTAGTATGTAGCTACAGTACAGCTGCCCTCTAGTATAGTATGTGGTTTCAGTACAGCTGCGCTCTAGTATAGTATGTGGTTACAGTACAGCTGCTCTATAGTGTAGTATGTAGCTACAGTACAGCTGCCCTCTAGTGTAGTATGTAGTTACAGTGGGGCTGCATTCTAGTGTAGTATATGGTTACAATACAGCTGCGCTCTAGTGTAGTATGTGGTTACAGTACAGCTGCGCTCTAGTGTAGTATGTGGTTACAGTACAGTTGCGCTCTAGTGCAGTATGTGGTTACAGTACATCTGCGCTCTAGAATAGTATGTGGTTTCAGTACAGCTGCGCTGTAATGTAGAATGTGGCTACAGTTCTGCTGCCCTCTAGTGTAGTATGTGGTTACAGTACAGCTGCCCTCTAGTGTTGTATGTGGTTACAATACAGCTGCGCTCTAGTGTAGTATGTAGGTACCTTGCAGCTGCCCACTAGTGTAGTATGTGGTTACAGTACAGCTGCAGTCTAGTGTAGTATGTGGTTACAGTACAGCTGCCCTCTAGTGTAGTATGTGGTTACAGTGCAGTTGCGCTCTAGTGTAGTATGTGGTTACAGTACAGCTGCGTTCTAGTGTAGTATGTGGTTACAGTACAGCAGCGCTCTAGTGTAGTATGTAGGTACCTTGCAGCTGCCCACTAGTGTAGTATGTGGTTACAGTACAGCTGCCCTCTAGTGTTGTATGTGGTTACAATACAGCTGCGCTCTAGTGTAGTATGTAGGTACCTTGCAGCTGCCCACTAGTGTAGTATGTGGTTACAGTACAGCTGCAGTCTAGTGTAGTATGTGGTTACAGTACAGCTACCCTCTTGTGTAGTATGTGGTTACAGTACAGCTGCGCTCTAGTGTAGTATGTGGTTACAGTACAGCTGCGCTCTAGTGTAGTATGTGATTACAGTGCAGTTGCATTCTAGTGTAGTATGTGGTTACAGTGCAGTTGCGCTCTAGTGTAGTATGTGGTTACAGTGCAGCTGCACTCTAGTGTAGTATGTGGTTACAGTACAGCTGCGCTATAGTGTAGTATGTGATTACAGTACAGCTGCCCTCTAGTGTAGTATGTGGTTACAGTACAGCTGCGTTATAGTGTAGTATGTGATTACAGTACAGCTGCGCTATAGTGTAGTATGTGATTACAGTACAGCTGCGTTCTAGTGTAGAATGTGGTTACAGTACAGCTGCGCTATAGTGTAGTATGTGGTTACAGTACAGCTGCGCTCTAGTGTAGTATATGGTTACAGTACAGCTGCGCTCTAGTGTAGTATGTGGTTACAGTACAGCTGCGCTGTAGTGTAGTATGCAGTTACAGTGGGGCTGCGTTCTAGTGTAGTATGTGGTTACAGTACAGCTGCGCTCTAGTGTATGTGGTTACAGTACACCTGCTCTCTAGTCTAGTATGTAGTTACAGTGGGGCTGCATTCTAGTGTAGTATATGGTTACAGTACAGCTGCGCTCTAGTGTAGTATGTGGTTACAGTACAGCTGCTCTCTAGTGTAGTATGTGGTTACAGTACAGCTGCGCTCTAGTGTAGTATGTAGTTACAGTGGGGCTGCATTCTAGTGTAGTATATGGTTACAGTACAGCTGCGCTCTAGTGTAGTATGTGGTTACAGTGCAGTTGCGCTCTAGTGTAGTATGTGGTTACAGTACAGCTGCGTTCTAGTGTAGTATGTGGTTACAGTACAGCAGCGCTCTAGTGTAGTATGTGGTTACAGTACAGCTGCGCTCTAGTGTAGTATGTGGTTACAGTACAGCTGCGCTGTAGTGTAGTATGCAGTTACAGTGGGGCTGCGTTCTAGTGTAGTATGTGGTTACAGTACAGCTGCGCTCTAGTGTATGTGGTTACAGTACAGCTGCTCTCTAGTGTAGTATGTAGTTACAGTGGGGCTGCATTCTAGTGTAGTATATGGTTACAGTACAGCTGCGCTCTAGTGTAGTATGTGGTTACAGTACAGCTGCTCTCTAGTGTAGTATGTAGTTACAGTACAGCTGCGCTCTAGTGTAGTATGTAGTTACAGTGGGGCTGCATTCTAGTGTAGTATATGGTTACAGTACAGCTGCGCTCTAGTGTAGTATGTGGTTACAGTACAGCTGCGTTCTAGTGCAGTATGTGGTTACAGTACAGCTGCGCTCTAGTATAGTATGTCGTTTCAGTACAGCTGCGCTCTAGTATAGTATGTGGTTACAGTACAGCTGCTCTATAGTGTAGTATGTAGCTACAGTACAGCTGCCCTCTAGTGTAGTATGTGGTTACAATACAGCTGCGCTCTAGTGTAGTATGTAGGTATCTTGCAGCTGCCCACTAGTGTAGTATGTGGTTACAGTACAGCTGCGGTCTAGTATAGTATGTGGTTACAGTACAGCTGCGCTCTAGTGTAGTATGTGGTTACAGTACAGCTGCGCTCTAGTGTAGTATGTGGTTACAGTACAGCTGCCCTCTAATGTAGTATGTGGTTACAGTACAGCTACCCTCTAGTGTAGTATGTGGTTACAGTACAGCTGCCCTCTAATGTAGTATGTGGTTACAGTACAGCTGCGCTCTAGTGTAGTATGTGGTTACAGTACAGCTGCGCTTTAGTGTAGTATGTGGTTACAGTACAGCTGCGTTCTAGTGTAGTATGTGGTTACAGTACAGCTGCGCTCTAGTGTAGTATGTGGTTACAGTACAGCTGCGCTCTAGTGTAGTATGTGATTACAGTGCAGTTGCATTCTAGTGTAGTATGTGGTTACAGTACAGCTGCCCTCTAGTGTAGTATGTGGTTACAGTACAGCTGCGCTCTAGTGTAGTATGTGGTTACAGTACAGCTGCGCTTTAGTGTAGTATGTGGTTACAGTACAGCTGCGTTCTAGTGTAGTATGTGGTTACAGTACAGCTGCGCTCTAGTGTAGTATGTGGTTACAGTACAGCTGCGCTCTAGTGTAGTATGTGGTTACAGTGCAGTTGCGCTCTAGTGTAGTATGTGGTTACAGTGCAGTTGCACTCTAGTGTAGTATGTGGTTACAATGCAGTTGCACTCTAGTGTAGTATGTGGTTACAGTGCAGTTGCGCTCTAGTGTAGTATGTGGTTACAGTGCAGTTGCGCTCTAGTGTAGTATGCGGTTACAGTACAGTTGCGCTCTAGTGTAGTATGCGGTTACAGTGCAGTTGCACTCTAGTGTAGTATGTGGTTACAGTGCAGTTGCACTCTAGTGTAGTATGTGGTTACAGTGCAGTTGCGCTCTAGTGTAGTATGTGGTTACAGTACAGTTGCGCTCTAGTGTAGTATGTGGTTACAATGCAGTTGCACTCTAGTGTAGTATGTGGTTACAGTGCAGTTGCGCTCTAGTGTAGTATGTGGTTACAGTACAGTTGCGCTCTAGTGTAGTATGTGGTTACAGTGCAGTTGCGCTCTAGTGTAGTATGTGGTTACAGTGCAGTTGCGCTCTAGTGTAGTATGTGGTTACAGTGCAGTTGCGCTCTAGTGTAGTATGTGGTTACGGTACAGCTGCGTTCTAGTGTAGTATGTAGGTACGGTCACCACCCCCGTTACAACACGCTGCTGAGTAACCTAGCCGCATCATACGCAGTGTATGTGTGAGATCATTGATGCGCAGAGTAATAGGTAATACAGGGGACCAGGAATCTCTCCTGAATACTCTCTCATTAAGTACACAGAACACTATGCCGCGGGGAAGTAATGAGACTTGTTCATGAACACGCTTCGCACTCTACTTACATGTTTTTAGTAGTTATTGCTTTCCAACATTGTGTATACGAGCTTCTGTAACATGTATCCAGCCTGTATGTAACATGTTACGTGTGCGTGTTTTGCAGCAGCGGCAGTGTGAGCGGCCTGACCCTGAAGCTTATGAAGACCTCTGTCATGGAGATGTTGGACACTTTGTCTGATGATGACTACGTCACCGTGGCTTCTGTGAGGATCTCCCCAATTTTTTCCTGCGCCTCCCATCCCTCTAATGGCAGAGGAGAGAGGAGAGAGATTCAGCAGATAATCTAGTAGTTTTTAAAGAACAAGGAAAGATACTGATATGTAGTTAAAGCTGAGTGTTACTGAGCTGCATCATATATGACATGACCTGAGTGCTTATAAATAGAGTAAGGGGTCAGGGGGCCTGTGTTTTGTGCCACGTGTCCATCTCTAGCATTGTATGTAGTTACAGTGGGGCTGCGTTCCGGAGTCCTCCATTCCCCCTGGCTCCTGTGCGGCGTGCTTCCGTGGTAGGGGGAGGGGCTTCTCGACCAGAGCAGACACAGAGGGACTGACTGGTGCATTGGTTTATTCACACGTAGGGGTGTGTAAGTCTTGTGGCTTTTATTACCTGTATGTTATCTCATTCAGAGGCCACGGTGGTACATATGTGGGTTCAGTGGAGCTAATACTGTACCTTATAACAGAGCTGCAGTAGAATTTCCGGGTGACACAGAACAGCGTATTTTCCTTACTCCCTGTTTGAGGTTTGGTGGTTCTGCCGCTGCTGTTCCTCAGGAGGTGGAATGTAGAGGAAGGAACTCAGGAAGCCCTTTGGGGTATTGAAGGTCCCTCTGTAGGACTGTGGTGGATGGTCTGCAGAGCTTGGGGTCTTGCCATGGTTCTCAGCCGGCAGTGATCCGGTATACTGCGGCGCTGCTGTTATATTATGTCTCCTTACACTGATCAGTCAGTAAGAGTGACAGGAGCGACCTCTTTATTTTGCATTGCTTTTAGTTCCACGAGAAGGCAGAGCCGGTGTCCTGTTTCCAGCAGCTTGTCCAGGCCAACGTGAGAAACAAGAAGGTGATAAAGGAGGCCGTGCAGGACATGGTCGCACGAGGGACAACAGACTATAAGGCCGGCTTCGAGTACGCCTTCAGCCAGCTGCAGAACGTGAGTTTCTTAGGGACTATCTGTACAGGGAAGGCTCAGGAGTGTACTAAGGGACTATCTGTACAGGGAAAGCTCAGGAGTGTACTAAGGGACTATCTGTACAGGGAAAGCTCAGGAGTGTACTAAGGGACTATCTGTACAGGGAAGGCTCAGGAGTGTACTAAGGGACTATCTGTACAGGGAAGGCTCAGGAGAGTACTAAGGGACTATCTGTACAGGGAAGGCTCAGGAGTGTACTAAGGGACTATCTATACAGGGAAGGCTCAGGAGTGTACTAAGGGACTATCAGTACAGGGAAGGCTCAGGAGTGTACTAAGGGACTATCAGTACAGGGAAGGCTCAGGAGTGTACTAAGGTACTATCTGTACAGGGAAGGCTCAGGAGTGTACTAAGGGACTATCTATACAGGGAAGGCTCAGGAGTGTACTAATCTGTACAGGGAAGGCTCAGGAGTGTACTAAGGGACTATCTGTACAGGGAAGGCTCAGGCGTGTACTAAGGGACTATCTGTACAAGGAAGGCTCAGGCGTGTACTAAGGGACTATCTGTACAGGGAAGGTTCAGGAGTGTACTAAGGGACTATCTGTACAGGGAAGGCTCAGGCGTGTACTAAGGGACTATCTGTACAGGGAAGGCTCAGGAGTGTACTAAGGTACTATCTGTACAGGGAAGGCTCAGGAGTGTACTAAGGGACTATCTATACAGGGAAGGCTCAGGAGTGTACTAAGGGACTATCTGTACAGGGAAGGCTCAGGAGTGTACTAAGGTACTATCTGTACAGGGAAGGCTCAGGAGAGTACTAAGGGACTATCTGTACAGGGAAGGCTCAGGAGTGTACTAAGGGACTATCTATACAGGGAAGGCTCAGGAGTGTACTAAGGGACTATCTGTACAGGGAAGGCTCAGGCGTGTACTAAGGGACTATCTGTACAGGGAAGGCTCAGGAGTGTACTAAGGGACTATCTGTACAGGGAAGGCTCAGGAGTGTACTAAGGGTCTATCTGTACAGGGAAGGCTCAGGAGTGTACTAAGGGTCTATCTGTACAGGGAAGGCTCAGGCGTGTACTAAGGGACTATCTGTACAGGGAAGGCTCAGGAGTGTACTAAGGTACTATCTGTACAGCGAAGGCTCAGGAGTGTACTAAGGGACTATCTGTACAGGGAAGGCTCAGGAGTGTACTAAGGGACTATCTGTACAGGGAAGGCTCAGGAGTGTACTAAGGGACTATCTGTACAGGGAAGGCTCAGGCGTGTACTAAGGGACTATCTGTACAGGGAAGGCTCAGGCGTGTACTAAGGGACTATCTGTACAGGGAAGGCTCAGGAGTGTACTAAGGGACTATCTGTACAGGGAAGGCTCAGGAGTGTACTAAGGGACTATCTGTACAGGGAAGGCTCAGGAGTGTACTAAGGGACTATCTGTACAGGGAAGGCTCAGGAGTGTACTAAGGGACTATCTATACAGGGAAGGCTCAGGAGTGTACTAAGGGACTATCTGTACAGGGAAGGCTCAGGAGAGTACTAAGGGACTATCTGTACAGGGAAGGCTCAGGCATGTACTAAGGGACTATCTGTACAAGGAAGGCTCAGGCGTGTACTAAGGGACTATCTGTACAGGGAAGGCTCAGGAGTGTACTAAGGGACTATCTGTACAGGGAAGGCTCAGGAGTGTACTAAGGGACTATCTGTACAGGGAAGGCTCAGGAGTGTACTAAGGGACTATCTGTACAGGGAAGGCTCAGGAGTGTACTAAGATACTATCTGTACAGGGAAGGCTCAGGAGTGTACTAAGGGACTATCTGTACAGGGAAGGCTCAGGCGTGTACTAAGGGACTATCTGTACAGGGAAGGCTCAGGAGTGTACTAAGGGACTATCTATACAGGGAAGGCTCAGGAGTGTACTAAGGGACTATCTGTACAGGGAAGGCTCAGGCATGTACTAAGGGAGAGTAGCTCTTTATATATATTACTGGTTCCAATTGGTTTTGTGTGGGAGAGATTCAATTAAGCGCAAGGTCCAGTTGAAGCCTCGCACGATACGTCCCTGCCGTATATTACCGTTACAGAATCGAGGTGCCATTCTTCCTGTATCCGTAATATCCGGACGCGTTTCCCTTTACTCATTGCTGCAATATTTACTGTCCTTTATGAATAAACATGACTATATGTCTCCTTATCTGTGACAGCATAATGTCACACGCGCAAACTGCAACAAGATGATTATGATGTTCACGGATGGGGGAGAAGACCGTGTGCAGGACGTGTTTGAGAAGTACAACTGGCCGAACAAAACGGTACGTGACTTGGTGCAATATCCACAGGGTCTTATTTATTTAAGAAAAACGTTTTAAATGTTTCCATAATACTTTCATAGTGGAATAGTGGATGCTGCCCTCATTCGCTTTTAGTGAAATGTTTGTGTCACTGGCTCTGGTGTATTCCACGTGCACATTAGATACTGTGGGCCTCATTCAGAGGCGGTCGTAGGATGCAAGCGGTCTTTCTGAAACAGGGCGGCCGCTTGCATCCTGAACGGCCGCTTCCATGTCGGTTGTTAGGCTGTGGGTTAACACCCACAGCTCTAACAACCACTACGGGTGATGGTCAAGACCATCGCGACCATCGGGGCTTACGACAAGACCCTAAGGTAGGGTCTCGTCAACCTTAAGCCCCAGGGAGCTTCCTGCTCTGTTTGAGCAGGAAGCTCCTCACTGATATCACTGGTGATGTCAGTGGGGCCACCCCCAAATGGCAAGCGTTCCGACAGGAACGCCTCCGTTTGGCCGGGCACGCCCCCGGCCCGCCCAGCAAACGGAGCGAGCTGTCACTCAACATGGACAGCTCGTCCCGTCTGCTACGAGACCCCTAACGACGGATCACCCGTCGTTAGCCGGGTCTCGCGCATATGCACGATGGAGCCGGCTCCGTCGTGCACATGCGCACTGGAGCAACATCGACCCGGTTGCGAGCTCGTAGAGCTAACGAGCGGGTCTGAATATGCTCCTGTATTCCCTATATAGAACATCTGGAACTGAGCCTTGCACGCATTACATATAGAAGAGTGCACTCATTGGGCTCCATTCAGACACGCTCGCTAGATGCGTTCGCACACATCGTACGTATGCAAATCCGCGATCGCACAGCAAGGCAACAGCACGCCCACTTTCCCACGTCATGTCCAGGAAGTGTATGCAACCATCGGTAACATCAAGTACCATCGGAAGCGATCGCAGCACTTGTGGCTGACCATACCCTGCCGAAAGCACTGCGGGTGATTCAGTAAGATTTTCAACCATGTGACGTGTACTATGACGCTGCGTCTTAATTATGCACGCCTCTGAAACGGCATTGAGACGCTCAGGCACACCTGTGTTCGCACCGCTGCTCCCCCGTTTCCAGCGACCAACCCCTGTCACAAATGGCTTCTCCTGTCACTAGCTAGCGAGCTGTCTAAGCGCAGCGAGCGAACGCTTCCCGATCGCATGGACTAGTTTGCGCACGAGCACTGCGATGCGTACGCATGCGCAGATTGCAAAATTTGTCTAGCTGCGTGCGTACGCAGCCTAACGAGCGGGTGTGAATCGGGCCCACTATGCTAAGTTACATTGACCTGCACAGTAATAGTCTATGATACAGCAGTTCTAGTGGGCGGATTCAGAGACGGAAGCTAATGCAATTTTCGCGCCAATCGAGCGATTATTTGCCATTGCGCATGTTTATGCACCGCACTGTGCGTGCTGCGATTGCATTACAGTGTGCGTTCTACAGTAATAGTATATGTCACAGCAGTTACAGCGTGAGTTGTACAGTAATTGTGCATGGTACAGCAGTTACAGCGTGAGTTGTACAGTAATAGTATATGTCACAGCAGTTACAGTGTGCGTTCTACAGTAATAGTATATGTCACAGCAGTTACAGTGTGAGTTGTACAGTAATAGTACATGGTACAGCACTTACAGTGTGCGTTCTACAGTAATAGTATATGTCACAGCAGTTACAGTGTGAGTTCTACAGTAATAGTACATGGTACAGCACTTACAGTGTGCGTTCTACAGTAATAGTATATGTCACAGCAGTTACAGCGTGAGTTGTACAGTAATAGTACATGGTACAGCACTTACAGTGTGCGTTCTACAGTAATAGTATATGTCACAGCAGTTACAGTGTGAGTTGTACAGTAATAGTACATGGTACAGCACTTACAGTGTGCGTTCTACAGTAATAGTATATGTCACAGCAGTTACAGCGTGAGTTGTACAGTAATAGTGCATGGTACAGCAGTTATAGTATACGTTGTACAGTAATAGTGCATGGTACAGCAGTTATAGTGTGCGTTGTACAGTAATAGTGCATGGTACAACAGTTATAGTGTACGTTGTACAGTAATTGTGCATGGTACAGCAGTAACAGCGTGCGTTGTACAGTAATTGTGCATGGTACAGCAGTTATAGTGTGCGTTGTACAGTAATTGTGCATGGTACAGCAGTTATAGTGTGTGTTGTACAGTAATAGTGCATGGTACAGCAGTTACAGCGTGCGTTGTACAGTAATAGTGCATGGTACAGCAGTTACAGCGTGCGTTGTACAGTAATTGTGCATGGCACAGCAGTTATAGTGTGCGTTGTACAGTAATTGTGCATGGTACAGCAGTTACAGTGTGTGTTGTACAATAATAGTGCATGGTACAGCAGTTACAGTGTGTGTTGTACAGTAATAGTGCAGCATACAGCAGTTGTGGTGTAGTGTGTGTTGTACAGTAATAGTGCAGCATACAGCAGTTGTAGTGTAGTGTGTGTTGTACAGTAATAGTGCAGGATACAGCAGTTGTAGTGTAGTGTGTGTTGTACAGTAATAGTTCAGCATACAGCAGTTGTAGTGTAGTGTGCGTTGTACAGTAATAGTGCAGGATACAGCAGTTGTAGTGTAGTGTGTGTTGTACAGTAATAGTGCATGGTACAGCAGTTGTAGTGTAGTGTGCGTTGTACAGTAATAGTGCAGGATACAGCAGTTGTAGTGTAGTGTGCGTTGTACAGTAATAGTGCAGCATACAGCAGTTGTAGTGTAGTGTGCGTTGTACAGTAATAGTGCAGGATACAGCAGTTGTAGTGTAGTGTGCGTTGTACAGTAATAGTGCAGGATACAGCAGTTGTAGTGTAGTGTGTGTTGTACAGTAATAGTGCATGGTACAGCAGTTACAGCGTGCGTTGTACAGTAATTGTGCATGGCACAGCAGTTATAGTGTGCGTTGTACAGTAATTGTGCATGGTACAGCAGTTACAGTGTGTGTTGTACAATAATAGTGCAGCATACAGCAGTTGTGGTGTAGTGTGTGTTGTACAGTAATAGTGCAGCATACAGCAGTTGTAGTGTAGTGTGTGTTGTACAGTAATAGTGCAGGATACAGCAGTTGTAGTGTAGTGTGTGTTGTACAGTAATAGTTCAGCATACAGCAGTTGTAGTGTAGTGTGCGTTGTACAGTAATAGTGCAGGATACAGCAGTTGTAGTGTAGTGTGCGTTGTACAGTAATAGTGCAGGATACAGCAGTTATACTGTTGTGTGTTGTACAGTAATAGTGCAGCATACAGCAGTTGTAGTGTAGTGTGTGTTGTACAGTAATAGTGCAGGATACAGCAGTTGTAGTGTAGTGTGTGTTGTACAGTAATAGTTCAGCATACAGCAGATGTAGTGTAGTGTGCGTTGTACAGTAATAGTGCAGGATACAGCAGTTGTGGTGTAGTGTGCGTTGTACAGTAATAGTGCAGCATACAGCAGTTGTAGTGTAGTGTGTGTTGTACAGTAATAGTGCAGGATACAGCAGTTGTAGTGTAGTGTGCGTTGTACAGTAATAGTTCAGCATACAGCAGTTGTAGTGTAGTGTGTGTTGTACAGTAATAGTGCAGCATACAGCAGTTGTAGTGTAGTGTGCGTTGTACAGTAATAGTGCAGGATACAGCAGTTGTAGTGTAGTGTGCGTTGTACAGTAATAGTGCAGGATACAGCAGTTGTAGTGTAGTGTGCGTTGTACAGTAATAGTGCAGCATACAGCAGTTGTAGTGTAGTGTGCGTTGTACAGTAATAGTTCAGCATACAGCAGTTGTAGTGTAGTGTGTGTTGTACAGTAATAGTGCAGCATACAGCAGTTGTAGTGTAGTGTGTGTTGTACAGTAATAGTGCAGCATACAGCAGTTGTAGTGTAGTGTGTGTTGTACAGTAATAGTGCAGGATACAGCAGTTGTAGTGTAGTGTGCGTTGTACAGTAATAGTGCAGCATACAGCAGTTGTAGTGTAGTGTGCGTTGTACAGTAATAGTGTAGGATACAGCAGTTGTAGTGTAGTGTGCGTTGTACAGTAATAGTGCAGGATACAGCAGTTGTAGTGTAGTGTGTGTTGTACAGTAATAGTGCAGCATACAGCAGTTGTAGTGTAGTGTGTGTTGTACAGTAATAGTGCAGCATACAGCAGTTGTAGTGTAGTGTGCATTGTACAGTAATAGTGCAGGATACAGCAGTTGTAGTGTAGTGTGTGTTGTACAGTAATAGTGCAGCATACAGCAGTTGTAGTGTAGTGTGCGTTGTACAGTAATAGTGCAGCATACAGCAGTTGTAGTGTAGTGTGTGTTGTACTGTAATAGTGCAGCATACAGCAGTTGTAGTGTAGTGTGTGTTGTACAGTAATAGTGCAGCATACAGCAGTTGTAGTGTAGTGTGTGTTGTACAGTAATAGTTCAGCATACAGCAGTTGTAGTGTAGTGTGCGTTGTACAGTAATAGTGCAGGATACAGCAGTTGTAGTGTAGTGTGCGTTGTACAGTAATAGTGCAGGATACAGCAGTTGTGCTGTAGTGTGTGTTGTACAGTAATAGTGCAGCATACAGCAGTTGTGCTGTAGTGTGTGTTGTACAGTAATAGTGCAGCATACAGCAGTTGTAGTGTAGTGTGCGTTGTACAGTAATAGTGCAGCATACAGCAGTTGTAGTGTAGTGTGCGTTGTACAGTAATAGTGCAGGATACAGCAGTTGTGCTGTAGTGTGCGTTGTACAGTAATAGTGCAGCATACAGCAGTTGTAGTGTAGTGTGTGTTGTACAGTAATAGTGCTGCATACAGCAGTTGTAGTGTAGTGTGTGTTGTACAGTAATAGTGCAGGATACAGCAGTTGTAGTGTAGTGTGTGTTGTACAGTAATAGTGCAGCATACAGCAGTTGTAGTGTAGTGTGTGTTGTACAGTAATAGTGCAGCATACAGCAGTTGTAGTGTAGTGTGCGTTGTACAGTAATAGTGCAGGATACAGCAGTTGTAGTGTAGTTTGCGTTGTACAGTAATAGTGCAGGATACAGCAGTTGTGGTGTAGTGTGCGTTGTACAGTAATAGTGCAGGATACAGCAGTTGTAGTGTAGTTTGCGTTGTACAGTAATAGTGCAGGATACAGCTGTTGTAGTGTAGTGTGCGTTGTACAGTAATAGTGCAGGATACAGCAGTTGTAGTGTAGTGTGTGTTGTACAGTAATAGTGCAGCATACAGCAGTTGTAGTGTAGTGTGCGTTGTACAGTAATAGTGCAGCATACAGCAGTTGTAGTGTAGTGTGTGTTGTACAGTAATAGTGCAGCATACAGCAGTTGTAGTGTAGTGTGCGTTGTACAGTAATAGTGCAGGATACAGCAGTTGTAGTGTAGTGTGCGTTGTACAGTAATAGTTCAGCATACAGCAGTTGTAGTGTAGTGTGTGTTGTACAGTAATAGTGCAGCATACAGCAGTTGTAGTGTAGTGTGCGTTGTACAGTAATAGTGCAGGATACAGCAGTTGTAGTGTAGTGTGTGTTGTACAGTAATAGTGCAGGATACAGCAGTTGTAGTGTAGTGTGCGTTGTACAGTAATAGTGCAGCATACAGCAGTTGTAGTGTAGTGTGTGTTGTACAGTAATAGTGCAGCATACAGCAGTTGTAGTGTAGTGTGCGTTGTACAGTAATAGTGCAGCATACAGCAGTTGTAGTGTAGTGTGCGTTGTACAGTAATAGTGCAGGATACAGCAGTTGTAGTGTAGTGTGCGTTGTACAGTAATAGTGCAGGATACAGCAGTTGTAGTGTAGTGTGCGTTGTACAGTAATAGTGCAGCATACAGCAGTTGTAGTGTAGTGTGTGTTGTACAGTAATAGTGCAGCATACAGCAGTTGTAGTGTAGTGTGCGTTGTACAGTAATAGTGCAGGATACAGCAGTTGTAGTGTAGTGTGTGTTGTACAGTAATAGTGCAGCATACAGCAGTTGTAGTGTAGTGTGCGTTGTACAGTAATAGTGCAGCATACAGCAGTTGTAGTGTAGTGTGTGTTGTACTGTAATAGTGCAGCATACAGCAGTTGTAGTGTAGTGTGTGTTGTACAGTAATAGTGCAGCATACAGCAGTTGTAGTGTAGTGTGTGTTGTACAGTAATAGTTCAGCATACAGCAGTTGTAGTGTAGTGTGCGTTGTACAGTAATAGTGCAGGATACAGCAGTTGTAGTGTAGTGTGCGTTGTACAGTAATAGTGCAGCATACAGCAGTTGTAGTGTAGTGTGCGTTGTACAGTAATAGTGCAGGATACAGCAGTTGTGCTGTAGTGTGTGTTGTACAGTAATAGTGCAGCATACAGCAGTTGTAGTGTAGTGTGTGTTGTACAGTAATAGTGCTGCATACAGCAGTTGTAGTGTAGTGTGTGTTGTACAGTAATAGTGCAGGATACAGCAGTTGTAGTGTAGTGTGTGTTGTACAGTAATAGTGCAGCATACAGCAGTTGTAGTGTAGTGTGTGTTGTACAGTAATAGTGCAGCATACAGCAGTTGTAGTGTAGTGTGCGTTGTACAGTAATAGTGCAGGATACAGCAGTTGTAGTGTAGTTTGCGTTGTACAGTAATAGTGCAGGATACAGCAGTTGTGGTGTAGTGTGCGTTGTACAGTAATAGTGCAGGATACAGCAGTTGTAGTGTAGTTTGCGTTGTACAGTAATAGTGCAGGATACAGCAGTTGTAGTGTAGTGTGCGTTGTACAGTAATAGTGCAGGATACAGCAGTTGTAGTGTAGTGTGTGTTGTACAGTAATAGTGCAGCATACAGCAGTTGTAGTGTAGTGTGCGTTGTACAGTAATAGTGCAGCATACAGCAGTTGTAGTGTAGTGTGTGTTGTACAGTAATAGTGCAGCATACAGCAGTTGTAGTGTAGTGTGCGTTGTACAGTAATAGTGCAGGATACAGCAGTTGTAGTGTAGTTTGCGTTGTACAGTAATAGTGCAGGATACAGCAGTTGTAGTGTAGTGTGCGTTGTACAGTAATAGTGCAGGATACAGCAGTTGTAGTGTAGTGTGTGTTGTACAGTAATAGTGCAGCATACAGCAGTTGTGGTGTAGTGTGCGTTGTACAGTAATAGTGCAGCATACAGCAGTTGTGGTGTAGTGTGCGTTGTACAGTAATAGTGCAGGATACAGCAGTTATACTGTAGTGTGTGTTGTACAGTAATAGTGCAGCATACAGCAGATGTAGTGTAGTGTGCGTTGTACAGTAATAGTTCAGCATACAGCAGTTGTAGTGTAGTGTGCGTTGTACAGTAATAGTGCAGCATACAGCAGTTGTAGTGTAGTGTGTTGTACAGTAATAGTGCAGCATACAGCAGTTGTAGTGTAGTGTGTGTTGTACAGTAATAGTGCAGCATACAGCAGTTGTAGTGTAGTGTGCGTTGTACAGTAATAGTGCAGCATACAGCAGTTGTAGTGTAGTGTGCGTTGTACAGTAATAGTGCAGGATACAGCAGTTGTAGTGTAGTGTGCGTTGTACAGTAATAGTGCAGGATACAGCAGTTGTAGTGTAGTGTGCGTCGTACAGTATTAGTGCTGCATACAGCAGTTGTGGTGTAGTGTGCGTTGTACAGTAATAGTGCAGGATACAGCAGTTGTAGTGTAGTGTGCGTCGTACAGTATTAGTGCTGCATACAGCAGTTGTAGTGTAGTGCGTGTTGTACAGTAATAGTGCAGCATACAGCAGTTGTAGTGTAGTGTGTGTTGTATAGTAATAGTGCAGCATACAGCAGTTGTAGTGTAGTGTGCGTTGTACAGTAATAGTGCAGGATACAGCAGTTGTAGTGTAGTGTGTGTTGTACAGTAATAGTGCAGCATACAGCAGTTGTAGTGTAGTGTGCGTTGTACAGTAATAGTGCAGGATACAGCAGTTGTAGTGTAGTGTGCGTCGTACAGTATTAGTGCTGCATACAGCAGTTGTAGTGTAGTGTGCGTTGTACAGTAATAGTGCAGGATACAGCAGTTGTAGTGTAGTGTGCGTCGTACAGTAATAGTGCAGCATACAGCAGTTGTGGTGTAGTGTGCGTTGTACAGTAATAGTGCAGGATACAGCAGTTGTAGTGTAGTGTGCGTTGTACAGTAATAGTGCAGCATACAGCAGTTGTAGTGTAGTGTGCGTTGTACAGTAATAGTGCAGGATACAGCAGTTATACTGTAGTGTGTGTTGTACAGTAATAGTGCAGCATACAGCAGTTGTAGTGTAGTGTGCGTTGTACAGTAATAGTGCAGCATACAGCAGTTGTAGTGTAGTGTGTGTTGTACAGTAATAGTGCAGGATACAGCAGTTATACTGTAGTGTGTGTTGTACAGTAATAGTGCAGCATACAGCAGTTATACTGTAGTGTGTGTTGTACAGTAATAGTGCAGCATACAGCAGTTGTAGTGTAGTGTGCGTTGTACAGTAATAGTGCAGGATACAGCAGTTGTAGTGTAGTGTGCGTTGTACAGTAATAGTGCAGGATACAGCAGTTGTAGTGTAGTGTGCGTTGTACAGTAATAGTGCAGGATACAGCAGTTGTAGTGTACTGTGCGTCGTACAGTAATAGTGCAGCATACAGCAGTTGTAGTGTAGTGTGCGTTGTACAGTAATAGTGCAGGATACAGCAGTTGTAGTGTACTGTGCGTCGTACAGTAATAGTGCAGCATACAGCAGTTGTAGTGTAGTGTGTGTTGTACAGTAATAGTGCAGCATACAGCAGTTGTAGTGTAGTGTGTGTTGTACAGTAATAGTGCTGCATGCAGCAGTTGTAGTGTAGTGTGCGTTGTACAGTAATAGTGCAGCATACAGCAGTTGTAGTGTAGTGTGTGTTGTACAGTAATAGTGCAGGATACAGCAGTTATACTGTAGTGTGCGTTGTACAGTAATAGTGCAGCATACAGCAGTTGTAGTGTAGTGTGTGTTGTACAGTAATAGTGCAGGATACAGCAGTTGTAGTGTGTGTTGTACAGTAATAGTTCAGCATACAGCAGTTGTAGTGTAGTGTGTGTTGTACAGTAATAGTGCAGCATACAGCAGTTGTAGTGTAGTGTGCGTTGTACAGTAATAGTGCAGCATACAGCAGTTGTAGTGTAGTGTGTGTTGTACAGTAATAGTGCAGCATACAGCAGTTGTAGTGTAGTGTGCGTTGTACAGTAATAGTGCAGGATACAGCAGTTGTAGTGTAGTGTGTGTTGTACAGTAATAGTGCAGGATACAGCAGTTGTAGTGTAGTGTGTGTTGTACAGTAATAGTGCAGGATACAGCAGTTGTAGTGTAGTGTGCGTTGTACAGTAATAGTGCAGCATACAGCAGTTGTAGTGTAGTGTGTGTTGTACAGTAATAGTGCAGCATACAGCAGTTGTAGTGTAGTGTGTGTTGTACAGTAATAGTGCAGGATACAGCAGTTGTGGTGTAGTGTGTGTTGTACAGTAATAGTGCAGCATACAGCAGTTGTAGTGTAGTGTGTGTTGTACAGTAATAGTTCAGCATACAGCAGTTGTAGTGTGTGTTGTACAGTAATACTGCAGCATACAGCAGTTGTAGTGTAGTGTGTGTTGTACAGTAATAGTGCAGCATACAGCAGTTGTAGTGTAGTGTGCGTTGTACAGTAATAGTGCAGCATACAGCAGTTGTAGTGTAGTGTGTGTTGTACAGTAATACTGCAGCATACAGCAGTTGTAGTGTAGTGTGTGTTGTACAGTAATAGTGCAGCATACAGCAGTTGTAGTGTAGTGTGTGTTGTACAGTAATAGTTCAGCATACAGCAGTTGTAGTGTAGTGTGCGTTGTACAGTAATAGTGCAGCATACAGCAGTTGTAGTGTAGTGTGTGTTGTACAGTAATAGTGCAGGATACAGCAGTTGTAGTGTAGTGTGTGTTGTACAGTAATAGTGCAGGATACAGCAGTTGTAGTGTAGTGTGTGTTGTACAGTAATAGTGCAGCATACAGCAGTTGTAGTGTAGTGTGTGTTGTACAGTAATAGTTCAGCATACAGCAGTTGTAGTGTAGTGTGCGTTGTACAGTAATAGTGCTGCATACAGCAGTTGTAGTGTAGTGTGTGTTGTACAGTAATAGTTCAGCATACAGCAGTTGTAGTGTAGTGTGTGTTGTACAGTAATAGTGCAGGATACAGCAGTTGTAGTGTAGTGTGTGTTGTACAGTAATAGTGCAGGATACACCAGTTGTAGTGTAGTTTGTGTTGTACAGTAATAGTGCAGGATACAGCAGTTGTAGTGTAGTGTGCGTTGTACAGTAATAGTGCAGCATACAGCAGTTGTAGTGTAGTTTGTGTTGTACAGTAATAGTGCAGCATACAGCAGTTGTAGTGTAGTGTGCGTTGTACCGTAATAGTGCAGGATACAGCAGTTGTAGTGTAGTGTGTGTTGTACAGTAATAGTGCAGCATACAGCAGTTGTAGTGTAGTGTGTGTTGCACAGTAATAGTGCAGGATACAGCAGTTGTAGTGTAGTGTGTGTTGTACAGTAATAGTGCAGCATACAGCAGTTGTAGTGTAGTGTGTGTTGTACAGTAATAGTTCAGCATACAGCAGTTGTGGTGTAGTGTGTGTTGTACAGTAATAGTGCAGGATACAGCAGTTGTAGTGTAGTGTGCGTTGTACAGTAATAGTGCAGGATACAGCAGTTGTAGTGTAGTGTGTGTTGTACAGTAATAGTTCAGCATACAGCAGTTGTAGTGTAGTGTGTGTTGTACAGTAATAGTGCAGCATACAGCAGTTGTGGTGTAGTGTGTGTTGTACAGTAATAGTTCAGCATACAGCAGTTGTAGTGTAGTGTGTGTTGTACAGTAATAGTGCAGCATACAGCAGTTGTAGTGTAGTGTGTGTTGTACAGTAATAGTGCAGCATACAGCAGTTGTAGTGTAGTGTGCGTTGTACAGTAATAGTGCAGGATACAGCAGATGTAGTGTAGTTTGTGTTGTACAGTAATAGTGCAGCATACAGCAGTTGTAGTGTAGTGTGTGTTGTACAGTAATAGTGCAGCATACAGCAGTTGTAGTGTAGTGTGTGTTGTACAGTAATAGTGCAGCATACAGCAGTTGTAGTGTAGTGTGCGTTGTACAGTAATAGTGCAGGATACAGCAGATGTAGTGTAGTTTGTGTTGTACAGTAATAGTGCAGCATACAGCAGTTGGGGTGTAGTGTGTGTTGTACAGTAATAGTGCAGCATACAGCTGTTGTGGTGTAGTGTGTGTTGTACAGTAATAGTGCAGCATACAGCAGTTGTAGTGTAGTGTGTGTTGTACAGTAATAGTGCAGGATACAGCAGTTGTAGTGTAGTGTGCGTTGTACAGTAATAGTGCAGGATACAGCAGTTGTGGTGTAGTGCGTTGTACAGTAATAGTGCAGGATACAGCAGTTGTAGTGTAGTGTGTGTTGTACAGTAATAGTGCAGGATACAGCAGTTGTAGTGTAGTGTGCGTTGTACAGTAATAGTTCAGCATACAGCAGTTGTAGTGTAGTGTGTGTTGTACAGTAATAGTGCAGGATACAGCAGTTGTAGTGTAGTGTGCGTTGTACAGTAATAGTGCAGCATACAGCAGTTGTGGTGTAGTGCGTTGTACAGTAATAGTGCAGCATACAGCAGTTGTAGTGTAGTGTGTGTTGTACAGTAATAGTGCAGGATACAGCCGTTGTAGTGTAGTGTGTGTTGTACAGTAATAGTGCAGGATACAGCAGTTGTAGTGTAGTGTGTGTTGTACAGTAATAGTGCAGCATACAGCAGTTGTAGTGTAGTGTGTGTTGTACAGTAATAGTGCAGCATACAGCAGTTGTAGTGTAGTGTGTGTTGTATAGTAATAGTGCAGCATACAGCAGTTGTAGTGTAGTTTGTGTTG
The DNA here is from genome assembly GCA_031769625.1 of Taudactylus pleione. NCBI lineage: Eukaryota > Metazoa > Chordata > Amphibia > Anura > Myobatrachidae > Taudactylus > Taudactylus pleione. The sequence goes on from JAUIMM010000280.1 coordinate 201,219, forward strand.
TACAGTAATAGTGCAGCATACAGCAGTTGTGGTGTAGTGTGTGTTGTACTGTAATAGTGCAGCATACAGCAGTTGTAGTGTAGTTTGTGTTGTACAGTAATAGTGCAGCATACAGCAGTTGTAGTGTAGTGTGTGTTGTATAGTAATAGTGCAGCATACAGCAGTTGTAGTGTAGTTTGTGTTGTACAGTAATAGTGCAGCATACAGCAGTTGTGGTGTAGTGTGTGTTGTATAGTAATAGTGCAGCATACAGCAGTTGTAGTGTAGTTTGTGTTGTACAGTAATAGTGCAGCATACAGCAGTTGTAGTGTAGTGTGTGTTGTATAGTAATAGTGCAGCATACAGCAGTTGTAGTGTAGTTTGTGTTGTACAGTAATAGTTCAGCATACAGCAGTTGTGGTGTAGTGTGTGTTGTACAGTAATAATGCAGCATACAGCAGTTGTAGTGTAGTGTGTGTTGTACAGTAATAGTGCAGGATACAGCAGTTGTAGTGTAGTGTGTGTTGTACAGTAATAGTGCAGGATACAGCAGTTGTAGTGTAGTTTGTGTTGTACAGTAATAGTGCAGGATACAGCAGTTGTAGTGTAGTGTGCGTTGTACAGTAATAGTGCAGCATACAGCAGTTGTAGTGTAGTTTGTGTTGTACAGTAATAGTGCAGCATACAGCAGTTGTGGTGTAGTGTGCGTTGTACCGTAATAGTGCAGGATACAGCAGTTGTGGTGTAGTGTGCGTTGTACAGTAATAGTGCAGGATACAGCAGTTGTAGTGTAGTGTGCGTTGTACAGTAATAGTGCAGCATACAGCAGTTGTAGTGTAGTGTGTGTTGTACAGTAATAGTGCAGCATACAGCAGTTGTAGTGTAGTGTGTGTTGTACAGTAATAGTGCAGGATACAGCAGTTGTAGTGTAGTGTGTGTTGTACAGTAATAGTGCAGCATACAGCAGTTGTAGTGTAGTGTGTGTTGTACAGTAATAGTTCAGCATACAGCAGTTGTGGTGTAGTGTGTGTTGTACAGTAATAGTGCAGGATACAGCAGTTGTAGTGTAGTGTGCGTTGTACAGTAATAGTGCAGGATACAGCAGTTGTAGTGTAGTGTGCGTTGTATAGTAATAGTGCAGCATACAGCAGTTGTAGTGTAGTGTGCGTTGTACAGTAATAGTGCAGCATACAGCAGTTGTGGTGTAGTGTGTGTTGTACAGTAATAGTGCAGCATACAGCAGTTGTAGTGTAGTGTGTGTTGTACAGTAATAGTGCAGGATACAGCAGTTGTAGTGTAGTGTGTGTTGTACAGTAATAGTGCAGCATACAGCAGTTGTAGTGTAGTGTGTGTTGTACAGTAATAGTTCAGCATACAGCAGTTGTGGTGTAGTGTGTGTTGTACAGTAATAGTGCAGGATACAGCAGTTGTAGTGTAGTGTGCGTTGTACAGTAATAGTGCAGCATACAGCAGTTGTAGTGTAGTGTGCGTTGTACAGTAATAGTGCAGCATACAGCAGTTGGGGTGTAGTGTCTGTTGTACAGTAATAGTGCAGCATACAGCAGTTGTAGTGTAGTGTGCGTTGTACAGTAATAGTGCAGGATACAGCAGATGTAGTGTAGTTTGTGTTGTACAGTAATAGTGCAGCATACAGCAGTTGGGGTGTAGTGTGTGTTGTACAGTAATAGTGCAGGATACAGCAGTTGTAGTGTAGTGTGTGTTGTACAGTAATAGTGCAGCATACAGCAGTTGTAGTGTAGTGTGTGTTGTACAGTAATAGTGCAGCATACAGCAGTTGTAGTGTAGTGTGTGTTGTACAGTAATAGTGCAGCATACAGCAGTTGTAGTGTAGTGTGTGTTGTACAGTAATAGTGCAGCATACAGCAGTTGTAGTGTAGTGTGCGTTGTACAGTAATAGTGCAGGATACAGCAGATGTAGTGTAGTTTGTGTTGTACAGTAATAGTGCAGCATACAGCAGTTGGGGTGTAGTGTGTGTTGTACAGTAATAGTGCAGCATACAGCAGTTGTAGTGTAGTGTGTGTTGTACAGTAATAGTGCAGCATACAGCAGTTGTAGTGTAGTGTGTGTTGTACAGTAATAGTGCAGGATACAGCAGTTGTAGTGTAGTGTGCGTTGTACAGTAATAGTGCAGGATACAGCAGTTGTGGTGTAGTGCGTTGTACAGTAATAGTGCAGGATACAGCAGTTGTAGTGTAGTGTGTGTTGTACAGTAATAGTGCAGGATACAGCAGTTGTAGTGTAGTGTGTGTTGTACAGTAATAGTGCAGTATACAGCAGTTGTAGTGTAGTGTGCGTTGTACAGTAATAGTTCAGCATACAGCAGTTGTAGTGTAGTGTGCGTTGTACAGTAATAGTGCAGGATACAGCAGTTGTAGTGTAGTGTGCGTTGTACAGTAATAGTGCAGCATACAGCAGATGTAGTGTAGTTTGTGTTGTACAGTAATAGTGCTGCATACAGCAGTTGTGGTGTAGTGCGTTGTACAGTAATAGTGCAGGATACAGCAGTTGTAGTGTAGTGTGTGTTGTACAGTAATAGTGCAGGATACAGCAGTTGTAGTGTAGTGTGTGTTGTACAGTAATAGTGCAGGATACAGCCGTTGTAGTGTAGTGTGTGTTGTACAGTAATAGTGCAGGATACAGCAGTTGTAGTGTAGTGTGTGTTGTACAGTAATAGTGCAGCATACAGCAGTTGTAGTGTAGTGTGTGTTGTACAGTAATAGTGCAGCATACAGCAGTTGTAGTGTAGTGTGTGTTGTATAGTAATAGTGCAGCATACAGCAGTTGTAGTGTAGTTTGTGTTGTACAGTAATAGTGCAGCATACAGCAGTTGTGGTGTAGTGTGTGTTGTACTGTAATAGTGCAGCATACAGCAGTTGTAGTGTAGTTTGTGTTGTACAGTAATAGTGCAGCATACAGCAGTTGTAGTGTAGTGTGTGTTGTATAGTAATAGTGCAGCATACAGCAGTTGTAGTGTAGTTTGTGTTGTACAGTAATAGTGCAGCATACAGCAGTTGTGGTGTAGTGTGTGTTGTATAGTAATAGTGCAGCATACAGCAGTTGTAGTGTAGTTTGTGTTGTACAGTAATAGTGCAGCATACAGCAGTTGTAGTGTAGTGTGTGTTGTATAGTAATAGTGCAGCATACAGCAGTTGTAGTGTAGTTTGTGTTGTACAGTAATAGTTCAGCATACAGCAGTTGTGGTGTAGTGTGTGTTGTACAGTAATAATGCAGCATACAGCAGTTGTAGTGTAGTGTGTGTTGTACAGTAATAGTGCAGCATACAGCAGTTGTGGTGTAGTGTGTGTTGTACAGTAATAATGCAGCATACAGCAGTTGTAGTGTAGTGTGCGTTGTACAGTAATAGTGCAGGATACAGCAGTTATAGTGTAGTGTGTGTTGTACAGTAATAGTGCAGGATACAGCAGTTGTAGTTTAGTGTGCGTTGTACAGTAATAGTGCAGCATACAGCAGTTGTAGTGTAGTGTGTGTTGTACAGTAATAGTGCAGCATACAGCAGTTGTAGTGTAGTGTGCGTTGTACAGTAATAGTGCAGCATACAGCAGTTGTAGTGTAGTGTGTGTTGTACAGTAATAGTGCAGCATACAGCAGTTGTAGTGTAGTGTGCGTTGTACAGTAATAGTGCAGGATACAGCAGTTGTAGTGTAGTTTGCGTTGTACAGTAATAGTGCAGCATACAGCAGTTGTAGTGTAGTGTGCGTTGTACAGTAATAGTGCAGCATACAGCAGTTGTAGTGTAGTGTGCGTTGTACAGTAATAGTGCAGCATACAGCAGTTGTAGTGTAGTGTGTGTTGTACAGTAATAGTGCAGCATACAGCAGTTGTAGTGTAGTGTGTGTTGTACAGTAATAGTGCAGCATACAGCAGTTGTAGTGTAGTGTGCGTTGTACAGTAATAGTGCAGGATACAGCAGTTGTAGTGTAGTGTGCGTTGTACAGTAATAGTGCAGGATACAGCAGTTGTAGTGTAGTGTGTGTTGTACAGTAATAGTGCAGGATACAGCAGTTGTAGTGTAGTGTGTGTTGTACAGTAATAGTGCAGCATACAGCAGTTGTAGTGTAGTGTGTGTTGTACAGTAATAATGCAGCATACAGCAGTTGTAGTGTAGTGTGTGTTGTATAGTAATAGTGCAGCATACAGCAGTTGTAGTGTAGTGTGTGTTGTACAGTAATAGTGCAGCATACAGCAGTTGTAGTGTAGTGTGTGTTGTACAGTAATAGTGCAGGATACAGCAGTTGTAGTGTAGTTTGTGTTGTACAGTAATAGTTCAGCATACAGCAGTTGTAGTGTAGTGTGCGTTGTACAGTAATAATGCAGCATACAGCAGTTGTAGTGTAGTGTGCGTTGTACAGTAATAGTGCAGCATACAGCAGTTGTAGTGTAGTGTGTGTTGTACAGTAATAGTGCAGCATACAGCAGTTGTAGTGTAGTGTGCGTTGTACAGTAATAGTGCAGGATACAGCAGTTGTAGTGTAGTGTGTGTTGTACAGTAATAGTGCAGCATACAGCAGTTGTAGTGTAGTGTGCGTTGTACAGTAATAGTGCAGCATACAGCAGTTGTAGTGTAGTGTGCGTTGTACAGTAATAGTGCAGCATACAGCAGTTGTAGTGTAGTGTGTGTTGTACAGTAATAGTGCAGGATACAGCAGTTGTAGTGTAGTGTGTGTTGTACAGTAATAGTGCAGCATACAGCAGTTGTAGTGTAGTTTGCGTTGTACAGTAATAGTTCAGCATACAGCAGTTGTAGTGTAGTGTGCGTTGTACAGTAATAGTGCAGGATACAGCAGTTGTAGTGTAGTGTGCGTTGTACAGTAATAGTGCAGCATACAGCAGTTGTAGTGTAGTGTGCGTTGTACAGTAATAGTTCAGCATACAGCAGTTGTAGTGTAGTGTGTGTTGTACAGTAATAGTGCAGCATACAGCAGTTGTAGTGTAGTGTGTGTTGTACAGTAATAGTGCAGCATACAGCATTTGTAGTGTAGTGTGTGTTGTACAGTAATAGTGCAGCATACAGCAGTTGTAGTGTAGTGTGCGTTGTACAGTAATAGTGCAGGATACAGCAGTTGTAGTGTAGTGTGTGTTGTACAGTAATAGTGCAGGATACAGCAGTTGTAGTGTAGTTTGTGTTGTACAGTAATAGTGCAGGATACAGCAGTTGTAGTGTAGTGTGCGTTGTACAGTAATAGTGCAGGATACAGCAGTTGTAGTGTAGTGTGTGTTGTACAGTAATAGTGCAGCATACAGCAGTTGTAGTGTAGTTTGTGTTGTACAGTAATAGTTCAGCATACAGCAGTTGTAGTGTAGTGTGCGTTGTACAGTAATAGTGCAGGATACAGCAGTTGTAGTGTAGTGTGCGTTGTACAGTAATAGTGCAGCATACAGCAGTTGTAGTGTAGTGTGTGTTGTACAGTAATAGTGCAGCATACAGCAGTTGTAGTGTAGTGTGCGTTGTACAGTAATAGTGCAGCATACAGCAGTTGTAGTGTAGTGTGCGTTGTACAGTAATAGTGCAGGATACAGCAGTTGTAGTGTAGTGTGCGTTGTACAGTAATAGTGCAGGATACAGCAGTTGTAGTGTAGTGTGCGTTGTACAGTAATAGTTCAGGATACAGCAGTTGTAGTGTAGTGTGTGTTGTACAGTAATAGTGCAGCGTACAGCAGTTGTAGTTTAGTGTGTGTTGTACAGTAATAGTGCAGGATACAGCAGTTGTAGTGTAGTTTGTGTTGTACAGTAATAGTTCAGCATACAGCAGTTGTAGTGTAGTGTGTGTTGTACAGTAATAGTGCAGCATACAGCAGTTGTAGTGTAGTGTGTGTTGTACAGTAATAGTGCAGCATACAGCAGTTGTAGTGTAGTGTGCGTTGTACAGTAATAGTGCAGGATACAGCAGTTGTAGTGTAGTGTGCGTTGTACAGTAATAGTGCAGGATACAGCAGTTGTAGTGTAGTGTGTGTTGTACAGTAATAGTTCAGCATACAGCAGTTGTAGTGTAGTGTGTGTTGTACAGTAATAGTGCAGGATACAGCAGTTGTAGTGTAGTGTGTGTTGTACAGTAATAGTGCAGCATACAGCAGTTGTAGTGTAGTGTGTGTTGTACAGTAATAGTGCAGGATACAGCAGTTGTAGTGTAGTGTGTGTTGTACAGTAATAGTGCAGGATACAGCAGTTGTAGTGTAGTTTGTGTTGTACAGTAATAGTTCAGCATACAGCAGTTGTAGTGTAGTGTGTGTTGTACAGTAATAGTGCAGCATACAGCAGTTGTAGTGTAGTGTGTGTTGTACAGTAATAGTGCAGCATACAGCAGTTGTAGTGTAGTGTGCGTTGTACAGTAATAGTGCAGGATACAGCAGTTGTAGTGTAGTGTGCGTTGTACAGTAATAGTTCAGCATACAGCAGTTGTAGTGTAGTGTGTGTTGTACAGTAATAGTGCAGGATACAGCAGTTGTGGTGTAGTGTGTGTTGTACAGTAATAGTGCAGCATACAGCAGTTGTAGTGTAGTGTGTGTTGTACAGTAATAGTGCAGCATACAGCAGTTGTAGTGTAGTGTGTGTTGTACAGTAATAGTGCAGGATACAGCAGTTGTAGTGTAGTGTGTGTTGTACAGTAATAGTGCAGCGTACAGCAGTTGTAGTGTAGTGTGTGTTGTACAGTAATAGTGCAGGATACAGCAGTTGTAGTGTAGTGTGTGTTGTACAGTAATAGTGCAGCATACAGCAGTTGTAGTGTAGTGTGTGTTGTACAGTAATACTGCAGCATACAGCAGTTGTAGTGTAGTGTGTGTTGTACAGTAATAGTGCAGCATACAGCAGTTGTAGTGTAGTGTGTGTTGTACAGTAATAGTGCAGGATACAGCAGTTGTAGTGTAGTGTGCGTTGTACAGTAATAGTGCAGCATACAGCAGTTGTAGTGTAGTGTGTGTTGTACAGTAATAGTGCAGCGTACAGCAGTTGTAGTGTAGTGTGCGTTGTACAGTAATAGTGCAGAATACAGCAGTTGTAGTGTAGTGTGTGTTGTACAGTAATAGTTCAGCATACAGCAGATGTAGTGTAGTGTGCGTTGTACAGTAATAGTGCAGCATACAGCAGTTGTAGTGTAGTGTGTGTTGTACAGTAATAGTGCAGCATACAGCAGTTGTAGTGTAGTGTGTGTTGTACAGTAATAGTGCAGGATACAGCAGTTGTAGTGTAGTGTGTGTTGTACAGTAATAGTGCAGCATACAGCAGTTGTAGTGTAGTGCGTTGTACAGTAATAGTGCAGCATACAGCAGTTGTAGTGTAGTGTGTGTTGTACAGTAATAGTGCAGCATACAGCAGTTGTAGTGTAGTGTGTGTTGTACAGTAATAGTGCAGCATACAGCAGTTGTGGTGTAGTGTGTGTTGTACAGTAATAGTGCAGCATACAGCAGTTGTAGTGTAGTGTGCGTTGTACAGTAATAGTGCAGCATACAGCAGTTGTAGTGTAGTGTGTGTTGTACAGTAATAGTGCAGGATACAGCAGTTGTAGTGTAGTGTGCGTTGTACAGTAATAGTGCAGCATACAGCAGTTGTAGTGTAGTGTGTGTTGTACAGTAATAGTGCAGCATACAGCAGTTGTGGTGTAGTGTGCGTTGTACAGTAATAGTGCAGCATACAGCAGTTGTAGTGTAGTGTGTGTTGTACAGTAATAGTGCAGGATACAGCAGTTGTAGTGTAGTGTGCGTTGTACAGTAATAGTGCAGCATACAGCAGTTGTAGTGTAGTGTGTGTTGTACAGTATTAGTGCTGCATACAGCAGTTGTGGTGTAGTGTGCGTTGTACAGTAATAGTGCAGCATACAGCAGTTGTAGTGTAGTGTGTGTTGTACAGTAATAGTGCAGGATACAGCAGTTGTAGTGTAGTGTGTGTTGTACAGTATTAGTGCTGCATACAGCAGTTGTGGTGTAGTGTGCGTTGTACAGTAATAGTGCAGCATACAGCAGTTGTAGTGTAGTGTGTGTTGTACAGTAATAGTGCAGGATACAGCAGTTGTAGTGTAGTGTGTGTTGTACAGTAATAGTGCAGGATACAGCAGTTGTAGTGTAGTGTGCGTTGTACAGTAATAGTGCAGGATACAGCAGTTGTAGTGTAGTGTGTGTTGTACAGTAATAGTGCAGCATACAGCAGTTGTAGTGTAGTGTGCGTTGTACAGTAATAGTTCAGCATACAGCAGTTGTAGTGTAGTGTGCGTTGTACAGTAATAGTGCAGGATACAGCAGTTGTGGTGTAGTGTGTGTTGTACAGTAATAGTTCAGCATACAGCAGTTGTGGTGTAGTGTGTGTTGTACAGTAATAGTGCAGGATACAGCAGTTGTAGTGTAGTGTGTGTTGTACAGTAATAGTGCAGGATACAGCAGTTGTAGTGTAGTGTGCGTTGTACAGTAATAGTGCAGCATACAGCAGTTGTGGTGTAGTGTGTGTTGTACAGTAATAGTGCAGGATACAGCAGTTGTGGTGTAGTGTGTGTTGTACAGTAATAGTTCAGCATACAGCAGTTGTGGTGTAGTGTGTGTTGTACAGTAATAGTGCAGGATACAGCAGTTGTAGTGTAGTGTGTGTTGTACAGTAATAGTGCAGGATACAGCAGTTGTAGTGTAGTGTGTGTTGTACAGTAATAGTGCAGCATACAGCAGTTGTGGTGTAGTGTGTGTTGTACAGTAATAGTTCAGCATACAGCAGTTGTAGTGTAGTGTGTGTTGTACAGTAATAGTGCAGGATACAGCAGTTGTAGTGTAGTGTGTGTTGTACAGTAATAGTGCAGGATACAGCAGTTGTAGTGTAGTGTGTGTTGTACAGTAATAGTGCAGCGTACAGCAGTTGTAGTGTAGTGTGTGTTGTACAGTAATAGTGCAGCGTACAGCAGTTGTAGTGTAGTGTGTGTTGTACAGTAATAGTGCAGGATACAGCAGTTGTAGTGTAGTGTGTGTTGTACAGTAATAGTGCAGGATACAGCAGTTGTAGTGTAGTGTGCGTTGTACAGTAATAGTGCAGCATACAGCAGTTGTAGTGTAGTGTGTGTTGTACAGTAATAGTGCAGCGTACAGCAGTTGTAGTGTAGTGTGCGTTGTACAGTAATAGTGCAGAATACAGCAGTTGTAGTGTAGTGTGTGTTGTACAGTAATAGTTCAGCATACAGCAGATGTAGTGTAGTGTGCGTTGTACAGTAATAGTGCAGCATACAGCAGTTGTAGTGTAGTGTGTGTTGTACAGTAATAGTGCAGCATACAGCAGTTGTAGTGTAGTGTGTGTTGTACAGTAATAGTGCAGGATACAGCAGTTGTAGTGTAGTGTGTGTTGTACAGTAATAGTGCAGCATACAGCAGTTGTAGTGTAGTGCGTTGTACAGTAATAGTGCAGCATACAGCAGTTGTAGTGTAGTGTGTGTTGTACAGTAATAGTGCAGCATACAGCAGTTGTAGTGTAGTGTGTGTTGTACAGTAATAGTGCAGCATACAGCAGTTGTGGTGTAGTGTGTGTTGTACAGTAATAGTGCAGCATACAGCAGTTGTAGTGTAGTGTGCGTTGTACAGTAATAGTGCAGCATACAGCAGTTGTAGTGTAGTGTGCGTTGTACAGTAATAGTGCAGGATACAGCAGTTGTAGTGTAGTGTGCGTTGTACAGTAATAGTGCAGCATACAGCAGTTGTAGTATAGTGTGTGTTGTACAGTAATAGTGCAGCATACAGCAGTTGTGGTGTAGTGTGCGTTGTACAGTAATAGTGCAGCATACAGCAGTTGTAGTGTAGTGTGTGTTGTACAGTAATAGTGCAGGATACAGCAGTTGTAGTGTAGTGTGCGTTGTACAGTAATAGTGCAGCATACAGCAGTTGTAGTGTAGTGTGTGTTGTACAGTATTAGTGCTGCATACAGCAGTTGTGGTGTAGTGTGCGTTGTACAGTAATAGTGCAGCATACAGCAGTTGTAGTGTAGTGTGTGTTGTACAGTAATAGTGCAGGATACAGCAGTTGTAGTGTAGTGTGTGTTGTACAGTATTAGTGCTGCATACAGCAGTTGTGGTGTAGTGTGCGTTGTACAGTAATAGTGCAGCATACAGCAGTTGTAGTGTAGTGTGTGTTGTACAGTAATAGTGCAGGATACAGCTGTTGTAGTGTAGTGTGTGTTGTACAGTAATAGTGCAGGATACAGCAGTTGTAGTGTAGTGTGCGTTGTACAGTAATAGTGCAGGATACAGCAGTTGTAGTGTAGTGTGTGTTGTACAGTAATAGTGCAGCATACAGCAGTTGTAGTGTAGTGTGCGTTGTACAGTAATAGTTCAGCATACAGCAGTTGTAGTGTAGTGTGCGTTGTACAGTAATAGTGCAGGATACAGCAGTTGTGGTGTAGTGTGTGTTGTACAGTAATAGTTCAGCATACAGCAGTTGTGGTGTAGTGTGTGTTGTACAGTAATAGTGCAGGATACAGCAGTTGTAGTGTAGTGTGTGTTTTACAGTAATAGTGCAGGATACAGCAGTTGTAGTGTAGTGTGCGTTGTACAGTAATAGTGCAGCATACAGCAGTTGTGGTGTAGTGTGTGTTGTACAGTAATAGTGCAGGATACAGCAGTTGTGGTGTAGTGTGTGTTGTACAGTAATAGTTCAGCATACAGCAGTTGTGGTGTAGTGTGTGTTGTACAGTAATAGTGCAGGATACAGCAGTTGTAGTGTAGTGTGTGTTGTACAGTAATAGTGCAGGATACAGCAGTTGTAGTGTAGTGTGTGTTGTACAGTAATAGTGCAGCATACAGCAGTTGTGGTGTAGTGTGTGTTGTACAGTAATAGTGCAGCATACAGCAGTTGTAGTGTAGTGTGTGTTGTACAGTAATAGTGCAGGATACAGCAGTTGTAGTGTAGTGTGCGTTGTACAGTAATAGTGCAGGATACAGCAGTTGTAGTGTAGTGTGTGTTGTACAGTAATAGTGCAGCATACAGCAGTTGTAGTGTAGTGTGTGTTGTACAGTAATAGTGCAGGATACAGCAGTTGTAGTGTAGTGTGCGTTGTACAGTAATAGTGCAGGATACAGCAGTTGTAGTGTAGTGTGCGTTGTACAGTAATAGTGCAGCATACAGCAGTTGTAGTGTAGTGTGTGTTGTACAGTAATAGTGCAGCATACAGCAGTTGTAGTGTAGTGTGTGTTGTACAGTAATAGTGCAGGATACAGCAGTTGTAGTGTAGTGTGCGTTGTACAGTAATAGTGCAGGATACAGCAGTTGTTGTGTAGTGTGTGTTGTACAGTAATAGTGCAGCATACAGCAGTTGTAGTGTAGTGTGTGTTGTACAGTAATAGTGCAGCATACAGCAGTTGTGGTGTAGTGTGCGTTGTACAGTAATAGTGCAGCGTACAGCAGTTGTAGTGTAGTGTGCGTTGTACAGTAATAGTGCAGCATACAGCAGTTGTAGTGTAGTGTGCGTTGTACAGTAATAGTTCAGCATACAGCAGTTGTAGTGTAGTGTGTGTTGTACAGTAATAGTTCAGCATACAGCAGTTGTAGTGTAGTGTACGTTGTACAGTAATAGTGCAGGATACAGCAGTTGTAGTGTAGTGTGTGTTGTACAGTAATAGTGCAGGATACAGCAGTTGTAGTGTAGTGTGCGTTGTACAGTAATAGTGCAGCATACAGCAGTTGTAGTGTAGTGTGCGTTGTACAGTAATAGTGCAGCATACAGCAGTTGTAGTGTAGTGTGCGTTGTACAGTAATAGTGCAGCATACAGCAGTTGTAGTGTAGTGTGTGTTGTACAGTAATAGTGCAGCATACAGCAGTTGTAGTGTAGTGTGTGTTGTACAGTAATAGTGCAGCATACAGCAGTTGTAGTGTAGTGTGCGTTGTACAGTAATAGTGCAGCATACAGCAGTTGTAGTGTAGTGTGCGTTGTACAGTAATAGTGCAGCATACAGCAGTTGTAGTGTAGTGTGCGTTGTACAGTAATAGTGCAGGATACAGCAGTTGTGGTGTAGTGTGCGTTGTACAGTAATAGTGCAGGATACAGCAGTTGTAGTGTAGTGTGTGTTGTACAGTAATAGTGCAGCATACAGCAGTTGTAGTGTAGTGTGCGTTGTACAGTAATAGTGCAGGATACAGCAGTTGTAGTGTAGTGTGCGTTGTACAGTAATAGTGCAGCATACAGCAGTTGTAGTGTAGTGTGCGTTGTACAGTAATAGTGCAGGATACAGCAGTTGTAGTGTAGTGTGCGTTGTACAGTAATAGTGCAGGATACAGCAGTTGTGGTGTAGTGTGCGTTGTACAGTAATAGTGCAGCATACAGCAGTTGTAGTGTAGTGTGCGTTGTACAGTAATAGTGCAGCATACAGCAGTTGTAGTGTAGTGTGTGTTGTACAGTAATAGTGCAGCATACAGCAGTTGTGGTGTAGTGTGCGTTGTACAGTAATAGTGCAGGATACAGCAGTTGTGGTGTAGTGTGCGTTGTACAGTAATAGTGCAGGATACAGCAGTTGTAGTGTAGTGTGTGTTGTACAGTAATAGTGCAGGATACAGCAGTTGTAGTGTAGTGTGCGTTGTACAGTAATAGTGCAGGATACAGCAGTTGTGGTGTAGTGTGCGTTGTACAGTAATAGTGCAGGATACAGCAGTTGTAGTGTAGTGTGTGTTGTACAGTAATAGTGCAGCATACAGCAGTTGTAGTGTAGTGTGCGTTGTACAGTAATAGTGCAGGATACAGCAGTTGTAGTGTAGTGTGCGTTGTACAGTAATAGTGCAGCATACAGCAGTTGTAGTGTAGTGTGTGTTGTACAGTAATAGTGCAGCATACAGCAGTTGTAGTGTAGTGTGCGTTGTACAGTAATAGTGCAGCATACAGCAGTTGTAGTGTAGTGTGTGTTGTACAGTAATAGTGCAGCATACAGCAGTTGTAGTGTAGTGTGTGTTGTACAGTAATAGTGCAGCATACAGCAGTTGTAGTGTAGTGTGCGTTGTACAGTAATAGTGCAGCATACAGCAGTTGTAGTGTAGTGTGCGTTGTACAGTAATAGTGCAGCATACAGCAGTTGTAGTGTAGTGTGCGTTGTACAGTAATAGTGCAGCATACAGCAGTTGTAGTGTAGTGTGCGTTGTACAGTAATAGTGCAGCATACAGCAGTTGTAGTGTAGTGTGCGTTGTACAGTAATAGTGCAGCATACAGCAGTTGTGGTGTAGTGTGTGTTGTACAGTAATAGTTCAGCATACAGCAGTTGTAGTGTAGTGTGTGTTGTACAGTAATAGTGCAGCATACAGCAGTTGTAGTGTACTGTGCGTTGTACAGTAATAGTGCAGCATACAGCAGTTGTGGTGTAGTGTGTGTTGTACAGTAATAGTGCAGCATACAGCAGTTGTGGTGTAGTGTGTGTTGTACAGTAATAGTGCAGCATACAGCAGTTGTGGTGTAGTGTGTGTTGTACAGTAATAGTGCAGCATACAGCAGTTGTGGTGTAGTGTGTGTTGTACAGTAATAGTGCAGCATACAGCAGTTGTAGTTTAGTGTGCGTTGTACAGTAATAATGCAGGATACAGCAGTTGTAGTGTAGTGTGTGTTGTACAGTAATAGTGCAGGATACAGCAGTTGTAGTGTAGTGTGCGTTGTACAGTAATAGTGCAGGATACAGCAGTTGTAGTGTAGTGTGCATTGTACAGTAATAGTTCAGGATACAGCAGTTGTAGTGTAGTGTGCGTTGTACAGTAATAGTGCAGGATACAGCAGTTGTAGTGTAGTGTGTGTTGTACAGTAATAGTGCAGCATACAGCAGTTGTAGTGTAGTGTGCGTTGTACAGTAATAGTGCAGCATACAGCAGTTGTAGTGTACTGTGCGTTGTACAGTAATAGTGCAGGATACAGCAGTTGTAGTGTAGTGTGTGTTGTACAGTAATAGTGCAGGATACAGCAGTTGTAGTGTAGTGTGCGTTGTACAGTAATAGTGCAGGATACAGCAGTTGTAGTGTAGTGTGCATTGTACAGTAATAGTTCAGGATACAGCAGTTGTAGTGTAGTGTGCGTTGTACAGTAATAGTGCAGGATACAGCAGTTGTAGTGTAGTGTGTGTTGTACAGTAATAGTGCAGCATACAGCAGTTGTAGTGTAGTGTGCGTTGTACAGTAATAGTGCAGCATACAGCAGTTGTGGTGTAGTGTGTGTTGTACAGTAATAGTTCAGCATACAGCAGTTGTAGTGTAGTGTGCGTTGTACAGTAATAGTGCAGCATACAGCAGTTGTAGTGTAGTGTGCGTTGTACAGTAATAGTGCAGCATACAGCAGTTGTAGTGTAGTGTGCGTTGTACAGTAATAGTGCAGGATACAGCAGTTGTAGTGTAGTGTGTGTTGTACAGTAATAGTGCAGGATACAGCAGTTGTAGTGTAGTGTGTGTTGTACAGTAATAGTGCAGGATACAGCAGTTGTGGTGTAGTGTGCGTTGTACAGTAATAGTGCAGGATACAGCAGTTGTAGTGTAGTGTGCGTTGTACAGTAATAGTGCAGCATACAGCAGTTGTAGTGTAGTGTGTGTTGTACAGTAATAGTGCAGCATACAGCAGTTGTGGTGTAGTGTGCGTTGTACAGTAATAGTGCAGCATACAGCAGTTGTGGTGTAGTGTGTGTTGTACAGTAATAGTGCAGCATACAGCAGTTGTAGTGTAGTGTGTGTTGTACAGTAATAGTGCAGCATACAGCAGTTGTAGTGTAGTGTGCGTTGTACAGTAATAGTGCAGCATACAGCAGTTGTAGTGTAGTGTGCGTTGTACAGTAATAGTGCAGGATACAGCAGTTGTAGTGTAGTGTGCGTTGTACAGTAATAGTGCAGGATACAGCAGTTGTAGTGTAGTGTGTGTTGTACAGTAATAGTGCAGGATACAGCAGTTGTGGTGTAGTGTGCGTTGTACAGTAATAGTGCAGGATACAGCAGTTGTAGTGTAGTGTGCGTTGTACAGTAATAGTGCAGCATACAGCAGTTGTAGTGTAGTGTGTGTTGTACAGTAATAGTGCAGCATACAGCAGTTGTAGTGTAGTGTGTGTTGTACAGTAATAATGCAGCATACAGCAGTTGTAGTGTAGTGTGTGTTGTACAGTAATAGTGCAGCATACAGCAGTTGTGGTGTAGTGCGTTGTACAGTAATAGTGCAGCATACAGCAGTTGTAGTGTAGTGTGCGTTGTACAGTAATAGTTCAGCATACAGCAGTTGTGGTGTAGTGCGTTGTACAGTAATAGTGCTGCATACAGCAGTTGTAGTGTAGTGTGTGTTGTACAGTAATAGTGCAGCATACAGCAGTTGTAGTGTAGTGTGTGTTGTACAGTAATAGTGCAGCATACAGCAGTTGTAGTGTAGTGTGTGTTGTACAGTAATAGTGCAGCATACAGCAGTTGTAGTGTAGTGTGTGTTGTACAGTAATAGTGCAGCATACAGCAGTTGTAGTGTAGTGTGCGTTGTACAGTAATAGTGCAGGATACAGCAGTTGTAGTGTAGTGTGTGTTGTACAGTAATAGTGCAGCATACAGCAGTTGTAGTGTAGTGTGTGTTGTATAGTATTAGTGCTGCATACAGCAGTTGTGGTGTAGTGTGTGTTGTACAGTAATAGTGCAGGATACAGCAGTTGTAGTGTAGTGTGTGTTGTACAGTAATAGTGCAGGATACAGCAGTTGTAGTGTAGTGTGTGTTGTACAGTAATAGTGCAGCATACAGCAGTTGTAGTGTAGTGTGTGTTGTACAGTATTAGTGCTGCATACAGCAGTTGTAGTGTAGTTTGTGTTGTACAGTAATAGTGCAGCATACAGCAGTTGTAGTGTAGTGTGCGTTGTACAGTAATAGTGCAGCATACAGCAGTTGTAGTGTAGTTTGTGTTGTACAGTAATAGTGCAGCATACAGCAGTTGTGGTGTAGTGTGTGTTGTATAGTAATAGTTCAGCATACAGCAGTTGTAGTGTAGTGTGTGTTGTACAGTAATAGTGCAGCATACAGCAGTTGTAGTGTAGTGTGTGTTGTACAGTAATAGTTCAGCATACAGCAGTTGTAGTGTAGTGTGTGTTGTACAGTATTAGTGCTGCATACAGCAGTTGTAGTGTAGTGTGCGTTGTACAGTAATAGTGCAGCATACAGCAGTTGTAGTGTAGTGTGTGTTGTACAGTAATAGTGCAGCATACAGCAGTTGTAGTGTAGTGTGTGTTGTACAGTAATACTGCAGCATACAGCAGTTGTAGTGTAGTGTGTGTTGTACAGTAATAGTGCAGCATACAGCAGTTGTAGTGTAGTGTGTGTTGTACAGTAATAGTGCAGGATACAGCAGTTGTAGTGTAGTGTGTGTTGTACAGTAATAGTGCAGGATACAGCCGTTGTAGTGTAGTGTGTGTTGTACAGTAATAGTGCAGGATACAGCAGTTGTAGTGTAGTGTGTGTTGTACAGTAATAGTGCAGCATACAGCAGTTGTAGTGTAGTGTGTGTTGTACAGTAATACTGCAGCATACAGCAGTTGTAGTGTAGTGTGTGTTGTACAGTAATAGTGCAGCATACAGCAGTTGTAGTGTAGTGTGTGTTGTACAGTAATAGTGCAGGATACAGCAGTTGTAGTGTAGTGTGTGTTGTACAGTAATAGTGCAGGATACAGCCGTTGTAGTGTAGTGTGTGTTGTACAGTAATAGTGCAGGATACAGCAGTTGTAGTTTAGTGTGCGTTGTACAGTAATAGTGCAGCATACAGCAGTTGTAGTGTAGTGTGTGTTGTACAGTAATAGTGCAGGATACAGCAGTTGTAGTGTAGTGTGCGTTGTACAGTAATAGTGCAGCATACAGCAGTTGTAGTGTAGTGTGCGTTGTACAGTAATAGTGCAGCATACAGCAGTTGTAGTGTAGTGCGTTGTACAGTAATAGTGCAGGATACAGCAGTTGTAGTGTAGTGTGCGTTGTACAGTAATAGTGCAGGATACAGCAGTTGTAGTGTAGTGTGCGTTGTACAGTAATAGTGCAGCATACAGCAGTTGTAGTGTAGTGTGCGTTGTACAGTAATAGTGCAGCATACAGCAGTTGTAGTGTAGTGCGTTGTACAGTAATAGTGCAGCATACAGCAGTTGTAGTGTGTGTTGTACAGTAATAGTGCAGCATACAGCAGTTGTAGTGTAGTGCGTTGTACAGTAATAGTGCAGCATACAGCAGTTGTAGTGTAGTGTGTGTTGTACAGTAATAGTGCAGCATACAGCAGTTATACTGTAGTGTGTGTTGTACAGTAATAGTGCAGCATACAGCAGTTGTAGTGTAGTGTGCGTTGTACAGTAATAGTGCAGCATACAGCAGTTGTAGTGTAGTGTGTGTTGTACAGTAATAGTGCAGCATACAGCAGTTGTAGTGTAGTGTGCGTTGTACAGTAATAGTGCAGGATACAGCAGTTGTAGTGTAGTGTGCGTTGTACAGTAATAGTGCAGCATACAGCAGTTGTAGTGTAGTGTGCGTTGTACAGTAATAGTGCAGCATACAGCAGTTATAGGCAGATGTAAAATAGATTGTGAATTGCAGGAACCTACTTGACTCTGCCAATTTAGTACCAGTAGAGGGCAGCACAACTGCCGCCATTAATTGGTCCAGTACAATAGTGTTCAAATCAACCGTTATTGCATTGGTGAAATTCAATTAAATCTGAACAAACAGATTTACATTTGTCATGGTACAGTGTCATTGTATTTTGTCATATAGAGATTGTTGTGCGCAGTGGGCAGGTATTGCGCGGTGCTGCTAGAAATGTCACAGATCTATTTTCCCGCAGGTCCGTGTTTTTACATTCTCAGTCGGGCAGCACAATTATGATGTCACGCCTTTACAGTGGATGGCCTGCGCCAACAAAGGTAAGGGTGACTGGTGTACAGTGCCGGATGTGGCTGTCTGCCTAACGAAGTGCGTTTATATATCCGTGTGTACATTATACGTGTAGTATACATTATATATTTTAGGGGTGTACATACAACAGGAGTGTGTATATTGGGGCTGTACATACGGTGTGAGTGTATATATTGGGGCTGTACATACGGTGTGAGTGTGTATATTGGGGCTGTACATACGGTGTGAGTGTATATATTGGGGCTGTACATACGGTGTGAGTGTATATATTGGGGCTGTACATACAGTGAGTGTATTTAATGGGGGATGTACATACGGTGTGAGTGTATATATTGGGGCTGTACATACGGTGTGAGTGTATATATTGGGGCTGTACATACGTTGTGAGTGTATATATTATGGGTGTACATACGGTGTGAGTGTATATATTGGGGGTGTACATACGCTGTGAGTGTATATATTATGGGTGTACATACGGTGTGAGTGTATATATTGGGGGTGTACATACGCTGTGAGTGTATATATTGGGGCTGTACATACGGTATGTGTATATATTGGGGGTGTACTTATGGTGTAAGTGTATATATTATGGGTGTACATACGGTGTGAGTGTATATATTGGGGCTGTACATACGGTGTGAGTATATATTGGGGCGGTACATACGGTGTGAGTGTATATATTGGGGCTGTACATACGGTGTGAGTGTATATATTGGGGCTGTACATACGGTGTGAGTGTATATATTGGGGGTGTACTTATGGTGTAAGTGTATATATTATGTGTGTACATACGGTGTGAGTGTATATATTGGGGCTGTACATACGGTATGTGTGTATATTGCGGGTGTACTTATGGTGTAAGTGTATATATTGTGGGTGTACATACGGTGTGAGTGTATATATTGGGGCTGTACATACGGTGTGAGTGTATATATTGGGGGTGTACATACGGTGTGAGTATATATTGGGGCGGTACATACGGTGTGAGTGTATATATTGGGGCTGTACATACGGTGTGAGTGTATATATTGGGGCTGTACATACGGTATGTGTATATATTGGGGGGTATACTTATGGTGTAAGTGTATATATTATGGTTGTACATACGGTGTGAGTGTATATATTGGGGCTGTACATACGGTGTGAGTGTATATATTGGGGGGTGTACATATGGTGTGATTGTATATATTGGGGCTTTACATACGGTGTGAGTGTGTATATTGGGGCTGTACATACGGTGTGAGTGTATATATTGGGGGTGTACATACGGTATGAGTGTATATATTGGGGCTGTACATACGGTGTGAGTGTATATATTGGGTGTGTAAATACGGTGTGAGTGTATATTGGGGGTGTACATACGGTGTGAGTGTATATTGGGGCTGTACATACGGTGAGAGGTTATATATTGGGGCTGTACATACGGTGTGAGTGTATATATTGTGGGTGTATATATTGGGGGTGTACATACGGTGTGAGTGTATATATTGGGGCTGTACATATGGTGTGAGTGTATATATTGGGGCTGTACATATGGTGTGAGTGTATATATTAGGTATGTACATACGGTGTGAGTGTATATATAGGGGGTGTACATACGGTGTGAGTGTATACATTGGGAGTGTACATACGGTGTGAGTGTATATATTGGGGCTGTACATACGGTGTGAGTGTATGTATTGGGGGTGTACATACGGTGTGAGTGTATATATTGGGGGTGTACATACGGTGTGAGTGTATATTGGGGGTGTACATACGGTGTGAGTGTATATTGGGGGTGTACATACGGTGTGTGTATATATTGGGGGTGTACATACGGTGTGAGTGTATATTGGGGCTGTAAATAGGGTGTGAGTGTATATATTGGGGCTGTACATACGTTGTGAGTGTATATATTATGGGTGTACATACGGTGTGTGTATATATTGGGGGTGTACATACGGTGTGAGTGTATATATTGGGGCTGTACATATGGCGTGAGTGTATATATTGGGGCTGTACATACGGTTTGAGTGTATATATTGGGGTGTATACTTATGGTGTAAGTGTATATATTATGGGTGTACATACGGTGTGAGTGTATACATTGGGGCTGTACATACGGTGTGAGTGTATATATTGGGGCTGTACATACGGTGTGAGTGTATATATTGGGGCTGTACATACGATGTGAGTGTATATTGGGGTTGTACATACGGTGTGTGTATATATTGGGGGTGTACATACGGTGTGAGTGTATATATTGGGGATGTACATACGGTGTGAGTGTATATATTGGGGGTGCACATACGGTGTGAGTGTATATATTGGGGCTGTACATACAGTGTGAGTGTATATATTGGGGGTGTACATACGGTGTGAGTGTATATATTGGGAGTGTACATATGGTGTGAGTGTATATATTGGGGGTGTACATACACTGTGAGTGTATACTGGGGCTGTACATATGGTGTGAGTGTATATATTGGGGTGTACATACGGTGTGAGTGTATATATTGGGGCTGTACATACGGCGTGAGTGTATATATTTGGGCTGTACATACGGTGTGAGTGTATATTGGGGGTGTACATACGCTGTGAGTGTATATATTGGGGCTGTACATATGGCGTGAGTGTATATATTTGGGCTGTACATACGGTGTGAGTATATATATTGGGGGTGTACACAAGGTGTGAGTGTATATATTGGGGGTGTATATATACGGTGTGAGTATATATTGGGGCGGTACATACGGTGTGAGTGTATATATTGGGGCTGTACATACGGTGTGAGTGTATATATTGGGGGTGTACATACGGTGTGAGTGTATATATTGGGGCTGTACATACGGTGTGAGTGTATATATTGGGGGTGTACATACGTGTGAGTGTATATATTGGGGCTGTACATACGGTGTGTGTATATATTGGGGCTGTGTATACGGTGTGAGTGTATATATTGGGGCTGTACATACGGTGTGAGTGTATATATTAGGGGTTTACATACGGTGTGAGTGTATATATTGTGGCTGTACATACGGTGTGAGTGTATATATTAGGGCTGTACATACGGTGTGAGTGTATATATTGGGTCTGTATATACGGTGTGAGTGTATATATTGGGGCTGTACATACGGTGTGAGTGTATATATTGGGGCTGTACATACGGTGTGAGTGTATATATTGGGGGTGTACATACGGTATGAGTGTATATATTGGGGCTGTACATACGGTGTGAGTGTATATATTGGGTGTGTAAATACGGTGTGAGTGTATATTGGGGGGTGTACATACGGTGTGAGTGTATATTGGGGCTGTACATACGGTGAGAGGTTATATATTGGGGCTGTACATACGGTGTGAGTGTATATATTGTGGGTGTATATATTGGGGGTGTACATACGGTGTGAGTGTATATTTTGGGGCTGTACATATGGTGTGAGTGTATATATTGGGGCTGTACATATGGTGTGAGTGTATATATTAGGTATGTACATACGGTGTGAGTGTATATATAGGGGGTGTACATACGGTGTGAGTGTATACATTGGGAGTGTACATACGGTGTGAGTGTATATATTGGGGCTGTACATACGGTGTGAGTGTATATTGGGGGTGTACATACGGTGTGAGTGTATATTGGGGGTGTACATACGGTGTGTGTATATATTGGGGGTGTACATACGGTGTGAGTGTATATTGGGGCTGTAAATAGGGTGTGAGTGTATATATTGGGGCTGTACATACGTTGTGAGTGTATATATTATGGGTGTACATATGGTGTGAGTGTATATATTGGGGGTGTACATACGGTGTGAGTGTATATATTGGGGGTGTACATACGGTGTGAGTGTATATATTGGGGCTGTACATATGGCGTGAGTGTATATATTGGGGCTGTACATACGGTTTGAGTGTATATATTGGGGTGTATACTTATGGTGTAAGTGTATATATTTTGGGTGTACATACGGTGTTAGTGTATATATTGGGGCTGTACATACGGTGTGAGTGTATATATTGGGGGTGTACATACGATGTGAGTGTATATTGGGGTTGTACATACGGTGTGTGTATATATTGGGGATGTACATACGATGTGAGTGTATATATTGGGGCTGTACATACGGTGTGAGTGTATATATTGGGGGTGTACATACGGTGTGAGTGTATATATTGGGGCTGTACATACGGTGTGAGTGTATATATTGGGTGTGTACATACGTGTGAGTGTATATATTGGGGCTGTACATACGGTGTGTGTATATATTGGGGCTGTGTATACGGTGTGAGTGTATATATTGGGGCTGTACATACGGTGTGAGTGTATATATTAGGGGTTTACATACGGTGTGAGTGTATATATTGTGGCTGTACATACGGTGTGAGTGTATATATTAGGGCTGTACATACGGTGTGAGTGTATATATTGGGTCTGTATATACGGTGTGAGTGTATATATTGGGGCTGTACATACGGTGTGAGTGTATATATTGGGGCTGTACATACGGTGTGAGTGTATATATTGGGGGTGTACATACGGTATGAGTGTATATATTGGGGCTGTACATACGGTGTGAGTGTATATATTGGGTGTGTAAATACGGTGTGAGTGTATATTGGGGGGTGTACATACGGTGTGAGTGTATATTGGGGCTGTACATACGGTGAGAGGTTATATATTGGGGCTGTACATACGGTGTGAGTGTATATATTGTGGGTGTATATATTGGGGGTGTACATACGGTGTGAGTGTATATTTTGGGGCTGTACATATGGTGTGAGTGTATATATTGGGGCTGTACATATGGTGTGAGTGTATATATTAGGTATGTACATACGGTGTGAGTGTATATATAGGGGGTGTACATACGGTGTGAGTGTATACATTGGGAGTGTACATACGGTGTGAGTGTATATATTGGGGCTGTACATACGGTGTGAGTGTATATTGGGGGTGTACATACGGTGTGAGTGTATATTGGGGGTGTACATACGGTGTGTGTATATATTGGGGGTGTACATACGGTGTGAGTGTATATTGGGGCTGTAAATAGGGTGTGAGTGTATATATTGGGGCTGTACATACGTTGTGAGTGTATATATTATGGGTGTACATATGGTGTGAGTGTATATATTGGGGGTGTACATACGGTGTGAGTGTATATATTGGGGGTGTACATACGGTGTGAGTGTATATATTGGGGCTGTACATATGGCGTGAGTGTATATATTGGGGCTGTACATACGGTTTGAGTGTATATATTGGGGTGTATACTTATGGTGTAAGTGTATATATTTTGGGTGTACATACGGTGTTAGTGTATATATTGGGGCTGTACATACGGTGTGAGTGTATATATTGGGGGTGTACATACGATGTGAGTGTATATTGGGGTTGTACATACGGTGTGTGTATATATTGGGGATGTACATACGATGTGAGTGTATATATTGGGGATGTACATACGGTGTGAGTGTATATATTGGGGGTGCACATACGGTGTGAGTGTATATATTGGGGCTGTACATACAGTGTGAGTGTATATATAGGGGGTGTACATACGGTGTGAGTGTATATATTGGGAGTGTACATATGGTGTGAGTGTATATATTGGGGGTGTACAAACACTGTGAGTGTATACTGGGGCTGTACATACGGTGTGAGTGTATATATTGGGGTGTACATACGGTGTGAGTGTATATATTGGGGCTGTACATACGGCGTGAGTGTATATATTTGGGCTGTACATACGGTGTGAGTGTATATTGGGGGTGTACATACGCTGTGAGTGTATATATTGGGGCTGTACATATGGCGTGAGTGTATATATTTGGGCTGTACATACGGTGTGAGTATATATATTGTGGGTGTACACAAGGTGTGAGTGTATATATTGGGGGTGTATATATACGGTGTGAGTATATATTGGGGCGGTACATACGGTGTGAGTGTATATATTGGGGCTGTACATACGGTGTGAGTGTATATATTGGGGGTGTACATACGGTGTGAGTGTATATATTGGGGCTGTACATACGGTGTGAGTGTATATATTGGGGGTGTACATACGTGTGAGTGTATATATTGGGGCTGTATATACGGTGTGTGTATATATTGGGGCTGTGTATACGGTGTGAGTGTATATATTGGGGCTGTACATACGGTGTGAGTGTATATATTAGGGGTTTACATACGGTGTGAGTGTATATATTGTGGCTGTACATACGGTGTGAGTGTATATATTAGGGCTGTACATACGGTGTGAGTGTATATATTGGGTCTGTATATACGGTGTGAGTGTATATATTGGGGCTGTACATACGGTGTGAGTGTATATATTGGGGCTGTACATATGGTGTGAGTGTATATATTGGCGGTGTATATATGAGTGCTGTATATAGGGTTGGTCTTAACTGTGATTTCTTTTACAGGTTACTATTTTGAGATCCCGTCTATTGGAGCCATCCGGATAAACACTCAGGTACAATGTTCTGTGCTGTCTGCTTGTGTGAAGTCAATTATATGTTGCGGTGTCACAGTTACTGTGCTCCAGTACTACTTACATATGTTGGGGTGTCACAGTTACTGTGCTCCAGTACTACTTACATATGTTGGGTTGTCACAGTTACTGTGCTCCAGTACTTCTTACATATGTTGGGGTGTCACAATTACTGTGCTCCAGGACTTCTTACATATGTTGGGGTGTCACAGTTACTGTGTTCCAGTACTTCTTATGTATGTTGTGGTGTCACAGTTACTGTGCTCCAGTGCTACTTATGTTGGGGTGTCACAGTTACTGTGCTCCAGTACTTCTTATGTTGGGGTGTCACAGTTACTGTGCTCCAGTACTTCTTACAAATGTTGGGGTGTCACAGTTACTGTGCTCCAGTACTTCTTACATATGTTGGGGTGTCACAGTTACTGTGCTCCAGTACTTCTTACTTATGTTGGGGTGTCACAGTTACTGTGCTCCAGTACTTCTTACATATGTTGGGGTGTCACAGTTACTGTGCTCCAGTACTACTTACACATGTTGGGGTGTCACAGTTACTGTGCTCCAGTACTTCTTACATATGTTGGGGTGTCACAGTTACTGTGCTCCAGTACTTCTTACATATGTTGGGGTGTCACAGTTACTGTGCTCCAGTGCTTCTTACATATGTTGGGGTGTCACAGTTACTGTGCTCCAGTACTACTTACATATGTTGGGGTGTCACAGTTACTGTGCTCCAGTACTTCTTACATAAGTTGGGGTGTCACAGTTACTGTGCTCCAGTACTTCTTACATATGTTGGGGTGTCACAGTTACTGTGCTCCATTACTACTTAAATATGTTGGGGTGTCACAGTTACTGTGCTCCAGTACTTCTTACATATGTTGGGGTGTCACAGTTACTGTGCTCCAGTACTTCTTACATATGTTGGGGTGTCACAGTTACTGTGCTCCAGTACTACTTACATATGTTGGGGTGTCACAGTTACTGTGCTCCAGTACTTCTTACATATGTTGGGGTGTCACAGTTACTGTGCTCCAGTACTTCTTACATATGTTGGGGTGTCACAGTTACTGTGCTCCAGTACTTCTTACATATGTTGGGGTGTCACAGTTACTGTGCTCCAGTGCTTCTTACATATGTTGGGTTGTCACAGTTACTGTGTTCCAGTTCTTCTTATATATGTTGAGGTGTCACAGTTACTGTGCTCCAGTACTACTTACATATGTTGGGTTGTCACAGTTACTGTGCTCCAGTACTTCTTATATATGTTGAGGTGTCACAGTTACTGTGCTCCAGTACTTCTTACATATGTTGGGGTGTCACAGTTACTGTGCTCCAGTACTACTTACATATGTTGGGGTGTCACAGTTACTGTGCTCCAGTACTTCTTACATATGTTGGGGTGTCACAGTTACAGTGCTCCAGTACTACTTACCCATGTTGGGGTGTCACAGTTACTGTGCTCCAGTACTTCTTACATATGTTGGGGTATCACAGTTACTGTGCTCCATTACTACTTAAATATGTTGGGATGTCACAGTTACTGTGCTCCAGTACTTCTTACATATGTTGGGGTGTCACAGTTACTGTGCTCCAGTACTTCTTACATATGTTGGGGTGTCACAGTTACTGTGCTCCAGTACTACTTACATATGTTGGGGTGTCACAGTTACTGTGCTCCAGTACTTCTTACATATGTTGGGGTGTCACAGTTACTGTGCTCCAGTACTTCTTACATATGTTGGTGTGTCACAGTTACTGTGCTCCAGTACTTCTTACATATGTTGGGGTGTCACAGTTACTGTGCTCCAGTGCTTCTTACATATGTTGGGTTGTCACAGTTACTGTGTTCCAGTACTTCTTATATATGTTGAGGTGTCACAGTTACTGTGCTCCAGTACTACTTACATATGTTCGGTTGTCACAGTTACTGTGCTCCAGTACTTCTTATATATGTTGAGGTGTCACAGTTACTGTGCTCCAGTACTTCTTACATATGTTGGGGTGTCACAGTTACTGTGCTCCAGTACTACTTACATATGTTGGGGTGTCACAGTTACTGTGCTCCAGTACTTCTTACATATGTTGGGGTGTCACAGTTACTGTGCTCCAGTACTTCTTACATATGTTGGGGTGTCACAGTTACTGTGCTCCATTACTTCTTTGGGTGGTTTAGGATTATTGCACTGAGTAATATTGTGCCTCCCTTCTTTCTGGTGCCTCAGGAGTACCTCGATGTCCTCGGGCGGCCGATGGTTCTAGCAGGAAATGAAGCGAAGCAGGTTCAGTGGACGAATGTATATCAGGATGCATTGGTGAGAGCGATACCCAGATCTACCCCTTCTGCTGGCACCTTCCCCTCAGAGCCTGGCTATTATCTGCCAGCCTTTCCTTATATCACACTGTGACATGCGTACGCACACAGAAACACGCACACACATGTACACATACACCTTATTCCAAACACAGAGTACACACACATGTACACATACACCTTATTCCGAACACAGAGTACACACACACACACACATGTACACATACACCTTATTCCAAACACAGAGTACACACACACTCACATGTACACATACACCTTATTCCGAACACAGAGTACACACACACTCACATGTGCACATACACCTTATTCCAAACACAGAGTACACACACACTCACATGTGCACATACACCTTATTCCAAACACAGAATACACACACATGTACACATACACCTTATTCCAAACACAGAGTACACACACACACACACATACACCTAAGTCCAAACACAGAGTACACACACACATGTACACATACACCTTACTCCAAACACAGAGTACACACACTCACATGTACACATACACCTTATTCCAAACACAGAATACACACACACATGTACGCATACACCTTATTCCAAACACAGATTACACATACACATGTACACATACACCTTATTCCAAACAAAGAATACACTCACATGTACACATACACCTTATTCCAAACACAGAGTAGACACACACATGTACACATACACCTTATTCCAAACACAGAGTACACACACCATATTCCAAATACAGAGTACACACACATGTACACACACACACCTTATTCCAGACGGTGACTTTCCCTATTTCCCAGGGTCTGGGCCTGGTGGTGACCGGGACTCTTCCTGTCTTCAACTTGACGTCCTCTGGTCCTGACGACTCCGGGATTCCCGGGAAGGTGAGACGTAACATGGCATCCGTTCTCTACGACTGCGCTACGTAAGGGCCAGGGTCTGTGACCGCGACGTTACATAGCGCAAATGGAGCAGTTGCCATAACTAATTGTCTGAAATGAATGAATTTAGTAACTACATGTTGTGGCACTATAGGTCAGGTGGTGTTTTCTCTGACATAGGGCATAATTCAGAGATGGACGCAGAGCGCACACAGCGTCGTCTATAGGCGGGCGCCCACCTGTGACTATATGCAAATGTCCTTACAAAGTCCTTCTGTTGTGTACATCTGAGATACCCGCCGTAAGCGCCTGAGCGCCCTGTAACACTGATTGATGCTTCACTATATGCCACCATCGGTTTCACATCCCTATGGCAGGAGCAGTTTCTCTGTCCTGTATGGGTGGCAAGGGCGCCGAGAAGGGGGACAATTACTAATTACCTTGGCTTGTTGGAGGGGCCCGGCGGAGGCCCAGGTCCGATGCTACCCTCCCTCCCTCTAACCTGTCAGCAGCCCAGCACATGGTGCCCTCCCTCCCTCTAACCTGTCAGCAGCCCAGCACATGCTGCTCTCCCTCCCTCTAACCTTTCCGCAACCCAGCACATGGTGCCCTCCCTCCCTCTAACCTGTCAGCAGCCCAGCACATGCTGCCCTCCCTCTAATCTGCCAGCAACCCAGCATATGCTGCCCTCCCTCTAACCTCTCAGCAGCCCAGCACATGCTGCCCTCCCTCCCTCTAACCTGTCAGCAGCCCAGCACATGCTGCCCTCCCTCTAACCTGTCAGCAGCCCGGCACATGCTGCCCTCCCTCCCGCCCTCTAACCTCTCAGCAGCCCAGCACATGCTGCTCTCCCTCCCTCTAACCTGTCAGCAGCCCAGCACATGCTGCCCTCCCTCCCTCTAACCTGTCAGCAGCCCAGCACATCCTGCTCTCCCTCCCTCTAACCTCTCAGCAGCCCAGCACATGCTGCCCTCCCTCCCTCTAACCTGTCAGCAGCCCAGCACATGCTGCCCTCTCTCCCTCTAACCTGTCAGCAGCCCAGCACATGCTGCCCTCCCTCCCTCTAACCTGTCAGCAGCCCAGCACATGCTGCTCTCCCTCCCTCTAACCTGTCAGCAGCCCAGCACATGCTGCCCTCTCTCCCTCTAACCTGTCAGCAGCCCAGCACATGCTGCCCTCTCTCCCTCTAACCTGTCAGCAGCCCAGCACATGCCGCCCTTCCTTCCTCTAACCTGTCAGCAGCCCTGCACATGCTGCCCTCTCTCCCTCTAACCTGTCAGCAGCCCAGCACATGCTGCCCTCCCTCCCTCTAATCTGTCAGCAGCCCAGCACATGCTGCTCTCCCTCCCTCTAACCTGTCAGCAGCCCAGCACATGCTGCCCTCCCTCTAACCTGTCAGCAGCCAGCACAGGCTGCCCTCCCTCCCTCTAACCTCTCAGCAGCCCAGCACATGCTGCCCTCCCTCCCTCTAACCTGTCAGCAGCCCAGCACATGCTGCCCTCCCTCCCTCTAACCTGTCAGCAGCCCAGCATATGCTGCCCTCTCTCCCTCTAACCTGTCAGCAGCCCAGCACATGCTGCCCTCCCTCCCTCTAACCTGTCAGCAGCCCAGCACATGCTGCTCTCCCTCCCTCTAACCTGTCAGCAGCCCTGCACATGCTGCCCTCCCTCCCTCTAACCTGTCAGCAGCCCAGCACATGCTGCTCTCCCTCCCTCTAACCTGTCAGCAGCCCTGCACATGCTGCCCTCCCTCCCTCTAAACCTGTCAGCAGCCCTGCACATGCTGCCCTCCCTCCCTCTAAACCTGTCAGCAGCCCAGCACATGCTGCCCTCCCTCTCTCTAACCTGTCAGCAGCCCAGCACATGCTGCCCTCCCTCCTTCTAACCTATCAGCAGCCCTGCACATGCTGCCCTCCCTCCCTCTAACCTGTCAGCAGCCCAGCACATGCTGCCCTCCCTCTAACCTGTCAGCAGCCCAGCACATGCTGCTCTCCCTCCCTCTAACCTATCAGCAGCCCAGCACAGGCTGCCCTCCCTCCCTCTAACCTGTCAGCAGCCCAGCACACACTGCCCTCCCTCCCTCTAACCTGTCAGCAGCCCAGCACACGCTGCCCTCCCTCCCTCTAACCTGTCAGCAGCCCTGCACATGCTGCCCTCCCTCCCTCTAACCTGTCAGCAGCCCAGCACACACTGCCCTCCCTCCCTCTAACCTGTCAGCAGCCCAGCACACGCTGCCCTCCCTCCCTCTAACCTGTCAGCAGCCCAGCACATGCTGCCCTCCCTCCCTCTAACCTGTCAGCAGCCCAGCACATGCTGCCCTCCCTCCCTCTAACCTGTCAGCAGCCCAGCACATGCTGCCCTCCCTCCTTCTAACCTGTCAGCAGCCCTGCACATGCTGCCCTCCCTCCCTCTAACCTGTCAGCAGCCCAGCACACGCTGCCCTCCCTCCCTCTAAACTGTCAGCAGCCCTGCACATGCTGCCCTCCCTCCTTCTAACCTGTCAGCAGCCCAGCACACACTGCCCTCCCTCTCTCTAACCTGTCAGCAGCCCAGCACACGCTGCCCTCCCTCTAACCTCTCAGCAGCCCAGCACATGCTGCTCTCCCTCCCTCTAACCTATCAGCAGCCCAGCACATGCTGCCCTCCCTCCCTCTAACCTGTCAGCAGCCCAGCACACGCTGCCCTCCCTCCCTCTAACCTGTCAGCAGACCTGCACATGCTGCCCTCCCTCTAACCTGTCAGCAGCCCAGCACACGCTGCCCTCCCTCCCTCTAACCTGTCAGCAGCCCAGCACACGTTGCCCTCCCTCCCTGTAACCTGTCAGCAGCCCTGCACATGCTGCCCTCTCTCCCTCTAACCTGTCAGCAGCCCTGCACATGCTGCCCTCCCTCCCTCTAACCTGTCAGCAGCTCAGCACAGGCTGCCCTCCCTCCCTCTAACCTGTCAGCAGCCCAGCACACGCTGCCCTCCCTCCCTCTAACCTGTCAGCAGCCCAGCACATGTTGTCCTCCCTCCCTCTAACCTGTCAGCAGCCCTGCACATGCTGCCCTCTCTCCCTCTAACCTGTCAGCAGCCCAGCACATGCTGCCCTCCCTCCCTCTAACCTGTCAGCAGCCCAGCACATGCTGCTCTCCCTCCCTCTAACCTGCCAGCAGCCCAGCACATGCTGCTCTACCTCCCTCTAACCTGCCAGCAGCCCAGCACATGCTGCTCTCCTTCCCTCTAACCTGTCAGCAGCCCAGCACATGCTGCCCTCCCTCTAATCTGTCAGCAGCCCAGCACATGCTGCCCTCTCTCCCTCTAACCTGTCAGCAACCCAGCACATGCTGCCCTCCCTCCCTCTAACCTGTCAGCAGCCCAGCACATGCTGCTCTCCCTCCCTCTAACCTGTTAGCAGCCCAGCACACGCTGCCCTCCCTCCCTCTAATCTGTCAGCAGCCCAGCACATGCTGCCCTCTCTCCCTCTAACCTGTCAGCAGCCCTGCACATGCCGCCCTCCCTCCCTCTAACCTGTCAGCAGCCCAGCACATGCTGCCCTCCCTCCCTCTAACCTGTGAGCAGCCCTGCACATGCTGCCCTCCCTCCCTCTAACCTGTCAGCAGCCCTGCACATGCTGCCCTCCCTCTAACCTGTCAGCAGCCCTGCACATGCTGCCCTCCCTCCCTCTAACCTGTCAGCAGCCCTGCACATGCTGCTGTGTGCTGGGCTGCAGTGGGAGCCTGCTCTCTGCTTCTGAGCAGGAGCAGCAGTCTCCTCCTGTGGGGGGGGGGGAGCAATTACACTAATAGCGAACCCCCTGGATTTGCACGAGGCTGAGGGGCTCACAGACCCGGGACGGCTCTCCACAGCCCTGGTGACCGGTTGTGCGTCTCCCTATGCAGCCACTTTCAGCAACACGCCCATAAGATGGACCATCCTCATCCTTAAAAACACCCGCCACATTTTCATTACACTTCTCCGTGCATTTGTCTCAAACTACGACGCTGTACCTACGCATGCGCAGTGTGTCCGACCTGTGAATCGCGCCCATAATGTCTCTGATGCCAAGGCTCTGTGTGACCGCCACAGAACCGACATGGAAACATTGGTAGCCTAGGACGTCAGGCGCAGGTTTTACCTGAGGAGATGTCATGCAGCGCTAGACTTTGTCATCCTTCTAATCTTCCCTGTTCTCTCTGTGTCTCTAATTATCACCCCTGTGTGTGTCCCTGCATTCTCTCTTCACCTGTGCCCGTCTCCTGTCACCAGAACCGTCAGAACCAGCTCATTCTTGGCGTGATGGGTATTGATGTCGCCTTGGAGGATATCCAGAGATTGATGCCCCGATACAGCGTGAGTGACGGGAGGTGGCTGGCGCGGCCGCTGGGAAATGCTGTGTGTGGGGGAGGTCAGATTAATGTTGCTTGTGTGTCGGCATTATCCCGACTCTTGTATCCCGAAGACACAATGTCAGGGGCAGGGGCAGAGGAATTTACCTCCGGTAGCGCTGCTATAATCTTCTGGTGTTTTTTATGACAGCTGGGTGCCAACGGTTATATGTTTGCCATTGATCTGAATGGATACGTCCTCCTGCATCCCAACCTGAAGCCACAAGTAAGTACTTACTATAGATGAGACTCCTAGCTCTCTTCACTCACACGGTAAGAACATATCATCTACACACAAACACGTAACAGGTCGCACAGTCTCCATGTTGAATTCGGATACCTATTTCTGTGTATGTGACGTTTTGAACCATCTTTGCAGTCACTTTGAATATTCTCCTTGGCGCGGCGGCGCGGCCGTTGTCATGGCGGTGGCCTCTCTGCCCCGTGACATTGCAGCTAGCAATCTCGCATTGATAAAGAACTGAACGGAAAACAGGCGTATATGTTACGCGACAAAAGAAGAATGCGTATATACCTCCAAATGCAACGTTGTGGTGCTCTCGCCCCCTATCCACGCGACTGGTCGTCAACACAGTAGCATCAACGCGCCCTTTCTGCATGATATCACCCCATTGCGGCCCAGCTCCGAGACGTGAATGTGGTGGCGTTAGGAATGTATACGGCTCTGCACAGATGGTGTTTGCCAGCACTCGGTGCCATGGCATGTGCCAATTGATAAAGCGCACAAGATAAGCTCCGCAAACGTACGCAGGTTCAGCTCCTACGTGTCTGTATTATCCCCACGGAACTCGTAGTCGGTTCCGTAGCGGAGGATTCTCTTCCCCGGACTTACTGACTGCATGGAGGTTATCACCAGTGCTCAGAGCTGTCCACCTCATGTGTTGGATTATTTTATTGGCAGCTGTTTATCGTCGCTGTACAGACGTCTGTGGATTAATAATTAGGGCTTATTTACTAACACTGGCTCTGTGTCAGGTGCAAGTGTGTGACTACTATAATTTAGCTCCTTAATTTTCTCTCACGCCAACATGGACCCTCAGCAGTTCACACCCAGATGCTGAGACAGGGTGCTGGATTGTCCATTGCTTGTAATAGGACAGCGCCACCCCATGGCCCCTCAGCAGTTCACACCCAGATGCTGAGACAGGGTGCTGGATCGTCCATTGCTTGTAATAGAACAGCGCCACCCCATGGCCCCTCAGCAGTTCACACCCAGATGCTGAGACAGGGTGCTGAATTGTCCATTGCTTGTAATAGAACAGCGCCACTCCATGGCCCCTCAGCAGTACACCCAGATGCTGCGACAGGGTGCTGAATTGTCCATTGCTTGTAATAGAACAGCGCCACCCCATGGCCCCTCAGCAGTTCACACCCAGATGCTGAGACAGGGTGCTGGATTGTCCATTGCTTGTAATATGACAGCGCCACCCCATGGCCCCTCAGCAGTTCACACCCAAATGCTGAGACAGGGTGCTGAATTGTCCATTGCTTGTAATAGAACAGCGCCACCCCATGGCCCCCCAGCAGTACACACAGATGCTGAGACAGGGTGCTGGATTGTCCATTGCTTGTAATAGAACAGCGCCACCACATGGCCCCTCAGCAGTTCACACCCAGATGCTGAGACAGGGTGCTGAATTGTCCATTGCTTGTAATAGAACAGCGCCACCCCATGGCCCCTCAGCAGTACACACCCAGATGCTGAGACAGGGTGCTGAATTGTCCATTGCTTGTAATAGAACAGCGCCACCCATGGCCCCTCAGCAGTACACACCCAGATGCTGAGACAGGGTGCTGAATTGTCCATTGCTTGCAATAGAACAGCGCCACCCCATGGCCCCTCAGCAGTTCACACCCAGATGCTGAGACAGGGTGCTGAATTGTCCATTGCTTGTAATAGAACAGCGCCACCCCATGGCCCCTCAGCAGTTCACACCCAGATGCTGAGACAGGGTGCTGGATTGTCCATTGCTTGTAATAGAACAGCGCCACCCCATGGCCCCTCAGCAGTACACACCCAGATGCTGAGACAGGGTGCTGAATTATCCATTGCTTGTAATAGAACAGCGCCACCCCATGGCCCCTCAGCAGTTCACACCCAGATGCTGAGACAGGGTGCTGAATTGTCCATTGCTTGTAATAGAACAGCGCCACCCCATGGCCCCTCAGCAGTACACACCCAGATGCTGAGACAGGGTGCTGAATTGTCCATTGCTTGTAATAGAACAGCGCCACCCCATGGCCCCTCAGCAGTACACACCCAGATGCTGAGACAGGGTGCTGAATTGTCCTTTGCTTGTAATAGAACAGCGCCACCCCATGGCCCCTCAGCAGTTCACACCCAGATGCTGAGACAGGGTGCTGAATTGTCCATTGCTTGTAATAGAACAGCGCCACCCCATGGCCCCTCAGCAGTTCACACCCAGATGCTGAGACAGGGTGCTGGATTGTCCATTGCTTGTAATAGGACAGCGCCACCCCATTGGCCCCTCACCAGTTCACACACAGATGCTGAGACAGGGTGCTGGATTGTCCATTGCTTGTAATAGAACAGCGCCACCCCATGGCCCCTCAGCAGTACACACCCAGATGCTGAGACAGGGTGCTGAATTGTCCATTGCTTGTAATAGGACAGCGCCACCCCATGGCCCCTCAGCAGTTCACACCCAGATGCTGAGACAGGGTGCTGAATTGTCCATTGCTTGTAATAGGACAGCGCCACCCCATGGCCCCTCAGCAGTACACACCCAGATGCTGAGACAGGGTGCTGAATTGTCCATTGCTTGTAATAGAACAGCGCCACCCCATGGCCCCTCAGCAGTACACACCCAGATGCTGAGACAGGGTGCTGGATCGTCCATTGCTTGTAATAGAACAGCGCCACCCCATGGCCCCTCAGCAGTTCACACCCAGATGCTGAGACAGGGTGCTGAATTGTCCATTGCTTGTAATAGAACAGCGCCACCCCATGGCCCCTCAGCAGTACACACCCAGATGCTGAGACAGGGTGCTGGATTGTCCATTGCTTGTAATAGAACAGCGCTACCCCATGGCCCCTCAGCAGTACACACCCAGATGCTGAGACAGGGTGCTGAATTGTCCATTGCTTGTAATAGAACAGCGCCACCCCATGGCCCCTCAGCAGTTCACACCCAGATGCTGAGACAGGGTGCTGAATTGTCCATTGCTTGTAATAGAACAGCGCCACCCCATGGCCCCTCAGCAGTACACACCCAGATGCTGAGACAGGGCGCTG
Source organism: Taudactylus pleione (assembly GCA_031769625.1). NCBI lineage: Eukaryota > Metazoa > Chordata > Amphibia > Anura > Myobatrachidae > Taudactylus > Taudactylus pleione. The sequence goes on from JAUIMM010000280.1 coordinate 236,386, forward strand.
AATTGTCCATTGCTTGTAATAGAACAGCGCCACCCCATGGCCCCTCAGCAGTTCACACACAGATGCTGAGACAGGGTGCTGAATTGTCCATTGCTTGTAATAGAACAGCGCCACCCCATGGCCAAATTGCCCAATCATAATATCTTTTTCAGCAGAAAGTTATGAAGTGTCTTAGACGCGCCCGCGTGGAGTACACATACATCTTACCTGTGTGCGATACAAGTCGCGTTAAAGTGGTGCTTGATAACCGTGTGACTCAGTAGTACTGAGTGTCTTTTTGTGCGCCTTTTTACCTTATTCGCAAATCGCTTAATCGCAAATGGACTAGGACGCACAAGCAGCTTCTGCTGATTAAAATGATACGCGGTATGCCTATATTTTGTGTGTGCAAATAACGTGCATTTGACGGTGTAAAGTCGCACAAAACTGCTTGACGCTACCAAGTCACGCCATGGCATGGTGCGACTAGAAGGGCTATTTAACGCACAAGGAAGTGAGGTGTATGTGGGCACATCTGTATGTTCTGTATCCTATGTAGAGATGTGGACACGTAGCATGACGTGTTATTTATCACTGGCCTCGTGTCCAGCCCGCCGATGTCCGACACGTACAGTAATTGTGCCCATGTCACTGTGTTCCTTATCTCCAATATGTTCACAGGTTATTAACTTCCAGGAGCCGGTGACGCTGGATTTCCTGGACGCCGAGTTGGAGGATGATAATAAAGAAGAGGTGAGTATGCCCACGTGGATGCCAAGACTGTGCCCACTGCCTGTGACCTTCCGTCACCCGCTCGTCTCCGCCAGTGATTACGTCCTATAACTTTATTACCGTTACGTGTTTCTCCAGATCCGACGGAAAATGATCGATGGATTAGAAGGTCGTCAGTTTATACGGACATTGGTGAAGTCGCTGGATGAGGTAAACCTGAATCCGCAATGGAGGATGGGGGCGCAGGGGGCGGAGTGAGGGACAGGGACGCGGTGTCAGATGGGGTGAAGGATGATGTTAGTGAGAGAAAGGGGTCAGCGAGACATGGAGGCATTGCTGAGGATGAGCGTGGTGCGCGTACAGCGAGTGATGGGGCGCTAAGGGAGAAACTTAATAAGAATTAAATGATGGGCGCAGTGAGGGATGGGCGCGGTGCCGATAAATTCAGGAATGGGCGCGGTGCGGATATACTAAGGAGTGGGCGCAGTGAGGGATGAGCGCGGTGCCGATAAACTCAGGAATGGGCACGGTGCGAATATACTAAGGAATGGGCGCAGTGAGGGATCAGCGCAGTGCCGATAAACTGAGGAATGGGCGCAGTGCGAATATACTAAGGAATGGGCGCAGTGAGGGATGGGCGCGGTGCGGATAAACTAAGGAGTGGGCACGGTGTGCGTATATACTAAGGAATGGGCGCAGTGAGGGATGGGCGCGGTGCCGATAAATTCAGGAATGGGCGCGGTGCGGATATACTAAGGAGTGGGCGCAGTGAGGGATGAGCGCAGTGCCGATAAACTCAGGAATGGGCGCGGTGCGGATAAACTAAGGAATGGGCTCAGTATTTAATATGTGGGTGACATTTATCTGCACTTTCACGTTTACCTTCTCAGAGATACATTGATGAAACTGAGAGGACGTACACGTGGGCACCCATACACAGTACAAATTACAGGTGAGAGGACGTACACGTGGGCACCCATAGTACAAATCACAGGTCAGGGGGACGTACAGAAATGTTATATGTTTCAGGGAATTACAATTTAACAGGATCCCTCCCGAGTTTGGTTAAACACATGAATTCGGGATCACACTTCAATGAATTTCCACAATGCAATGCTCTATTATAGCTGCTGCGTGTTGCTGCCATCTTGTGGGCAACTATTATAACAGCATCCTATTACCCTGTGATGAAATAATATTGTAAACTAGTTAATGATGCAAATTTTATATGGGTAAAAATATACATATTGGTAAACATTGGCCAGTTCTCTTTCAGCCATTGGGGAACTGGAGAAAGCATTGGGTATAGCTGTTGCTACATTGGTCATTTCTGTAATGCACGTTTATATCATGTTTTATTCATGGATCAGCCAGTGATAGTATGTTATGGGTGGTTCACTGGCCCAGGTTTATGTGCCAGGTTTACCTAGCAATCCAAGGTCATGAGTAACCCCTGATATTACAGGAATTGCCATTATTTTACCTGTTTTAGTGTTTCCACCCTCTGAAAACCTTTAGGTGTTATCAGTGTTACATGAGAAAGTGTATAGCGTTTGGGGTGAGAGCCATTACTAGTCCATAGTCATCATATTATGTACATACATTTTAACCTGACCATTTATAGTAAGCTGCAATGGTTTCATTCACGGAACACTTATCACAATTGTGTAACTATATTGTTTTCATTGTATTGACATTAAGAGTATAGTTCCAGTTTATGCTAATGCTGCGGCCGCTGTGCGTCGTATTGAGACGGCCACTGGCTGCGTCAGAAATTTGCCAAGGTGCGTACAAGGACTTGCTATGGCAGACAGGCGCAGAATGTCCGAGTGACCATGGCTGCCAGTGTCAGTGCAACTGACACCAACCCGCCCGCACCTGTTAGCCACCTCCACCCTCCCCCAGTAACTACCCAGAAACGCCCATAGAATTTTTGCATGGATGCCCATGAATTTTTTAACTGAAACTCCCGTCAGGAAACATGCGCAGCGGTAAGACGCACCCGATGCTTTACCTGCGCCCACGTCTGAATCACCCCCAGAGGCTGATTCAGAGTCATGCGCAAGCTGACTACGTGGCAATAAATGCTGATTTTTACCCATAGTCTGAGTTCTCTGCGCCCGCACTGCCCCTGTACATAAGCTGAAAGTTGCCATCATCACTATCCGCGCTCATTTGCACCAACCCTATACCTGAAAATCGGACAGATCCCCATGTACGCACAGCTTTGCATTGCCGGCAATTCTGTCTACGCTCTCACGAGGCGATGTCACAACACTTAGCGTAGGTATGGCCGCCCTGTTGTATGTATTCAGTCGCGAGCAGAAATGTGTAGGACTCGCCCATAGTTGGTCATAGTAGCGTAAGCTCTGATCGGGTGAAAATATGGGAAATCTGTCCGCAGAATGGACCCGTAGGCACCTCTGAGTCAGGCCCACAGTGATAGCAATAAAGAGCATTTGTCATCATGATAGTGGGTTGGAAAGGATGATGTATAGGAAAAGCATTTTATGTTATTGAAGTATTTGGCTACTTAACCTCTAGTAACATTTTTTCTCCCCCCTTCTTGTTACTTGCCCTCTGTCTGTCCTCTTACCCTTCTGTCTGTCTTTACTTCATACCTCTCCATCTTTCCCTCTGCCCCTCTCTCCACTCCTCCCCTCCCTCTCTCCATTCTCATCTTTCTCTCTCTTCTCTGCTCCACCTCTTTTCTCTGCCCCCCTTCTCTCCATCCCTTACCCTCTCTCCTTCCTCCTCTGTTTGTCCCCTTCCCAATCCCCCACATCTGTCTCCCTGCCCCCTCTATCTTCCCCTGCCCCCCTTCTCTCCGTCCCTTACCCTCTCTCCTTCCTGCTCTAATTGCCCCCTTCCCAATCCCCCACATCTGTCTCCCTGCCCCCTCCATCCTCCCCTGCCCCCCTTCTCTCCGTCCCTTACCCTCTCTTCTTCCTGCTCTATTTGCCCCATTCCCAATCCCCCACATCTGTCTCCCTGCCCCTCTATCTTCCCCTGCCCCACTTCTCTCCGTCCCTTTCCCTCTCTCCTTCCTCCTCTATTTGCCCCCTTTCCAATCCCCCACATCTGTCTCCCTGCCCCTCTATCCTCCCCTGCCCCCCTTCCCTCCGTCCCTTACCCTCTCTCCTTCCTGCTCTATTTGCCCCCTTTCCAATCCCCCACATCTGTCTCCCTGCCCCCACTATCTTCCCCTGCCTCCCTTCTTTCCGTCCCTTACCCTCTCTCCTTCCTCCTCTATTTGCCCCCTTCCCAATCCCCCACATCTGTCTCCCTGCCCCTCTATCCTCCCCTGCCCCCTTCTCTCCGTCCCTTACCCTCTCTCCTGCCTGCTCTAATTGCCCCCTTCCCAATCCCCCACATCTGTCTCCCTGCCCCTCTATCCTCCCCTGACCCCTTCTCTCCGTCCCTTACCCTCTCTCCTTCCTCCTCTATTTGCCCCCTTCCCAATCCCCCACATCTGTCTCCCTGCCCCCACTATCTTCCCCTGTCCCCCTTCTTTCCGTCCCTTACCCTCTCTCCTTCCTGCTCTATTTGCCCCCTTCCCAATCCCCCACATCTGTCTCCCTGCCCCCTCTTTACTCTTCTATCCCCTTCCCCCTCTCTTCCCCCCTTTTTCCTCCCCTATCCTCCTCCTTCTCTCCCTCCCTTACCCTCTCTCTCTCCCCCCCTTTGTGTTGTCCCGGCAGCCTGGGACTGGTGTTACCTCTGTACAGCTCCTATTACCTCCGTGCTAATCTGAGTGATCAGATTCTCCAGGTGCAGTGTAAGTTCCCCTTTGCTTGTGTGTTTCCCCATTAGTCCCCTTTTCCTTTTCCCCAGCTCACGCCTGTTCCCGGCCACTTCCTTGATTTGTCATTGTTGAGGGGGGAGATTTGTGGGGTGAGAGCAGAAGTTGGCGTAGCATGCGGAGCCTGGCAGGTACTCGCTGCCCGGGAGATGTGCATGAGACCTCTGTCCATCGGAATCATGATGAGTGTCTTTCAGTTTTACTCATTCAGATTAATCTCTGGATCAGATACTGTTGCTGTCTCTTCCTTCCTGCTTCCTCCTCTGTCTCTCTATCACCTGTCTCTTACGCTGTCTCTTCCTCCTCTTTCTCTCTATTAGCTGCCTCTCTCTAACGCTGTCTCTTCCTCCTTTGTATCTCTATCACCTGCCTGTCTCTTACATTGTCTCTTCCTCCTCTGTATCTCTATCACCTGCCTGTCTCTTACGCTGTCTCTTCCTCCTCTGTCTCTCTATCACCTGCCTGTCTCTTACGCTGTCTCTTCCTCCTCTGTCTCTCTATCACCTGCCTGTCTCTTATGCTGTCTCTTCCTCCTCTGTATCTCTATTACCTGCCTGTCTCTTATACTGTATTTTCCTGCCCTGTCTTTCTATCACCTGCCTGTCTCTTGTACTCTTTCTTCCTAGGTCTCTCTTTCACCTGCCTGTCTCTTTTGCTGTCTCTTACAGTCTCTCTTCCTCCTTTGTCTCTGTCACATTTCTCTCTTTTTAGCTGTCTATTCCTCTTCAGTATTTCTATCACCTGCCTGTCTCTTCCTCGTCTGTTTCTTTATCACCAGCCTGTCTCTTACACACATCTATTGTTCTCTACATCCCTGTCTCTTCCTCTGTATCACTAGCCTGTCTCTTACACTCTCTCTTTCTCTCTACCACCTGCCTGTCTCTTACACTATCTCCTGCCCTGTCTCTCTCTCACCTGTCTCTTACACCATCTCCTGCCCTGTCTCTCTCTCTCACCTGTCTCTTACACTATCTCCTGCCCTGTCTCTCTGTCACCTGTCTCTTACACTATCTCCTGCTCTGGCCCTGTCTCTCTCTCTCACCTGTCTCTTACACTATCTCCTGCCCTGTCTCTCTCTCACCTGTCTCTTACACTATCTCCTGCCCTGTCTCTCTCACCTGTCTCTTACACCATCTCCTGCCCTGTCTCTCTCACCTGTCTCTTACACTATCTCCTGCCTTGTCTTTCTGTCACCTGTCTCTTACACTATCTCCTGCCCTGTCTCTCTCTCACCTGTCTCTTACACTATCTCCTGCCCTGTCTCTCTGTCACATGTCTCTTACACTATCTCCTGCCCTATCTCTCTCTCACCTGTCTCTTACACCATCTCCTGCCCTGTCTCTCTCTCTCACCTGTCTCTTACACTATCTCCTGCCCTGTCTCTCTGTCACCTGTCTCTTACACTATCTCCTGCTCTGGCCCTGTCTCTCTCTCTCACCTGTCTCTTACACTATCTCCTGCCCTGTCTCTCTGTCACCTGTCTCTTACACTATCTCCTGCCCTGTCTCTCTGTCACCTGTCTCTTACACCATCTCCTGCCCTGTCTCTCTGTCACCTGTCTCTTACACCATCTCCTGCCCTGTCTCTCTGTCACCTGTCTCTTACACTATCTCCTGCCCTGTCTCTCTGTCACCTGTCTCTTACACTATCTACTGCCCTGTCTCTCTCTCACCTGTCTATTACAGTATCTCCTGCCCTGTCTCTCTGTCACCTGTCTCTTACACTATCTCCTGCCCAGTCTCTCTCTCACCTGTCTCTTACACTATCTCCTGCCCTGTCTCTCTGTCACCTGTCTCTTACACTATCTCCTGCCCTGTCTCTCTCTCACCTGTCTCTTACAGTATCTCCTGCCCTGTCTCTCTGTCACATGTCTCCTGCCCTATCTCTCTCTCACCTGTCTCTTACACCATCTCCTGCCCTGTCTCTCTCTCTCACCTGTCTCTTACACTATCTCCTGCCCTGTCTCTCTGTCACCTGTCTCTTACACTATCTCCTGCTCTGTCACCTGTCTCTTACACCATCTCCTGCCCTGTCTCTCTCTCTCACCTGTCTCTTACACTATCTCCTGCCCTGTCTCTCTGTCACCTGTCTCTTACACTATCTCCTGCTCTGTCACCTGTCTCTTACACCATCTCCTGCCCTGTCTCTCTCTCTCACCTGTCTCTTACACTATCTCCTGCCCTGTCTCTCTGTCACCTGTCTCTTACACTATCTCCTGCCCTGTCTCTCTGTCACCTGTCTCTTACACTATCTCCTGCCCTGTCTCTCTCTCACCTGTCTATTACAGTATCTCCTGCCCTGTCTCTCTGTCACCTGTCTCTTACACTATCTCCTGCCCAGTCTCTCTCTCACCTGTCTCTTACACTATCTCCTGCCCTGTCTCTCTGTCACATGTCTCTTACACTATCTCCTGCCCTGTCTCTCTGTCACCTGTCTCTTACACTATCTCCTGCTCTCTCTCTCTCACCTGTCTCTTACACTATCTCCTGCCCTGTCTCTCTCTCACCTGTCTCTTACACTATCTCCTGCCCTGTCTCTCTCTCACCTGTCTCTAACACTATCTCCTGCCCTGTCTCTCTCACCTGTCTCTTACACTATCTCCTGCCCTGTCTCTCTCACCTGTCTCTTACACTATCTCCTGCCCTGTCTCTCTCACCTGTCTCTTCCTCCTCTGTCTCTCTATCACCTGCCTGTCTCTTACGCTGTCTCTTCCTCCTCTGTATCTCTATTACCTGCCTTTTTCTTATACTGTATTTTCCTGCCCTGTCTTTCTATCACCTGCCTGTCTCTTGTACTCTTTCTTCCTAGGTCTCTCTTTCACCTGCCTGTCTCTTTTGCTGTCTCTTACAGTCTCTCTTCCTCCTTTGTCTCTGTCACATTTCTCTCTTTTTAGCTGTCTATTCCTCTTCAGTATTTCTATCACCTGCCTGTCTCTTCCTCGTCTGTTTCTTTATCACCAGCCTGTCTCTTACACACATCTATTGTTCTCTACATCCCTGTCTCTTCCTCTGTATCACTAGCCTGTCTCTTACACTCTCTCTTTCTCTCTACCACCTGCCTGTCTCTGGCACTGTCTCCTCTTCTTCCTTCTCTCTACCACCTGCCTGTCTCTTACACTATCTCCTGCTCTGTCTCTCTCTCACCTGTCTCTTACACTATCTCCTGCCCTGTCTCTCTCTCACCTGTCTCTTCCACTATCTCCTGCCCTGTCTCTCTCACCTGTCTCTTACACTATCTCCTGTACTGTCTCTCTCTCACCTGTCTCTTACACTATCTCCTGCCCTGTCTCTCTCACCTGTCTCTTACATTATCTCCTGCCCTGTCTCTCTGTCACCTGTCTCTTACACTATCTCCTGCCCTGTCTCTCTCTCACCTGTCTCTTACACTATCTCCTGCCCTGTCTCTCTTTCACCTGTCTCTTACACTATCTCCTGCCCTGTCTCTCTCACCTGTCTCTTACACTATCTCCTGTACTGTCTCTCTCTCACCTGTCTCTTACACTATTGCCTGTACTGTCTCTCTCTTACCTGTCTCTCTGTCACCTGTCTCTTACACTATCTCCTGCCCTGTCTCTGTCACCTGTCTCTTACACTATCTGCTGCCCTGTCTCTCTCTGTCACCTGTCTCTTACACGATCTCCTGACCTGTCTCTCTCTCACCTGTCTCTCTGCCCTGTCTCTCTGTCACCTGTCTTTTACACGGTCTCCTCATCTCTTTGTACCATCTCTGTAATACTGTATCATGTTACATATATATGCGTAGAGCACATATAGTACATTGTTGCTGGGTGCGTACGTAGGTGGAATGGCGATATTACTGCGCATGCCGGGAAAAGCGACAACAAGCTTCTATGTCCGACCTGCTCATGTCCTGTAACTATTACTTGTTCCTCTAAGTACTGATGGTCGGAATAACGCGTCTCCAGGCGTAAGAGTGTCGCAGGCGCCCTCTGTATCTCAGAGGTTCCGTTTGTCTATTAATCTGCTTTGTGCGTATGTGTGAGTATAAGAATCTGTGTCTATCAGTCTGCGGCTCCTCCGAGGACCCGCAAATACCAGGATGTCCTCAGCGCCGTCCTACGCTCTCTACACCCATTACAGCTTATCTATTCATCTGGTGGTGTAATACGGTATCTTGTCTCCCGGGTTCTCATTCCTTATGTCACCGCCATATTCAGAATAGTATTAAGGCGTTATAAGAAAACACAGTTGTGCGGATATAGAGTGACGTCACAGAAGAAGTGCGCAGTGTTATAAACCGCCATTAAGGTTTCTTGTTCTCCATATTACCACATTTATCCGTCCACTCTCTCTCCCTTCCCGCATTACATGATGTATACAGCTCATTCTCCTCCTCCTCCGTCCACTCTCTCTTCCTTCCCGCATTACATGATGTATACAGCTCATTCTCCTCCTCCTCCTCTCTCTCTTCCTTCCCGCATTACATGATGTATACAGCTCATTCTCCTCCTCCTCCATCCTCTCTCTCTTCCTTCCCGCATTACATGATATATACAGCTCATTCTCCTCCTCCTCCGTCCTCTCTCTCTTCCTTCCCGCATTACATGATGTATACAGCTCATTCTCCTCCTCCTCCGTCCTCTCTCTCTTCCTTCCCGCATTACATGATGTATACAGCTCATTCTCCTCCTCCGTCCTCTCTCTCTTCCTTCCCACATTACATGATGTATACAGCTCATTCTCCTCCTCCTCCATCCTCTCTCTCTTCCTTCCCGCATTACATGATGTATACAGCTCATTCTCCTCCTCCTCCGTCCTCTCTCTCTTCCTTCCTGCATTACATGATGTATACAGCTCATTCTCCTCCTCCTCTGTCCTCTCTCTCTTCCTTCCCGCATTACATGATGTATACAGCTCATTCTCCTCCTCCTCCGACCTCTCTCTCTTCCTTCCCGCATTACATGATGTATACAGCCCATTCTCCTCCTCCTCCGTCCTCTCTCTCTTCCTTCCCGCATTACATGATGTATACAGCTCATTCTCCTCCTCCTCCGTCCTCTCTCTCTTCCTTCCTGCATTACATGATGTATACAGCTCATTCTCCTCCTCCTCCGTCCTCTCTCTCTTCCTTCCCGCATTACATGATGTATACAGCTCATTCTCCTCCTCCTCCTCTCTCTCTTCCTTCCCACATTACATGATGTATACAGCTCATTCTCCTCCTCCTCCATCCTCTCTCTCTTCCTTCCCGCATTACATGATGTATACAGCTCATTCTCCTCCTCCTCCGTCCTCTCTCTCTTCCTTCCCGCATTACATGATGTATACAGTTCATTCTCCTCCTCCTCCTCTCTCTCTTCCTTCCCGCATTACATGATGTATACAGCTCATTCTCCTCCTCCTCCGTCCTCTCTCTCTTCCTTCCCGCATTACATGATGTATACAGCTCATTCTCCTCCTCCGTCCTCTCACTCTTCCTTCCCGCATTACATGATGTATACAGCTCATTCTCCTCCTCCTCCTCCGTCCTCTCTCTCTTCCTTCCCGCATTACATGATGTATACAGCTCATTCTCCTCCTCCTCCGTCCTCTCTCTCTCTTCCTTCCCGCATTACATGATGTATACAGCTCATTCTCCTCCTCCTCCGTCCTCTCTTTCTTCCTTCCCGCATTACATGATGTATACAGCTCATTCTCCTCCTCCTCCGTCCTCTCTTTCTTCCTCCCGCATTACATGATCTATACAGCTCATTCTCCTCCTCCGTCCTCTCTCTCTTCCTTCCCGCATTACATGATGTATACAGCTCATTCTCCTCCTCATCCGTCTCTCTCTCTTCCTTCCCGCATTACATGATGTATACAGCTCATTCTCCTCCTCCTCCGTCCTCTCTCTCTTCCTTCCCGCATTACATGATGTATACAGCTCATTCTCCTCCTCCTCCGTCTCTCTCTCTTCCTTCCCGCATTACATGATGTATACAGCTCATTCTCCTCATCCTCCGTCCTCTCTCTCTTCCTTCCCGCATTACATGATGTATACAGCTCATTCTCCTCATCCTCCGTCAGCTCTCCCTTCCTTCCCGCATTACATGATGTATACAGCCCATTCTCCTCCTCCTCCGTCCGCACTCTATTCCTTCCCGCATTACATGATGTATACAGCTCATTCTCCTCCTCCTCCTCCTCCGTCCGCACTCTCTTCCTTCCCGCATTACATGATGTATACAGCTCATTCTCCTCCTCCTCCGTCCTCTCTCTCTTCCTTCCCGCATTACATGATGTATACAGCTCATTCTCCTCCTCCTCCGTCCTCTCTCTCTTTCTTCCCGCATTACATGATGTATACAGCCCATTCTCCTCCTCCTCCGTCCTCTCTCTCTTCCTTCCCGCATTACATGATGTATACAGCTCATTCTCCTCCTCCTCCGTCCTCTCTCTCTTCCTTCCCGCATTACATGATGTATACAGCTCATTCTCCTCCTCCTCCGTCCTCTCTCTCTTCCTTCCCGCATTACATGATGTATACAGCCCATTCTCCTCCTCCTCCGTCCTCTCTTTCTTCCTTCCAGCATTACATGATGTATACAGCCCATTCTCCTCCTCCTCCGTCCTCTCTTTGTTCCTTCCCGCATTACATGATGTATACAGCTCATTCTCCTCCTCCTCCGTCCTCTCTCTCTTCCTTCCCGCATTACATGATGTATACAGCTCATTCTCCTCCTCCTCCGTCCTCTCTCTCTTCCTTCCCGCATTACATGATGTATACAGCTCATTCTCCTCCTCCGTCCTCTCTCTCTTCCTTCCCGCATTACATGATGTATACAGCTCATTCTCCTCCTCCTCCATCCTCTCTCTCTTCCTTCCCGCATTACCTGATGTATACAGCTCATTCTCCTCCTCTGTCCTCTCTCTCTTCCTTCCCGCATTACATGATGTATACAGCTCATTCTCCTCCTCCTCCTCCGTCCTCTCTCTCTTCCTTCCCGCATTACATGATGTATACAGCTCATTCTCCTCCTTTTCTGTCCTCTCTCTCTTCCTTCCCGCATTACATGATGTATACAGCTCATTCTCCTCCTCCGTCCTCTCTCTCTTCCTTCCCGCATTACATGATGTATACAGCTCATTCTCCTCCTCCTCCGTCCTCTCTCTCTTCCTTCCCGCATTACATGATGTATACAGCTCATTCTCCTCCTCCTCCGTCCTCTCTCTCTTCCTTCCCGCATTACATGATGTATACAGCTCATTCTCCTCCTCCTCCGTCCTCTCTCTCTTCCTTCCCGCATTATATGATGTGTACAGCTCAATCTCCTCCTCCTCCTCCTCCTCCTCCGTCCTCTCTTTCTTCCTTCCCGCATTACATGATATATACAGCTCATTCTCCTCCTCCTCCGTCCTCTCTCTCTTCCTTCCCGCATTACATGATGTATACAGCTCATTCTCCTCCTCCTCCGTCCTCTCTCTCTTCCTTCCCGCATTACACGATGTAAACAGCTCATTCCCCTCCTCCGTCCTCTCTCTCTTCCTTCCCGCATTACATGATGTATACAGCTCATTCTCCTCCTCCGTCCTCTCTCTCTTCCTTCCCGCATTACATGATGTATACAGCTCATTCTCCTCCTCCTCCTCTCTCTCTTCCTTCCCGCATTACATGATGTATACAGCTCATTCACCTCCTCCTCCGTCCTCTCTGTCTTCCTTCCCGCATTACATGATGTATACAGCTCATTCTCCTCCTCCGTCCTCTCTCTCTTCCTTCCCGCATTACATGATGTATACAGCTCATTCTCCTCCTCCTCTGTCCTCTCTCTCTTCCTTCCCACATTACATGATGTATACAGCTCATTCTCCTCCTCCGTCCTCTCTCTCTTCCTTCCCGCATTACATGATGTATACAGCTCATTCTCTTCCTCCTCCGTCCTCTCTCTCTTCCTTCCCGCATTACATGATGTATACAGCTCATTCTCCTCCTCCGTCCTCTCTCTCTTCCTTCCCGCATTACATGATGTATACAGCTCATTATCCTCCTCCTCCGTCCTCTCTTTCTTCCTTCCCGCATTACATGATATATACAGCTCATTCTCCTCCTCCTCCGTCCTCTCTTTCTTCCTTCCCGCATTACATGATGTATACAGCTCATTTTCCTCCTCCTCCTCCGTCCTCTCTCTCTTCCTTCCCGCATTACATGATGTATACAGCTCATTCTCCTCCTCCTCTGTCCTCTCTCTCTTCCTTCCCGCATTGCATGATGTATACAGCTCATTCTCCTCCTCCTCTGTCCTCTCTCTCTTCCTTTTCGCATTACATGATGTATCCAGCTCATTCTCCTCCCCCTCCGTCCTCTGTCTCTTCCTTCTCGCATTACATGATGTATACAGCTCATTCTTCTCCTCCTCCGTCCTCTCTCTCTTCCTTGCCGCATTACATGATGTATACAGCTCATTCTCCTCCTCCGTCCTCTCTGCCCCCCCTCTCTCTCTCCCCCCTCCTCTCTCCTTTCTTCTCTCTCTGTATTCCTCTCTCTCTGTATTCCTCTGTTCCTCTCCATCTCTCTCTCTGTCCACCCTTTCTCTCTCTCCCCCTCCTCTCTCCTTTCTTCTCTCTCTGTATTCCTCTGTTCCTCTCCTTCTCTCTCTCTGCCCACCCTTTCTCTCTCTCCACCTCCTCTCTCTTTTCTTCTCTCTCTGTATTCCTCTGTTCCTCTCCATCTCTCTCTCTGTCCACCCTTTCTCTTTCTCCACCTCCTCTCTCCTTTCTTTTCTCTCTGTATTCCTCTGTTCTTCTCCATCTCTCTCTCTGCCCACCCTTTCTCTCTCTGCCCTTCCTCTCTCTTTTCTTCTCTCTCTGTATTCCTCTGTTCCTCCCAATCTCTCTCTCTCCCCCTCCTCTCTCCTTTCTTCTCTCTCTGTATTCCTCTGTTCCTCTCCATCTCTCTCTCTCCCCCTCCTCTTTCCTTTCTTCTCTCTCTGTATTCCTCTGTTCCTCTCCATCTCTCTCTCTGCCCTCCCCTCTCTCTCTCCTCTCTCCTTCTCTCTCTGTATTCCTCTCTCTCTGTATTCCTCTGTTCCTCTCCATCTCTCTCTCTGCCCACCCTTTCTCTCTCTCCCCCTCCTCTCTCCTTTCTTCTCTCTCTGTATACCTCTGTTCCTCTCCATCTCTCTCTCTCCCCCTCCTCTCTCCTTTCTTCTCTCTCTGTATTCCTCTGTTCCTCTCCATCTCTCTCTCTGCCCACCCTTTCTCTCTCTCCCCCTCCTCTCTCCTTTCTTCTCTCTCTGTATTCCTCTGTTCCTCTCCATCTCTCTCTCTGCCCACCCTTTCTCTCTCTCCCCCTCCTCTCTCCTTTCTTCTCTCTGTATACCTCTGTTCCTCTCCATCTCTATCTCTCCCCCTCCTCTCTCCTTTCTTCTCTCTCTGTATTCCTCTGTTCCTCTCCATCTCTCTCTCTGCCCACCCTTTCTCTCTCTCCCCCTCCTCTCTCCTTTCTTCTCTCTCTGTATACCTCTGTTCCTCTCCATCTCTCTCTCTCCCCCTACTCTCTCCTTTCTTCTCTCTCTGTATTCCTCTGTTCCTCTCCATCTCTCTCTGCCCACCCTTTCTCTCTCTCCCCCTCCTCTCTCCTTTCTTCTCTCTCTGTATTCCTCTGTTCCTCTCCATCTCTCTCTCTCCCCCTCCTCTCTCCTTTCTTCTCTCTCTGTATTCCTCTGTTCCTCTCCATCTCTCTCTCTGCCCACCCTTTCTCTCTCTCCCCCTCCTCTCTCCTTTCTTCTGTCTCTGTATTCCTCTGTTCTTCTCCATCTCTCTCTCTGCCCACCCTTTCTCTCTCTCCCCCTCCTCTCTCCTTTCTTCTCTCTCTGTATTCCTCTGTTCCTCTCCATCTCTCTCTGCCCACCCTTTCTCTCTCCCCCTCCTCTCTCCTTTCTTCTCTCTCTGTATACCTCTGTTCCTCTCCATCTCTCTCTCTCCCCCTCCTCTCTCCTTTCTTCTCTCTCTGTATTCCTCTGTTCCTCTCCATCTCTCTCTCTGCCCACCCTTTCTCTCTCTCCCCCTCCTCTCTCCTTTCTTCTCTCTCTGTATTCCTCTGTTCCTCTCCATCTCTCTCTGCCCACCCTTTCTCTCTCTCCCCCTCCTCTCTCCTTTCTTCTCTCTCTGTATTCCTCTGTTCCTCTCCATCTCTCTCTCTGCCCACCTTTTCTCTCTCCCCCTCCTCTCTCCTTTCTTCTCTCTCTGTATTCCTCTGTTCCTCTCCATCTCTCTCTCTGCCCACCCTTTCTCTCTCTCCCCATCCTCTCTCCTTTCTTCTCTCTCTGTATTCCTCTGTTCCTCTCCATCTCTCTCTGCCCACCCTTTCTCTCTCTCCCCCTCCTCTCTCCTTTCTTCTCTCTCTGTATTCCTCTGTTCCTCTCCATCTCTCTCTGCCCACCCTTTCTCTCTCTTCCCCTCCTCTCTCCTTTCTTCTCTCTCTGTATTCCTCTGTTCCTCTCCATCTCTCTCTCTCCCCCTCCTCTCTCCTTTCTTCTCTCTCTGTATACCTCTGTTCCTCTCCATCTCTCTCTCTCCCCCTCCTCCTTTCTTCTCTCTCTGTATTCCTCTGTTCCTCTCCATCTCTCTCTCTGCCCACCCTTTCTCTCTCTCCCCCTCCTCTCTCCTTTCTTCTCTCTCTGTATTCCTCTGTTCCTCTCCATCTCTCTCTCTGCCCACCCTTTCTCTCTCTCCCCCTCCTCTCTCCTTTCTTCTCTCTCTGTATTCCTCTGTTCTTCTCCATCTCTCTCTCTGCCCACCCTTTCTCTCTCTCCCCCTCCTCTCTCCTTTCTTCTCTCTCTGTATTCCTCTGTTCTTCTCCATCTCTCTCTCTGCCCACCCTTTCTCTCTCTCCCCCTCCTCTCTCCTTTCTTCTCTCTCTGTATTCCTCTGTTCCTCTCCATCTCTCTCTGCCCACCCTTTCTGTCTCCCCCTCCTCTCTCCTTTCTTCTCTCTCTGTATGCCTCTGTTCCTCTCCATCTCTCTCTCTCCCCCTCCTCTCTCCTTTCTTCTCTCTCTGTATTCCTCTGTTCCTCTCCATCTCTCTCTGCCCACCCTTTCTCTCTCTCCCCCTCCTCTCTCCTTTCTTCTCTCTCTGTATTCCTCTGTTCCTCTCCATCTCTCTCTGCCCACCCTTTCTCTCTCTCCCCCTCCTCTCTCCTTTCTTCTCTCTCTGTATTCCTCTGTTCCTCTCCATCTCTCTCTCTGCCCACCTTTTCTCTCTCCCCCTCCTCTCTCCTTTCTTCTCTCTCTGTATTCCTCTGTTCCTCTCCATCTCTCTCTCTGCCCACCCTTTCTCTCTCTCCCCATCCTCTCTCCTTTCTTCTCTCTCTGTATTCCTCTGTTCCTCTCCATCTCTCTCTGCCCACCCTTTCTCTCTCTCCCCCTCCTCTCTCCTTTCTTCTCTCTCTGTATTCCTCTGTTCCTCTCCATCTCTCTCTGCCCACCCTTTCTCTCTCTTCCCCTCCTCTCTCCTTTCTTCTCTCTCTGTATTCCTCTGTTCCTCTCCATCTCTCTCTCTCCCCCTCCTCTCTCCTTTCTTCTCTCTCTGTATACCTCTGTTCCTCTCCATCTCTCTCTCTCCCCCTCCTCCTTTCTTCTCTCTCTGTATTCCTCTGTTCCTCTCCATCTCTCTCTCTGCCCACCCTTTCTCTCTCTCCCCCTCCTCTCTCCTTTCTTCTCTCTCTGTATTCCTCTGTTCCTCTCCATCTCTCTCTCTGCCCACCCTTTCTCTCTCTCCCCCTCCTCTCTCCTTTCTTCTCTCTCTGTATTCCTCTGTTCTTCTCCATCTCTCTCTCTGCCCACCCTTTCTCTCTCTCCCCCTCCTCTCTCCTTTCTTCTCTCTCTGTATTCCTCTGTTCTTCTCCATCTCTCTCTCTGCCCACCCTTTCTCTCTCTCCCCCTCCTCTCTCCTTTCTTCTCTCTCTGTATTCCTCTGTTCCTCTCCATCTCTCTCTGCCCACCCTTTCTGTCTCCCCCTCCTCTCTCCTTTCTTCTCTCTCTGTATGCCTCTGTTCCTCTCCATCTCTCTCCCCCTCCTCTCTCCTTTCTTCTCTCTCTGTATTCCTCTGTTCCTCTCCATCTCTCTCTGCCCACCCTTTCTCTCTCTCCCCCTCCTCTCTCCTTTCTTCTCTCTCTGTATTCCTCTGTTCCTCTCCATCTCTCTCTCTCCCCCTCCTCTCTCATTTCTTCTCTCTCTGTATTCCTCTGTTCCTCTCCATCTCTCTCTGCCCACCCTTTCTCTCTCTCCCCCTCCTCTCTCCTTTCTTCTCTCTCTGTATTCCTCTGTTCCTCTCCATCTCTCTCTCTCCCCCTCCTCTCTCCTTTCTTCTCTCTCTGTATACCTCTGTTCCTCTCCATCTCTCTCTCTCCCCCTCCTCCTTTCTTCTCTCTCTGTATTCCTCTGTTCCTCTCCATCTCTCTCTCTCTGCCCACCCTTTCTCTCTCTCCCCCTCCTCTCTCCTTTCTTCTCTCTCTGTATTCCTCTGTTCCTCTCCATCTCTCTCTGCCCACCCTTTCTCTCTCTCCCCCTCCTCTCTCCTTTCTTCTCTCTCTGTATTCCTCTGTTCCTCTCCTTCTCTCTCTCTCCCCCTCCTCTCTCCTTTCTTCTCTCTCTGTATTCCTCTGTTCCTCTCCATCTCTCTCTCTCCCCCTCCTCTCTCCTTTCTTCTCTCTCTGTATACCTCTGTTCCTCTCCATCTCTCTCTCTCCCCCTCCTCTCTCCTTTCTTCTCTCTCTGTATTCCTCTGTTTCTCTCCATCTCTCTCTCTCCCCCTCCTCTCTCCTTTCTTCTCTCTCTGTATTCCTTTGTTCCTCTCCATCTCTTTCTCTGCCCACCCTTTCTCTCTCTCCCCCTCCTCTCTCCTTTCTTCTCTCTCTGTATTCCTCTGTTCCTCTCCATCTCTCTCTGCCCACCCTTTCTCTCTCTCCCCCTCCTCTCTCCTTTCTTCTCTCTCTGTATTCCTCTGTTCCTCTCCATCTCTCTCTCTCCCCCTCCTCTCTCCTTTCTTCTCTCTCTGTATTCCTCTGTTCCTCTCCATCTCTCGCTCTGACCCCCCTCTCTCTCTCTCCCCCTCCTCTCTCCCCCCTTCTCTCTCTGTATTCCTCTGTTCCTCTCCATCTTTCTCTCTGCCCACCCTTTCTCTCTCTCCCCCTCCTCTCTCCTTTCTTCTCTCTCTGTATTCCTCTGTTCCTCTCCATCTCTCTCTGCCCACCCTTTCTCTCTCTCCCCCTTCTCTCTCCTTTCTTCTCTCTCTGTATTCCTCTGTTCCTCTCCATCTCTCTCTCTGCCCACCCTTTCTCTCTCTCCCCCTCCTCTCTCCTTTCTTCTCTCTCTGTATTCCTCTGTTCCTCTCCATCTCTCTCTCCCCCTCCTCTCTCCTTTCTTCTCTCTCTGTATACCTCTGTTCCTCTCCATCTCTCTCTGCCCACCCTTTCTCTCTCTCCCCCTCCTCTCTCCTTTCTTCTCTCTCTGTATTCCTCTGTTCTTCTCCATCTCTCTCTCTCTCTGCCCACCCTTTCTCTCTCTCCCCCTCCTCTCTCCTTTCTTCTCTCTCTGTATTCCTCTGTTCCTCTCCATCTCTCTCTCTGCCCACCCTTTCTCTCTCTCCCCCTCCTCTCTCCTTTCTTCTCTCTCTGTATTCCTCTGTTCCTCTCCATCTCTCTCTCAGCCCACCCTTTCTCTCTCTCCCCCTCCTCTCTCCTTTCTTCTCTCTCTGTATTCCTCTGTTCCTCTCCATCTCTCGCTTGCTGCTTATGTTTCATGGTGTTTATTGCAAGATTTATTTTCTGTTTGGTTTCAGTACAATTATGAAATACAATATTTTTATTCAATCCGCTCTTGAATAAAATATTGTTTGTAATGCCTCCTCCTCTCCACCCGTTCCTCCTTCTTTTCTTTTGTGTTCTTTTTCTTTGTGTTGTTTTTCTGCCTCTGGTGGATTTTTCACAGATCCAAACAAGAAAACTAAGGGCAAGTATAATCCAGCAATAGACTGTTCTGCCCCCCACCCACCCACCCGCCTGCCTGCCCGTCACCCTGACCGTAACACCGACTACCACCACCCTCACAGAACCCTGTATGTGTCCCCCCCGTCACCTCCCTGGAGACCCTGTGTTATCACCACGATCTCCCCCTTCCCTATATTACTGCCTTCTCTGAACCCCTCAGTGATAAACCTCTCCCGAAGCCACATATATATATAATGTGTGTATTCATATATATATGTGCGTGCGTACATGACAAAGGCTGCTTTCTGGCCCCTATGGTGCTAATGGTAATGAAGGGGTTAAATCAGGCAAGTAATGTTAATCCTCCTCTGTGCTCCCACTTGCTCCTTATTCTCTTTTACACCCTCCGTGACTTTAAGTTTTCCATTTTCCACTTGTTTCCCTTCCCTTCTCCATTGTTTTACCTTCTATGTCTCAACCGTTCTTTTTCCAACTCCCAACTGTTACCCACTCGCTCCCTCCTTCTCCCTACGGACCCGTCACCCTATCCCCGGCATCTGTCCCAGCTGTGTATCCCGCCTCCCCTCTACCTGTGTGGCGCTGTCTCCTTTACGCTGAGCGATCTGGAAATGAGAAATGCCGCAGCTTGTGAATGAGCCCCCTCTGAGTGGAGCCCTCATTAAATCATCGCTTTAACTCTTTATTTTCTGGATTGCTGAGCTTAGAGGAAACATTACACAGATGTCCTCTAACCCATGGCTACCAGGTGTTTCCCCACCACTCCACCCCTCATCTGCCTTGCTGCCTCTCCTCTCTGTATGGTCACCTGCAATGGAATTGTGGCCTTCATTTAGTTTTCATGAATGGGTATTAGTTTCTGATAACGTTCTATACCCCTCACTCCACCCCCCACCCCCCCTCTTATCAGCACAAGCTGGGAGGGGGCAGTGCTGCGTTAGTATAGGCAATATGGGGACTGTTTCAGAGGGGGATGCGGGCGGTTGGTGGGGAAGGGGGTACCTGTAAGTCACTGGGAGGGGGAGAAAGGGGTTATCCGGCCCAGCACTGTCCCCTGCAGCTTCTGTCTGACTCCCAGTAACCCTGTAATGGCAATGCTGATGATACAATGATAGTAACCTGTAGCCTCACTTTACCTTCCCATCCCACCATTGCTTGTCCTTCCCTTTCCTTGACCTCTAATCAGAAGGTTACAGTCCAACCGAACACGTGTTCCCAGACCGTCCCACAGCCGTGCACCCCAGTGCATTATGGGTGGTAAATTTGAGGGTTACCTCTACTTAAAATTATAAAAAATAACAATAATATATGATTAGTAGAAGTTTTCCAGCACAAATCCTAACTTTATAATAAAGTGGTATAAATTGTTACCTTGAGCATGACCTATCGGAGACACATCTCTAAGGATAATTGTAAAGCCCTCACTGCGCCCCCACAATGCACTGTGCCTCCTGTCTGGGCGGCTGGCGTGTGCTTGGACTGTCTTGCTGGGGACCCCAGTGTGGCTTCGTAGATGCCTGAGCACAGTACTTTCTGTAAACCCTGAATGGTGCAGTTGAGTATCACACCTGAGTATATCATGCATGACGTGTGGGCACCTACTGACATCCAAGGTCACCTGTCACCTTATTAGAGAGCCACAAAATGAACATAGTGCAAACTTCTGAAAAATGTCCACCAAAAAACTCCAGAGGTAAGTTTTATCCACCCACGGAGCACAAACAGACACTGACCTAGAGCGAAAACCAAATATACTCGTGTCTGACCATACCAGACGTTAGTGACCCACAAATCTCTGCATTACATGCAATTGAACACTAGGGGGAGCTGGAGTCTGCACAAGATTATCAGCTGTCATATTAGTTCTGTTACACCCCATTGACTGGGCTAAAAATTAGGGCCCTCATTCAGAGCCGCTCGCTAGCGGCAGTACGCTCGTTCCGAGCGATGTTCGCACATCTGCGCATGCGTACGGATTTTAGTACACATGCGCGAATCAGTCAGTGCGGCCGAAAATCGTTTGTACGCTATATAGCGAGTGCCTGCTATTTTGAGTGACAGAAGGAGGCGTATGTGGGTGGTAACAGGGGAAGGTGCTTGAAAACGGGGGGTGGAGATCAGAACGCAGGCGTGCTTAAAGGTCAAAATGGGCGTTTTAAGGGAGTGCATATTTAATACAGCAGCGTCATTGACCACGTCACTTGGTTTTTTTTAACTCAGAACTGCTCGCAAAATAGCGGTTGAAAAAACCAACCCCAAGAATAGCGAGCAGTTAATACGCTGTACGATGTACTCGATTAATCTAATAAATAGCGGACATGACGTATGATGCGAGCGGCCAGGGGGCGTTTTTATCAAATAAACGAGCGTATGTTTTGCTCGCTCGTTCAGACTTAGAGGTGGGAACAGACTGCAATTTGCGAACGGATCATTTGAATAGCCACCCCTTGTTTTGGAACGAACGACCGCAAATAGCGAACGGCTCTGAATCAGGCCCTAGGTCTCCACATTTATCCACCATTCAGCTAAATTATGTCTGATCTGATTGGCCCAGGAACATATGTGACACCTACAATGACAGGAGGATTAGGTCTAGTACAGTTAAACCTGTAGGTTCTCATATATTTTCAGGAAATACATTTTATTTCTTTCATTAGAACTAACATATTTAGAAGATATATTTTTATTTTTGCTAATAATAAAGATTCTACTAAATTTCTAAAACTTTGTCTTAGAGGCCAGGAGCGAGACGTACGAAGCTCTGGAAAGTGATAAACTACCAGCCACTCAGCTCCTAACTGTCATGTTACAGGCTGTGTTTGAAAAATGGCAGGAGCTGATTGGTTGGCAGTTTATCACTTTCCAGAGCTTAGTACATCTGCCCCCAGGAAATCTGCAGGTCTGAAGGATTTGTGTAGATGCCGTTTGCCCGCGTCCGGTTTTACCGCCACACACACAAAACAATACACTAATTTGACTTAGACACCACTGATTAGCGTCTCTCTCAGAGCAATCGCAGTCCAGTGATACAGTACCTGAGGCCGGTATAGAATAGAAACTGCGGTCTGCGGACAGAACTGTGATCCCTGGATATTTCCACGCAAATTATTATTCACCGCGCCCAGGACTGATATAAAGGTTTAACATTTTTATTCAAAAAAGTCATATTCACCACTTTGATTGACAAGTGTCAGTCAGATAATTCAATGTCAGTCAGTACATATAGAGACTCTGTATTACAAACAGCTATAGAAATACAGTTTAGTGAGAAACCATCTTAGTGCGATCCTTATGTGTTACAGTAAGTGTTATACATCACCACTGTGATCCAGTGTCACAAGGCCACTGCTAGTAACAAATAATATACAGCAAGACGGCCATTTTGTGTATTATATACGTTTTCCCAGTGAACACAGAAGTGATGATAATTACTGTTCGTACAGTTACTATTTACAGGAGACATCCAGCTCCCTATTCCTCAGCACTTTGGCGCAAATTGAGACGCGTGGTGGCATCTACCTGATTCCGAGTTCTGCTTCTTAAATGACCTGTAATGGAGACTTTTTTACTAAAAATTAGTCATTTCCATCCAGGAGATTAGGTGCAGTTCCTCTGTAAGACACAAGGTGGCGCTGTCCAGTGCTGATCATTGATGTGACCTGTCACCTGTTTGTTTAGGGAGGATAGATTCAGTTTTATACATCTGAAGTTCTGCCGTAGGTGGGGAACTTTGACGTGTAGGTTTCTGAATCTTGAAAGGAGGCTTCGTATTGGATCAACATGTGTTTCAGGTTTGGTTGCAATCTAGGGTCACATTAACTCTAGGACCCTGTCCAATTCCTAATTCACAGATTACCTGTTCCATCACCCCTCCCGCCCATATGCATGTCCCATGTAGGATACACAATAAAACAGGTTTTAGCATCCTGTAGCTCTCCAGCTGTTGTGGAACTACAAGGCCCTGTGTGGACTGCCAGCATGCTGATCCTTGTAGTTCTGCAAAAGCGGGACAGCCACAAGTTACTTAAAACGATATAAACCATCAAATTAGTAAACTCCTGGTTCGCACACATCCAAGCAGTAGAGATCCTCACATCACACTGAGGGAGGGAGGCTATATATGAGTGCTCCCCTTTGCACACGATGTAATCCCTATACAATAAGGATCTAATCCCCCTTGTGGCCATATATGGATGAGCTCTCACTGGCTGGATAACTCTTCTTCTCTGTTACAGATTTTGAGTCCCTGATGCCAAACACCTTTGAGTCTGATGGACGGGTGTTCCTGGCTCCAAGGTACAGTGAGCAATACTGTGTTTTTTTCTTTTATTCGTATCCTCTTCATCTATCCTTCTGCCCTTCTCTCCTCTACCATGTCTCATCTTTCTCTTCTCTACCATGTCGCATCTTCTGTCCTTCTCTTCTCTACCATGGCATGTTTTCTGTCCTTCTCTCCTCTACCATCACACGCCTTCTGTCCTTCTCTCCTCTACCATCACACGGCTTCCGTTCTTCTCTCCTCTAGCATTACACACCTTCTGTCCTTCTCTCTTCTACCATGACACACCTTCTGTCCTTCTCTCTTCTACCATGACACACCTTTTGTCTTTCTCTTCTCTACCATGTCACATCTTCAGTCCTTCTCTTCTCTACCATGGCGTGTTTTCTGTCCTCTCCTCTACCATCACACGGCTTCCGTTCTTCTCTCTTCTACCATGTCGCATCTTCTGTCCTTCTCTTCTCTACCATGGCGTGTTTTCTGTCCTTCTGTCCTCTACCATCACACGCCTTCTGTCCTTCTCTTCTCTACCATCACACGCCTTCTGTCCTTCTCTCTTCTACCATCACACGCCTTCTGTCCTTCTCTTCTCTACCATCACACGCCTTCTGTCCTTCTCTCTTCTATCATCACACGCCTTCTGTCCTTCTCTTCTCTACCATCACACGCCTTCTGTCCTTCTCTCCTCTACCATCACACGCCTTCTGTCCTTCTCTTCTCTACCATCACACGCCTTCTGTCCTTCTCTCTTCTACCATCACACGCCTTCTGTCCTTCTCTTCTCTACCATCACACGCCTTCTGTCCTTCTCTCCTCTACCATCACACGCCTTCTGTCCTTCTCTCTTCTATCATGACACACCTTCTGTCCTTCTCTCTTCTACCATGACACACCTTCTGTCCTTCTCTTCTCTACCATCAAACGCCTTCTGTCCTTCTCTCTTCTACCATGACACACCATCTGTTCTTCTCTCCTCTACCATCACACGCCTTCCGTTCTTCTCTCCTCTAGCATTACACGCCTTCTGTCCTTCTCTCCTCTACTATGACGCACCTTCTGTCCTTCTATCTACTACCATATCGCATCTTCTGTCCTTCTCTCCTCTACCATGGCGTGTCTTCTGTTCTTCTCTCCTCCTCCATGTCGCATCTTCTGTCCTTCTCTTCTCAACCATGGAGCGTCTTCTGTCCTTCTCTCTTCTACCATGTCGCATCTTCTGTCCTTCTCTCCTCTACCATGGCGTGTCTTCTGTTGTTCTCTCCTCCTGCATGTCGCATCTTCTGTCCTTCTCTTCTCAACCATGGAACGTCTTCTGTCCTTCTCTCTTCTACCATGGCGCATCTTCTGTCCTTCTTTCCTCTACCATGGCCCGTCTTCTGTTCTTCTCTCCTCTTCCATGACACGCCTTCTGTCCTTCTCTCCTCTACCATCACACGCCTTCTGTCCTTCTCTCCTCTACCATCACACGCCTTCTGTTCTTCTCTCCTCTTCCATGACACACCTTCTGTCCTTCTCTCCTCTACCATGACACGCCTTCTGTCCTTTCTCTCCTCTTATTTGCCCCCATTCCCTCTATGTACAATGTCCGATCTTGGTGGCTCTTACTTGACATTTCACTTCTCAGTATCTTGTTTTTCCGTGTCATTTTCTTTTCCCTATCCTCAAACATCTATTCTTCATATTCAATATTTCTTTTCTCTACCATGACACCTGTCCCACTTATTTTCCCCACCCTCTCTGTACGTTCTCCTCTCTGGGCTCCTACCTGACTCCTCATTTCTCTGTGTCTTGTTCCTCCCTTTTACTCATCCCTTTTTTCTCTTCTTTCTCCTCACCCTGTCTGATACCCCAACCTCTTTGCCTCCTGTTACTACGACTCCATCGATGCCTCACAGACAGTACTGCCGGGAGCTCGAACAGTCGGAAAACAACACTGAGTTCCTGTTGAATTTCATCACACTCATGGAGAAAGTGACACCAGACTCCAAGCAGTGTGAGTATTGTGGAGTAACGGCCAGAGACCACGGACTGTGGATGTGGGAAGTTGGTGGCTTCCTGGGATGGTGGAAGGTGACACTGATTGTCCTGTCCTGCAGGTGACAGCTTCCTGCTACATAACCTTATTTTGGATACGGGTATCACGCGGGACCTGGCTGACCGCGTTTGGAAGGACAAGGATCTTCTCACGTGAGGAAACTGGATATACCTGAGATGCCACCTGCACTCCAATCATTGCACCAAAGGAACACATTTCTGTAATATAGGCCACTAACACAATTGGTTGCTATGGGCAACATCACTTCTTAATAGAACTCCCATCTTAGTAAATTTACCCCTAAATGTCAAAACACTGCTTTGATCTTGGAGTTACAGCCACCCCTCAGTAATGGTGCACAGTCAGTAATGGTGCACAGTCAGTAATGGTGCACAGTCTGTAATGGTGCACAGTCTGTAAAGGTGCACAGTCTGTAATGGTGCACAGTCAGTAACGGTGCACAGTCTGTAATGGTGCACAGTCTGTAACGGTGCACAGTCAGTAACGGTGCACAGTCTGTAATGGTGCACAGTCTGTAATGGAGCACAGTCAGTAATGGTGCACAGTCAGTAATGGTGCACAGTCTGTAATGGTGCACAGTCTGTAATGGTGCACAGTCAGTAATGGTGCACAGTCAGTAATGGTGCACAGCCTGTAATGGTGCACAGTCGGTAATGGTGCACAGTCAATAATAGTGCACAGTCTGTGAATGGTTTCCCTCTGGTCGATATTGGAACCCATCACCTCTTCTGTCACGGGCTGCAGACAGCCAAGGAGAAGCCATTTCCAGACATGTTGATGAGCTTGTGTAACGTAGGGAAATCGCCCTCCCTGGCCAATCCTCTGCCCACACAACGCCTGTAGTTGCCTGTTGTTCTTTTCCCAAGTGTGTGTTTGCTCTCTCCTCCTCTTCCTCACAGGTATGGTCTCCTCGCTGTGTTTGCTGCTACAGACGGAGGTATAACCCGCGTCTTCCCCAACAAGTGAGTTCTCTACGTCACGGGGCTCAGGAATAGCTGGATGCTGCTTGCACATTTTTCCCCCCAGAAAAGCGTTTTTAATTTTTATCTGAGCACTAAAGATTCTTGCGCATCTGTTCCCGAGCCGAGTGGGACACATGTTCTGATGACCACTTTCGATTAGGCAGGTGGAACGTGGGTTTGGAGCAGACCTATAAGAGCCACGAAAGTACAGTAAGGACAGAGTCAAATAAAATGACTGGGAGAAAGATGCATGGGCTCCTGTCAGGACGCGGATCACTCGATATATGGTGCGAATTGCAGCATGATGATGATCATCGAAATCCGCTTATGGTTGGCTAACTGCATATATATATTTTTTATTGGAGCAAAATTATTATTACCCTGTTACACTATGCCCACGGGCACCAAAGCGCACGTTTACTTTTTATATCTTACTTTGTTTATAAACACCCACTGCGGTGCCCCAGTGGCCACGGGCATGAAACCCCCCACAGATCGCCAGCAGCATGGCTTCTCACCCTCCATATCATCGGCTAATACATCCGGCAATGTAGCCGCCAAATTGATGGGAAAAATGTATCTGTTTGCAGCGATCTATAATATTATTATACATTCCACCCTTATCTCAGATAACATTACTGTATGAGTCATCTTTATTTGTCATCTTCTGCATTGTGTCACCAGAGCCGCCGATGACTGGATGGAGGACATGGAGCCTCATAACTCCACATTTTACAGAAGAAGTCTGGACAACAAAGGCTATATCTTCCGAGCACCCTATAGAGAGTGTGAGTTTTACCCATTGGAGTATGATTGTGAGAAGTTGGTGAGGGGAACACAGAGGGTGAGGAGTGAGTGTGAGGAACACAGAGGGTGAGGAGTGAGTGTAAGGGGAACACAGAGGGTGAGGAGCAAGTGAGGGGAACACAGAGGGTGAGGAGTGAGTGTGAGGAACACAGAGGGTGAGGAGTGAGTGTAAGGGGAACACAGAGGGTGAGGAGCGAGTGAGGGGAACACAGAGGGTGAGGAGTGAGTGTGAGGAACACAGAGGGTGAGGAGTGAGTGTGAGTGGAACACAGAGGGTGAGGAGCGAGTGTGAGGGGAACACAAAAGGTGAGGAGTGAGTGTGAGGGGAACACAGAGGGTGAGGAGCGAGTGTGAGGGGAACACAGGGTGAGGAGTGAGTGAGGTGAACAGAGATGGTGAGGATAGGAACACAAAGGGTGGGGAGAGAGTGAGGGGAACACAGGGTGAGGAGCGAGTGAGGGGAACACAGAGGGTGAGGAGTGAGTGAGGGGAACACAGATGGTTAGGAGAGAGTGAGGGGAACACAGAGGGTGAGGAGCAAGCGAGGGGAACACAGATGGTGAGGAGAGAGTGAGGGGAACACAGAGGGTGAGGAGTGAGTGAGGAGAACACGGTGAGGAGTATGAAGAATACAGATGGTGAGGAGTTAGTCTGTTGAACTCAGATGGTGAGGAGTGAGTGTGAGGGGCACAAAGGGTGGGGAGTGAGTGAGGGGAACACAGAAGGTGAGGAGTGAGAGAGAAACACAGCTGGTAATGGGCGTGTTTGAGGAGCACAGGGTAAGAAGTGAGTGAGGGGAACACAAAGGGTGAGGAGTGAGTGTGAGGAACAGATATGGTGAGGAGTGAGTGTGTTGAACACAGATGGTGGGGAGTGAGTGCGAGGAGCACAGATGGTAAGGAGTGAGTATAGAAACACAGGGATGAGCAGTGAATGAGGGGAACACAGATAGTGAGAAGTAAGTGAGAGGAAAAGATTTGGTGAGGTGTGAGTGTCTTGAACACAGATGGTGTGGAGTGAGTATGAGGAACACAGAGGGTGAGGAGTGAGTGTGAGGAACTCATATGGTGAGGAGCGAGTGTTAAGAAAACATGGTGAGAAGTGAGTGTGAGGAACACATGATGAGTGAGTGTGAGGAACACAGAGGGTGAGAAGTAAGTGTGAGGAACACAGAGGGCGAGGAGTGAGTGTGAGGAACACAGAGGGTGAAGAGTGAGTGTGGGGAGGGCAGAGATGAGTGAGTGTGAGGAACACAGAGGTTGAGGAGTGAGTGTGAGGAGTGAGTGAGGGAAACACAGAGGGTGAGTGTGAGGAACACATATGAAGTGGAGTGTGGGTAGGGCAGAGATGAGAAGTGAGTGTGAGGAACACAGAGGGTGAGGAGAGAGTGAGGGAAACACAGAGGGTGAGGAGAGAGTGAGGAGGGCAGAGATGAGAAGTGAGTGAGGGGAACACAGAGAGTGAGGAGTGAGTGAGGGGAACACAGAGGGTGAGGAGTGAGTGAGGGGAACACAGAGGGTGAGGAGTGAGTGTGGGGAACACATGATGAGGAGTGAGTGTGAGGAGGGCAGAGATGAGAAGTGAGAGTGAGGAACGCATATGATGAGGAGTGAGTGTGAGGAGGGCAGAGATGAGGGGAACACAGAAGGTGAGGAGTGAGTGAGGGAAACACAGAGGGTGAGGAGTGAGTGTGAGTAACACATTTATTAACAGTTTCTTATATAGCGCTGCATATTCCGTTGCGCTTTACAATTGTAAACATTAATACAACAAAACTGGGTAATAACAGACAGATATATAGGTAGGAAGGCCCTGCTTGCAAGCTTACAATCTATAGGATGAGTGAGTGTGAGGAACACATGGAGGAGTGAGTGTGAGGAGGGCAGAGATGAGGAGTGAATGTGAGGAAAACAGGGTGAGGAGTGAGTGTGGGGAGGGAAGAGATGAGTCAGTGTGAGGAACACAGAGGGTGAGGAGTGAGTGTGAGGAACTCATATGGTGAGGAGCGAGTGTTAAGAACACAGGGTGAGAAGTGAGTGTGAGGAACACATGATGAGTGAGTGTGAGGAACATAGAGGGTGAGAAGTAAGTGTGAGGAACACAGAGGGCAAGGAGTGAGTGTGAGGAACACAGAGGGTGAAGAGTGAGTGTGGGGAGGGCAGAGATGAGTGAGTGTGAGGAACACAGAGGTTGAGGAGTGAGTGAGGGAAACACAGAGGGTGAGTGTTAGGAACACATATGATGTGGAGTGTGGGTAGGGCAGAGATGAGTGAGTGTGAGGAACACAGAGGGTGAGGAGAGAGTGAGGGAAGCACAGAGGGTGAGGAGAGAGTGAGGAGGGCAGAGATGAGTGAGTGAGGGGGACATAGAGGGTGGGGAATGAGTATGAGGAACACAGAGGGTGAGGAGAGACTGAGGGAAACACAGAGGGTGAGGAGAGAGAGTGAGGAGTGAGTGCAGGGAACACAGAGGGTGAGGAGTGAGTGAGGGGAACACAGAGGGTGAGGAGTGAGTGTGGGGAACACATGATGAGGAGTGAGTGTGAGGAGGGCAGAGATGAGAAGTGAGAGTGAGGAACACATATGATGAGGAGTGAGTGTGAGGAGGGCAGAGATGAGGGGAACATAGAGGGTGAGGAGTGAGTGTGAGGAACACAGAGGGTGAGGAGTGAGTGTGAGGAACACATGGAGGAGTGAGTGTGAGGAGGGCAGAGATGAGGAGTGAGTGTGAGGAACACAGGGTGAGGAGTGAGTGTGGGGAGGGCAGAGATGAGTGAGTGTGAGGAACACAGAGGGTAAGGAGTGAGTGAGGGGAACACAGAGGGTGAGGAGTGAGTGTGAGGAACACATATGATGAGGAGTGAGTGTGGGGAGGGCAGAGATGAGGGGAACATAGAGGGTGAGGAGTGGGTGTGAGGAACACAGGGTGAGGAGTGAGTGTGAGGAACACATGGAGGAGTGAGTGTGAGGAGGGCAGAGATGAGTGAGTGTGAGGAACACAGGGTGAGGAGTGAGTGTGGGGAGGGCAGAGATGAGTGAGTGTGAGGAACACAGAGGGTAAGGAGTGAGTGAGGGGAACACAGAGGCTGAGGAGTGAGTGTGAGGAACACATGTGATGAGGAGTGAGTGTGGGGAGGGCAGAGATGGGAAGTGAGTGTAATGGGTGATGGACCAGGGAAGGAGAAGACTTGTGCACTAGGTCTATGGTCTGCTTCTTGCTCAGGGTAAGGAGAGCTCCATCTGTCATAGAGATGAGTAGTCCATGCACTGTCATCTGCTCTGCTTACAAACTCTGACTATGATGCTTGGCTGGAGGTGTCGATGCTCCCGTGCAGCCTAGAACCACCCTACCAATACCATTACTATGTTTATTATCTTTTAATATGTAACATTTCAAGCATGATGACTTCGCTCTGTCCCCATCACCACCAGCCATTCCCCTACTGCCCCCACCCTCCAAGAAATAATCCCCCCCTGTCTTATCTCTCAGCTGGGTATCTGCAGTCGGATGTGGAGAATAACACGGTGGGGATTCTGGTCAGCACAGCGGTGGACCTGGAGATCGACGGCAGAAGACTTAAACCTGCAGGTGACTCCTGGGGCTGGTCATATAGAACGGGGGAGGGGGCATTTATATAACATATGTGATGTAACAAATGCCGGCATCAGGTCTGGGTACTGGCCGGCAGGCTTTAGGGCCGCTTCTCATTTTGTATTTCCACTTTTGACGTTATTATTTGCTACAATTTGGTTTCAGGAATAGAATTTCTTTTAACTCTTTAGCTAGGTGTACACTAGACGACTTGCAAACGATGTGATGTCGTCAACGATTTCCCCATAACTCCCAGACAAACGATCTAGTGCATGCACACTGTGCAATGTAGCAATCGACCAAACGATATATCTTGCATCGTTTGGTGGTTAGATCGTTAACTGTATAATGTAACCATATCGCCTGATCGTTCGGTAGTGCGCGCACACTGCACGATCTGAGGGGAATCGTTAACGAGATTGACAGATATTTCTGCATGTACAAAAGACCTGAAGGTGCGACTAACGACGCAGCGGGAGCGCGAATAGTGGGTACACACTTGACGATTTGAGCGAGTTGTCGTTCCGATGCGTCGGAATCGACCAAATCGTTCAAAATATCGTCTAGTGTGCAGGTTTTTATAAGTGGAGATGTTGCCCATAGCAACCAATCAGGTTCTACTTAACATTTATCTAGCACCTTCTAGAAGATAATAGCTAGAATCTGGTTGCTATGGGCAACATCTCCACTTCTAAAAACTCTCACTTTAGTAAATATATCCCATAGGGTTTCTTATATCATCCATAATTAGCTGTTAGTAACCAATAAATGTGTTTTCAAAACCCTTCCTGGATGAAGTTCCCAATTTTGAACCCTTTCTGTGCACTTATTCCCCATCTCCTTCCTCTCACCTCTCACCCCTCTCGTTTGTTTTCCTCCATTAGTGGTTGGGGTGAAGCTGGACCTTGAGGCCTGGGTGGAAAAGTTCAAAGTTCTGGCCAGTAACCAATCAGAGTCGAACCCACAAGGGCCACGGAAGGTCAGCCCCGTGTTCCCATCTTCCGGATATACAGAATTCACTAATACGACAGCACCGTTGTCTGAACTTAATGTTTACATTTTATTCTCCTGTATTCATACGTCTGTATTACTTAGTTTTGTATATGTTCCGGTAGTACATGTGAATGTTACCATTATAGATCTCTGCATACTGTGAGTCTTGTCCCTGTAAAAGTCCCCTCAGCTGTAAGACATAAATCTGGCCAAGCTTAGTCCTGATAGATGTTGTAAACTTTTTGCGTAAAGTGTCTTCTCTTTCCTCCAGCAATGTAGTCCCTCTGCCAGCTGTGAGATGGACTGTGATATAAACAATGAGGTTAGTCATCCATACATCTGTCCTTATATTTATACATGTTATTCTACCTGTCGTTTTCTATATTTGTATATCATATAATCCCATCATACTTACTGTACACTTATTCATATATCATAGCCTAATCAGCATGGTGCAACTCCATCTTCCTTGCCAATTCTTTCAAAACATCTCCAATCCTTATTTATTTTCAACATAGCATCTCCTCACCTACCCCCAGTCATACATAGCATCTCATCACCTTCCCTCAGTCATACATAGCATCTCCTCACCTTCACTCAGTCATACATAGCATCTCCTCACCTTCACTCAGTCATACATAGCATCTCCTCACCTTCCCTCAGTCATACATAGCATCTCCTCACCTTCACTCAGTCATACATAGCATCTCCTCACCTTCCCTCAGTCATACATAGCATCTCCTCACCTTCCCTCAGTCATACATAGCATCTCCTTACCTTCACTCAGTCATACATGGCACCTCTTCACCTTCCCCCAGTCATACATGGCAACTCCTCACCTTCCCTCAGTCATACATAGCATCTCCTCACCTTCACTCAGTCATACATAGCATCTCCTCACCTTCACTCAGTCATACATAGCATCTCCTCACCTTCACTCAGTCATACGTAGCATCTCCTCACCTTCCCTCAGTCATGCATGGCATCTCCTCACCTTCCCTCAGTCATACATAGCATCTCCTCACCTACCCCTAGTCATACATAGCATCTCCTCACCTTCCCTCAGTCATACATGGCATCTCCTCACCTTCCCTCAGTTATACATGGCATCTCCTCACCTTCCCTCAGTCATACATGGCATCTCCTCACCTATCCCCAGTCATACATAGCATCTCCTCACCTTCCCTCAGTCATACATAGCATCTCCTCACCTTCCCTCAGTCATACATAGCATCTCCTCACCTTCCCTCGGTCATACATGACATCTCCTTACCTTCCCTCAGTCATAGAAGGCATCTCCTTCCTTCCCTCAGTCATACATAGCATCTCCTCACCTTCCCTCGGTCATACATGACATCTCCTTACCTTCCCTCAGTCATAGAAGGCATCTCCTTCCTTCCCTCAGTCATACAGGTTTAACTGTCTGTTCTTACAGGACTTACTGTGTGTGCTCATTGATGATGGTGGATTCCTTGTCATGTCCAACCAGCAGGACCACTGGACTCAGGTAAGAGAAATATCCAGCCTGAGCCCCGTTCTGATGGGCAGTATTGTGTGTTTTACATTCTGAGATTTGCAGGAATTGTGTAAAACTTATCTTAGAGCTGATAGGCAGAGACATTTCCCCTATTCACACCTACCCCGAGGCTCCTCCCCAGCATGGTATGATACGTATGGCGGTGCGGCCGGGTTTGGCTGTAGGGTCACATATTCTGTTCACACCTACCCTGAGGCTCCTCCCCAGCACGTTGTGGTAAATATGACAGTGCGGCCGGGGTTGGCTGTAGGTCACATGTTCTGCTCACACCTACCCTGAGGCTCCTCCCCAGCACGTTGTGGTAAATATGACGGTGTGGCCGGGATTAGGTGTAGGGTCACATGTTCTGCTCACACCTACCCCGAGGCTCCTCCCCAATACGTTGTGGTAAATATGACAGTGCGGCCGGGGTTGGCTGTAGGGTCACATGTTCTGCTCACACCTACCCAGAGGCTCCTCCCCAGCACGGTGTGATAAGTATGGCAGTGCGGCCGGGGTTGGGTGTAGGGTCACATGTTCTACCCACACCTACTCCGAGGCCCCTCCCCAGCTGAATGTAATAAATATGGCGGTGTGGCCGGGGTTGGGTGTATGGTCGTGTGACCGGGGAGGGGGTATTTCCAGTCATTTTGCTGTTATAAATAGGGGTCTTTATTTAGAGTTGCCCATTATTTGCTTCTTGGAACAAAACTTTCAGACTACGCATGTGCGCAGCTTGGTTGATACTTAACATTGCGCACGTTCAGATGTATCTTGGACTAGCGGTTCCGCAGTACAGTTCGGCTCTGTAGACACAGCATAAGCACGCGCCTTTTAGATTTGTTTTTTGAGTCAAGCGGATCTTAAAATCCATTGTACCTCCATTATTCCGATGAAAGTTGCTGATAATGGTGATTGTCGCATCTTTGTTACAGATCTAGCGATACATAGATACATAGGTTACACGTCTCTTATGCTCTGCGCAACTCGGAATACATGGACCTATTCTGGTACATCTGTTCCTCTGCAAGTGGAGGACATTTACACCTCACTCTAACACAGAGCCTGATTCAGAGCCGGACGCTATTTGCGGACGCTCGTTCAGAAAAATGGGCCGGATATTTAAATAGAGTGCTCGCTCTTTGCGGTCTGTTGACGCCTCTATGTCTGAACGAGCGAACGAAACATGCGCTCGCTATTTTTTATAAAATGCCCCCTGGCCGCTCGCATCATACGTCATCTCCGCTATTTATTTGATTAATCGAGTACATCGAAAGGCGTCTGAACTGCTCGCAGTGCTTGTGGTTGGATTTTCCTACCACAATCATGCGAGCAGTTCAGGCTAAAAGAAAACCAAGTGACGTGGTCGATGACGCTGCTTTGTTAATTATGCACACCCTTAAAACGCCCGTTTTGACCGTTTGGCACGCCTGCGTTCGGTTCTCCACTCCCCGTTTTCAAGCACCTTCCCCTGTTACCGCCCACAAACGCCTCATTTGTCAGTCAAATTAGCAGGCATTCGCTATTTTGCGAGCACACAATTTCTGACCGCAATGAATGGTTCGCGCATGCGTATTACAACCCATACGTATGCGCAGTTGTGCGAACATCGCTCGGAGCGAACGAGCGGCCGCTTACGAGCGGCTCTGAATCAGGCCCACAGGCCCAAAACCTGCTCTGTTCTGTTGTGTTCTATTCTGTTCTGCTCTGTTCTCTTCTGCTCTGTCTTACTCTGCTGTGTTCTATTGTATTCTGTTCTGCTCTGCCCTGTCCTGCTCTGCTCTGTCATGCTCTGCTCTTTTCTGCTCTGGCTTACTCTGCTGTGTTCTATTGTATTCTGCTCTGCCCTGTCCTGCTCTGCTCTGTCATGCTCTGCTCTTTTCTGCTCTGCGTGGGTAAATAGATCTGTCACCAGTTCCTAGATCAGTGATGCATCACAAATAAATTATACACAACGTCCATTTATAAATAACAGCGATTACTCCCCATCTATTTTTAAATTGCCGTTAGATCTAGAATACCACAATGATGTATGTAATTACAGGCCACAAATAACATCGCAAACACATATGTAGAAGTTTCCAGATCTCTCATAATTATAGGTATTTGGAATGGGGGAGAATTCTCCTATTGTACATTACACTTCCTGATAGTGAAGCCGGACTGTTCTGGCTGATCAGCATTCAATTGTGTCTGATTGGAACTGATATCTCGCACACTGGGCCTAATTCAGACCCGCTCGCGAGCGTAGGACGCTCGCAAGCGGGTCGATGGTGCCCTAATGCACATGCGCACGACGGAGGGAGCTCCGTCGTGCACATGCGCGAGACCCGCATAGCGACAGCCAAGCTGTCGCTCCGGGTCTCGCACCAAAGGGGGCGTGCTGTCGATGGTGACTGACAGCACGCCCCCTTTAGTGGGCGTGCCGGGGGCGTGGCTGAGAGACGGAGGCGTTCCCATGGGAACGCCTACCGTCTGGTTCCGGCCCCACTGACATTACTAGTGATGTCAGTGGGAGTGCTCTCTGCTCTGATAGAGCCAAAATCACTCCAGGGCTTGCGGTCACCGAGACCCTACCGCAGGGTCTCGTCGCAAGCCCGATGGTCGCGATGGTCTAGACCATCGCGACCATCATCATGGACGCTCGCATAAGCTGTGGGTGGTAACCCACAGCTATGCGAGCGTCCAAGAGGCCGCTCCATTTTTAGGTCGGAGGGCCCTAATTCAGAGCGAGCGCTCTGGTCAGAGCGTCCGGCTCTGAATCAGGCCCACTGGCTGATGTCCTCCATCAGCCTCTATTATTATTATTATCCTTTATTTATATGGTGCCACAAGGGTTCCGCAGCACCTTACAAAGTACATAAACAAATGCGCACACTGTAAGCTTGCGAGCAGGGCCTTCCTAAGTATATATCTGTCTGTTATTGCCCAGTTTTGTTCTATTAATGTTCCAATTGTAAAGCGTAACGTAATATGCTGCGCTATATAAGAAACTGTTAATAACATAATAAAAGACAAGTACATAGACAAATGAGCACACAAGAAAAACAGTTAATAATAGTACAAACAATGCAGGACAAGTACATGATTTATACATTGCTGCATAACACTTAGATAAACATCATGGTGTCAGCAACCAAGGGTTAGGTGCTGTTGTAAATTAAAGTAGGAGTAAGTGAGGGAGAAGCACATGAGGGAAGAGGGTCCTGCTTGTGAGAGCTTACATTCTAAAGGGGAGAGGGCAGACAAACAGGGGTGACACAATTGGGCTGGATTGTGAGGAAGGAACATGGAGTAGTGGGTTAGGATGAGAGCTGGACAGCTTTGAGGAAGAAAGGGGTCTTGAGAGCCCATTTCAAGGTTAGAAGCCAAGAAGCAAAGTTAACATGAAATTTTGAGTTAAGGCCAGGGGGACGAGGAAAGGCAGCTACTCGAGGAAGTTGGAAAAGGCCACTGATATGAGCATTGAATGCAGACAATGAAGTGGAGAGTTTAGAAGGTGAGAGTTGGCGGGAGTGACCAGATGATAGAAGTACCCCAACACTGTGGCAACCTCCAGGCCAGGGAGTGTGAAAGAATGTGAGGCACCCAAAGGAGATAGCTGCAGGAGAAATGGTGTCAGATGGGGAAGTCCAGGATTTGGTGATGGCTGGTAGATTGAAGGAGTTGAATATGAAGCAGTAATGGACCAGACCAGTTGATTATAGATAGGACTGGCATTCCAGAGGAGGCAGGAGAGAGGGACAGAGGGCCTGATTCAGACCCGCTCGCGAGCGCTGAGCGTTCGCAGGTGGGTTGATGGTGCCCTATTGCGCATGCGCATGACAGAGGGAGCCTTGATAGAGCCAAAAGCACTCCTGGGCTTGCGGCAGCGAGACCCTACCGTAGAGTCTCGTCGCAACCCCGATGGTCGCAATGGTCTTGACCATCGCGACCATCATCATGGACGCTCGCATAAGCTGTGGGTGGTAACCCACAGCTATGCGAGCGTCCAAGACGCCGCTCCAATAATAGGTAAGAGGGCCCTGATTCAGAGCGAGCGCTCTTGTCAGAGCGTCCGGCTCTGAATTAGGCCCAGAGTTGGGAGGAGAGAGAAGGAGATTGTAGGGTTGCTGTAGCGTGGGGTTGAGATTGATTTAGAGCATGGGAATAAGGAGAGTGTGGGTACGTGGTGGGCTTCTGAGTGAGGAAGGGTGACAGCAGGTGGTGGGCAAGGTGGAGGTTTAGTGTGGTGTGGGTTGAGAAGAAGAGGTGTAACTTGGAGAAAAGGGAGGGTGCAGGGCTTATGACTTACGGGAGATGCGGTGGAGAGTACTAGATGGGATGAAGGAAGACCGAGGAGAGGAGGGAGGGATAGGAGAAAATGGAGGAGACTATGGAGGGAGAAAATAAATGGGAACTGGTGGTAGAGGAAAGTATTATGTAGCTTCTGAGTGAGGAGGGGAGTAGAAGAAAAGAGAGACATTGCGTAGATGAGGGATTGGGGGGGGATGGAAACGGCAGTAATAGAGATGAGAGTGAGATACAGGAATAGCACAGTTAAAATGTCTAAAAATCAGATAAAAGGAAGTGGCCCTGATTCAGAGCCGGACCCTCTGACAAGAGCGCTCGCTCTGAATCAGGGCCGTCCCTCCTTCATTTTTGAGCGGCCTCCTGGCCGCTCGCATAGCTGTGGGTGACCACCCACAGCTATAGCGAGCGGCCATGACCATCGCGACCATCGGGCTTGCGACGAGACCCTGCGGTAGGGTCTCGCTGCCGCAAGCCCTGGAGTGCTTTTGGCCGGACCCAGACGGTAGGCGTTCCCATGGGAACGCCTCCGTCTGGGCAGCCACGCCCCCGGCACACCCACCAAAGGGGGCGTGCTGTCAATCACCATCGACAGCACGCCCAATTTGGTGCGGCTGGGCCGTCGTTATTCGGGTCTCGCGCATGCGCAGGACGGAGTGGCCTCCGTCGTGTGCATGCACACTTGGGCACCATCGACCCGCTTGCGAGCGCTCAGCGCTCACGAGCGGGTCTGAATCAGGCCCAGTGTTAGTAGATGTAAAGGCACAACTACAAGAGTATATAATAAACAAAATGAGCTTAAAGGTGTTAAAGTTGCAGGACTTTAAATTAGGGATTAAAGCATTCTTATAGATGAGAAGGTGTTTAAAAATGGCAGATACTATAGTGGTGTAGAGATAAATTGGTAGTGGTGTAGGAATAATAAACAGTGTAGGGTCAAAAAACATACATTCAAAAATTAAAATGCCGCAATGCTGAAGCAGGCTGCTGGCATAAGGTGTGTTCAGGTTATAATGAAAGTTGGTGGCTGAGTTGCAGGGTATCCAAAAGCTCATAAGATCCTTTTCAAGTTGTAAAGAGTTCTTCTTCAAATGTTGTCCTCCTGTCTCCTCCTGTTTAACTCTTGTCTAATTCTTTAAATTATACTGTGCATATACCATTTAAAAACCTACTGTATGCAGCCTGAAACCTACTGAGTATATAGTGAAGCATACATGTGTAGTCACTGATTACACCCCAACCCCCAATAACCTCACCCACACCAGATACAAGTCATAAAATTCTAATACAAACAAACAGACCCTAAACAGCATCCCATGTATCTAGGAGTAATAAATAGTTATATCGCCAGACCTTACAGCATCCCATGTATCTAGGAGTAATAAATAGTTATATCGCCAGACCTTACAGCATCCCATGTATCTAGGAGTAATAAATAGTTATATCGCCAGACCTTACAGCAATGGTATTTCTATGTCAGCTGACTGGTCCCAATAGATTACCTAGAAAATCAGCCTCTATGTGTGAGGTCATTTCCAGTTCACCCAAGAAGGGACGGCAGAGGAATTGGCCGCACTGTGAGCACAATCCCCTCTCTCATCCCTCCTGGTGTTGCCAGATCTGTGCACTTTCACCTCCAACCGGTGATTTGGCGTCCTTACCTTCTCCATATATGGTGAACACAATGTCCAACCTTCTCCATACACGCTGAACACTATGTCCTTCCTTCTCCATACATGCTGAACACAATGTACAACCTTCTCCATACACACCGAACACGATGTCCTACCTTCTCCATGCACGCTGAACACGATGTCCTACCTTCCCCATACACGCTGAACACGATGTCCTACCTTCTCCATGCACGCTGAACACGATGTCCTACCTTCTCCATACACACTGTACACTATGTCCTTCCTTCTCCATACATGCTGAACACAATGTCCAACCTTCTCCATACACGCTGAACACTATGTCCTTCCTTCTCCATACATGCTGAACACAATGTACAACCTTCTCCATACACACCGAACACGATGTCCAACCTTCTCCATACACGCTGAACACGATGTCCTACCTTCTCCATGCACGCTGAACACGATGTCCTACCTTCCCCATACACGCTGAACACGATGTCCTACCTTCTCCATGCACGCTGAACATGATGTCCTACCTTCCCCATACACGCTGAACACGATGTCCTACCTTCTCCATGCACGCTGAACATAATGTCCTACCTTCTCCATCCACGCTGAACACGATGTCCTACCTTCTCCATACACACTGAACACTATGTCCTTCCTTCTCCATACATGCTGAACACAATGTACAACCTTCTCCATGCACACCGAACACGATGTCCAACCTTCTCCATATATGGTGAACACAATGTACAACCTTCTCCATACACACCGAACACGATGTCCAACCTTCTCCATACACGCTGAACACGATGTCCTACCTTCTCCATGCACGCTGAACACGATGTCCTACCTTCCCCATACACGCTGAACACGATGTCCTACCTTCTCCATGCACGCTGATCATGATTTCCTACCTTCTCCATCCACGCTGAACACGATGTCCTACCTTCTCCATACACACTGAACACTATGTCCTTCCTTCTCCATACATGCTGAACACAATGTACAACCTTCTCCATACACACTGAACACTATGTCCTTCCTTCTCCATACATGCTGAACACAATGTACAACCTTCTCCATACACACCGAACACGTTGTCCAACATTCTCCATACATGATGAACACGATGTCCTACCTTCTCCATGCACGCTGAACACGATGTCCTACCTTCCCCATACAAGCTGAACACTTTCTCCATACACACTGAACACGATGTCCAACCTTCTCCATACACGCTGAACATGATGTCCTACCTTCTCCATCCACGCTGAACACGATGTCCTACCTTCTCCATACATGCTGAACACTTTCTCCATACACGCTGAACACTTTCTCCATACATACTGAACACTTTCTCCATACATACTGAACACGATATCCAACCTTCTCCATACATGCTGAACACTTTCTCCATACATACTGAACACGATATCCAACCTTCTCCATACACGCTGAACACAATGTCCTACCTTCTCCATACATGCTGAACACTTTCTCCATACACGCTGAACACGATGTCCAACCTTCTCCATACACACTGAACACGATGTCCAACCTTCTCCATACACGCTGAACACGATGTCCTACCTTTTCCATACAAACTGAACACGATGCTGAACACGAGGTCCAACCTTCTCCATACAAGCTGAACATGATGTCCAACCTAATCCATACATGCTGATTTCTGTCTTTGCTAATATGCAAATGCAGCAGGAGGTGTATGATACCCCCTGCATATAAGGCCATACTGGATGTCAGGCTATGGGGATGTGTACATGTGCCGCCATAGGTTACCTGCATATAAGGCCATACTGGATGTCAGGTTATGGGGATGTGTACATGTGCCGCCATAGGTTACCTGCATATAAGGCCATACTGGATGTCAGGCTATGGGGATGTGTTCATGTGCCGCCATAGGTTACCTGCATATAAAGCCATACTGGATGTCAGGCTATGGGGATGTGTACATGTGCCGCCATAGGTTACCTGCATATAAGGCCATACTGGATGTCAGGCTATGGGGATGTGTACATGTGCCGCCATAGGTTACCTGCATATAAGGCCATACTGGATGTCAGGCTATGGGGATGTGTACATGTGCCGCCATAGGTTACCTGCATATAAGGCCATACTGGATGTCAGGCTATGGGGATGTGTACATGTGCCGCCATAGGTTACCTGCATATAAGGCCATACTGGATGTCAGGCTATGGGGATGTGTACATGTGCCGCCATAGGTTACCTGCATATAAGGCCATACTGGATGTCAGGCTATGGGGATGTGTACATGTGCCACTATAGGTTACCTGCATATAAGGCCATACTGGATGTCAGGCTATGGGGATGTGTACATGTGCCGCCATAGGTTACCTGCATATAAGGCCATACTGGATGTCAGGCTATGGGGATGTGTACATGTGCCGTCATATTGCCGGACCAGGTACCAGTGACAAACGTTACATCAGACTTTATTATCTTTTGTTTGCAATTAAATTAACTTTAACAATGTATAACAAATGTATAACTTTACTCTGCAACGAGAAATCCGCCTCCCGTCCCTGTAATCACGCCTACGGTGATGCGTCCTGGAAATCCGCCTCCCGTCCCCTGTAATCACGCCTCCGGTAATGCGTCCTGGAAATCCGCCTCCCGTCCCTGTAATCACGTCTCCGGTAATGCGTCCTGGAAATCCGCCTCCCGTCCCTGTAATCACGTCTCCGGTAATGCGTCCTGGAAATCCGCTTCCCGTCCCTGTAATCACGTCTCCGGTAATGCGTCCTGGAAATCCGCCTCCCGTCCCTGTAATCACGTCTCCGGTAATGCGTCCTGGAAATCCGCCTCCCGTCCCTGTAATCACGTCTCCGGTAATGCTTCCTGGAAATCCGCCTCCCGTCCCTGTAATCACGTCTCCGGTAATGCTTCCTGGAAATCCGCCTCCCGTCCCTGTAATCAAGTCTCCGGTAATGCGTCCTGGAAATCCGCCTCCCGTCCCTGTAATCACGTCTCCGGTAATGCGTCCTGGAAATCCGCCTCCCGTCCCTGTAATCACGTCTCCGGTAATGCGTCCTGGAAATCCGCCTCCCGTCCCTGTAATCACGTCTCCGGTAATGCGTCCTGGAAATCCGCCTCCCGTCCCTGTAATCACGTCTCCGGTAAAGCGTCCTGGAAATCCGCCTCCCGTCCCTGTAATCACGTCTCCGGTAATGCGTCCTGGAAATCCGCCTCCCGTCCCTGTAATCACGTCTCCGGTAATGCGTCCTGGAAATCCGCCTCCCGTCCCTGTAATCACGTCTCCGGTAATGCGTCCTGGAAATCCGCCTCCCGTCCCTGTAATCACGTCTCCGGTAATGCGTCCTGGAAATCCGCCTCCCGTCCCTGTAATCACGTCTCCGGTAATGCGTCCTGGAAATCCGCCTCCCGTCCCTGTAATCACGTCTCCGGTAATGCTTCCTGGAAATCCGCCTCTCGTCCCTGTAATCACGTCTCCGGTAATGCGTCCTGGAAATCCGCCTCCCGTCCCTGTAATCACGTCTCCGGTAATGCGTCCTGGAAATCCGCCTCCCGTCCCTGTAATCACGTCTCCGGTAATGCGTCCTGGAAATCCGCCTCCCGTCCCTGTAATCACGTCTCCGGTAATGCGTCCTGGAAATCCGCCTCCCGTCCCTGTAATCACGTCTCCGGTAATGCGTCCTGGAAATCCGCCTCCCGTCCCTGTAATCACGTCTCCGGTAATGCGTCCTGGAAATCCGCCTCCCGTCCCTGTAATCACGTCTCCGGTAATGCGTCCTGGAAATCCGCCTCCCGTCCCTGTAATCACGTCTCCGGTAATGCGTCCTGGAAATCCGCCTCCCGTCCCTGTAATCACGTCTCCGGTAATGCGTCCTGGAAATCCGCCTCCCGTCCCTGTAATCACGTCTCCGGTAATGCGTCCTGGAAATCCGCCTCCCGTCCCTGTAATCACGTCTCCGGTAATGCGTCCTGGAAATCCGCCTCCCGTCCCTGTAATCACGTCTCCGGTAATGCGTCCTGGATTGTTGTTGTCACATCGGAGCCAGTTTTCATACATAAACGTGTATCATTTAAAGTGAGGTTAATTTCCTTTCACGGAGCATTTATGCCTGTAATTGTCACGTGAAAGCCGGGATGAATGCGCTGCGAGTAGATCGGCAGCCGAGCGACATCACAGTTACTGATAAATGTCTTCCGCTATATTGTGAGATTTCCAAGCACCGGGGACGGGACCTGGGAACACATTATAGGGGGAGAACTTGGCTGGTGGAGGCCGTTCCGAGGGCAGAGGGTGCACCCAACGGATTCATTGGAACCGGTGACTGGTTTTACTTTAAGTGCTTTGTTTCCGTATAAAGTCGCATTTAGGAAACGGTCACTTCCCCGCCTCTTCTGCGCAGCCGGCCATCTCTAGCGTCTGTTTCGCATTGTGAGGACCTTTGTTATAATATATAATATTGTTTTGTAATTTAATTATCTGTTGTTATTACTGTAGGTGGGAAAGTTCTTCAGCGAGGTGGACCCGAATCTCATGGGCGCGCTGTATAACAGTTCTTTCTTCACGCGGAAGGAGTCTTACGACTACCAGTCTCTGTGTGCCCCCAAAACGGAGAGCAACAAAGGGGCAGCTCCCCGGGGTATCTTTGTGGTGAGTGGGGGCAGTTTTATCGCTGGAACCATGTTCTATGTTACTGCAGGCAGGAGCTCAGGATGTTATAGGAACTTTTATAAGTAACCTGCGGCTCTAGCTTGATTTTAGGTGGCAGGCATGCTGGGACTTATAGTTCTATAGCAGCTGGTAAACATCCGGCTGACAAACTAAAAAAAACACCTCTACAAGAATAAGTCAGTATTTTTGTGGGTTTCCCTAAAGAATACTTTTGGTAAATGAAAGTCCCGGCCTCTCTGTGGGTTGAGTCGGTCACATACACTCCCCAGCGGGCTGTATCTAACTGCGCCTGCAGGAGAAGAACCTCAGGACATACGCCATCAGGCGATCTGACAGATATAGGCGTTGTCCCATTTTATATTCATGGACAATTTTGCCGAACTTCAAATCCTCCCATTTCCTGTCAGCGCCCACCAGCCCCTCGGCACCCAGGATTCTGGGTAGTTGGTTAGTCGCTGACTGGTGAAATGTGGCTGTTATGAAGCTGAGGGGTGAGGAGTGCCCTTCGTACAGAAACCCTTTCATTCTTTGGGGTGGCGGTCTAGTAAGGGGGCCAAGTGGGCTGTTATATATGAGGGTTAGTTTGCTCCTCACTGACCGATTCCTCTTCTCCCCCAGCCAACAATTGCCGATATCCTGAATCTGGCCTGGTTATCCTCTGCGGCCGCCTGGTAAGTGTGATGATTCGCAGCCCAGTACTTGGTCATGTTATCTTCCAGTATCTTACCAGCCGTAACCACATCAGTACCTGACCTCTGTACTCGTCCCATGGGTTACTCTGATAATCCCTGGCTATGATTATTATCTACGTGCTTATAATGTACAATCCCTACAGGTCCCTATTGCAGCACCTCCTCCTCAGCCTGACGTACAACAGCTGGATGCAGGCAGGTAAGGACCAGGGGTGCGAGACTCGGGCCGAGTCTGACTATGCAATGGTTTGTGGGACCTCAGGATATTGGAGGGGGGTTGTCCTGAGTTTGTGGGAGAAGTATTGGGAGCGATAAATTCAGTATGTGCTGTGGGCCTGATTCAGAGCCGCTCGTAAGCGGCCGCTCGTTCGTTCTGACCGATGTTCGCACATCTGCGCATGCGTACGGATCGTAATACGCATGCGCAAACCAGTCAGTGCGGCCGAAAATCGTTTGTTCGCTAAATAGCGAATGGCTGCTATTTTGAGTGACAGGAGGAGGCGTATGTGGGCGGTAACAGGGGAAGGTGCTTGAAAACGGGGAGTGGAGATCCGAACGCAGGCGTGCTTAAAGGTCAAAACGGGCGTTTTATGGGTGTGCATAATTAATACAGCAGCGTCAATGACCACGTCACTGGGTTATTTTATAGT
Source organism: Taudactylus pleione (assembly GCA_031769625.1). NCBI lineage: Eukaryota > Metazoa > Chordata > Amphibia > Anura > Myobatrachidae > Taudactylus > Taudactylus pleione. The sequence continues at coordinate 281,005 of JAUIMM010000280.1, forward strand.
CAGAACTGCTCGCAAGAATGTGGTAGCAAAAACCAACCACAAGAATAGCGAGCAGTTCATACGCTGGTCGATGTACTCGATTAATTTAATAAATAGCGGACATGATGTAGGATGCGAGCGGCCCGAGTAGGCGTAGTTTTCTAAAAAACGGCCGCATGTTTTGTACGCTCGTTCAGACCTAGAGGCGTGAACAGACCGCAAAGAGCGAACGGTTCATTTGAATAGCCACCCCTTTTTTCTGAACGAGCGAGCGCAAATAGCGTCCGGCTCTGAATCAGGCCCTTAGTCCCAGTGGCGTCTGTTGTAGCGTTCTTACCCTGATTAGTATGATTTTCAATTGGAGACTCGGCCTAGACAGTGCGCATTGTCCAGGCAGCGCAGTTACCATGTCGCGCAGCGGCCGAGTATGTCTCGAAGATTGGACACAGGGGGACGGCAATAGTGAGAATCTCATAAATACTCAGGGGACCGGGAACTTGGGCCTTTCCGCTGCGCTATTAAGCTCGTTACGCCTTTGCCGTAGTGACCCTTTATTATTGGAAGCATAGCATGGTTTCCCTGCATAGAACGGCGCAGTTTCTCTATGCTCTGCCCTTTACGCCTCTCCCCCTGCAGGTTATGCATTAAAGTCCCGTCAGCTACACCCTCCTCTAGACGCCATCTTGTTCCCCTCAGGCAGGTAGACTATGACCCTCTGTCAGGACACACCCTGTCCTTTGTTTCCTCACAGATGACATCATGGCGGACAGCATGGATTCCCGCGAGGCCAGCTGCATCATGAAGCAGACCCAGTATTACTTCAGCAACATCAATTCCACGTACACGGCCATTATAGATTGTGGCCCATGCTCCCGGTGAGTCAGGTTCAGTGGATCGGGCCACGTCGGGGTTATATAGGTCCCTGCTGACCAGTCTTCCCTCTCCCCTCAGGTATTTCCACGCCCAGAGACTGGCAAACACAAACCTGCTCTTTGTGGTGGCGGAGAAGTTGATGTGCAGTCAGTGCGACGCCATGAAACTAGACCAAGCGGAGACCCGCTGTATCCTTCTATTACAGGGGCGGTGAGACCCTCAGGGCTTGTGGACAGTAAATATATCATGTACACTTCTATATTACATGCTGCTGACAATGGCCAAACCCCCTGTTGCAGTGGTTCTCAGACTCTGCCCTCAACAGTCAAGGTTTTAAGGATATCCATGGTGGAGCACAGATGGTAAAATCAAATTGACTGAGGTCCTAACTATGGGGGCGATTCAGACCTGATCGCTCGGTGCGGGACGTAGCATGTGTATTCAATCGCAGAGGCACACGCTGTACAAGCATGCATACGCCCATCCGCTACTAAAGTCCACTCAATTCCCGCTACGAGTGAACGGTGAGATGCCGCTACTTAAGGGGAACATCGGTACCGTCGTGCACCATCGGACCCATTCACACCGCTAAGGTAGACCGGAGGCTACCACAAACACTGCGAGAGCTGCTGACTTTAATCCAGCCCTGTGACGCCAATGTTGATGATGCGTGTTAATTATGGACGCTCATGAAACTGCGTTCAGACGCTCTGACACGCCTGCGTTCACACAACCACTCCCCCCGTCAACGCCCCTAATGGTATCTAATGTCACTCAAGCTTGCGGGCCTTTGGTGTGCTACGAGCAATTGCTTCCAGATCGCTGTGATAGGTTTGCTCACGCGCACTGTGTACTTTACGTATGCTCAGTAATTAAACATCGGCGGCTAGCGAACGCCCGCTTGTAACCGGGGTCTGAATCGCCCCCTATGTTACTTGTGCCCAAGCATAATTCTGCTTAAAACCTGGACTGTTAGGACCTTGAGGACCACGTTTGTGAACCTCTGCCCTATTGTATTCAAGCTTCTGAAGTGTTTGCACTAGAGATGAAGTAGGCGGGGCTAGAAGCAGTGGTAGCCAATCAGAGTATTGTTATATTACGGACAACATGGAGAACGTTATCTCTCCCAGCTCCTTCATGCCCCTATGTGGTGGCACCAGAGAGTAGTGGCTGAAGCTCCTGTTGGCCGGGACGCGGTGGTGTCTAGGAAACGGTGTGGACATCACATGGACTTTTGTGTAGACCTATTTCAGATGTGAGAATGTAGATACTGTGTGATCTGAGTTAGGATTTGGGCGTTTGTCAGCTCTTATTGTCCATTAACTCTTAATCCCAGCGGAGGGTCCAGAACAGTGCGAGTTGGTGCAGATGCCTCGGTACCGCAAAGGTCCTCATGTCTGCTTTGACTACAACACGATGGTAGGTGCATAATTTCATATGTGTGATCTATTCATAGTGTTGTCTATATAGTGTATCACACTCTAGGACCAGTGTTCCCAGAAAGACCCTCGCCCCTGGTGGCCCCATGTAACTGTGCCCATCTCTTCATCTAGGAGGACACGTCGGACTGTGGAAGGGGCTCTATGTTCCGGCCGTCCTGGCTCTTGCTGGTGTTTCTTCAGTTGTTGCTGTTGTGTGTTGTCCCCAGCTGCACATCACCCACCACCAGTAGGGGGCTCTAGACCTGGCCGGCTTCCTCCCTCCTTCCTGAGGCCACTTCTTGTTTAGTGACGTGGTTGCCCCGACACACAGGGAAACGCCTCTCTTGCGCGTCGGGCAGAGATATCACCACAACCACCACCTAATTTGGATGTTTTTACCGTGACAACAAGAAGACATTTCAGTGTCATCGGAAGTTACTGTGGCAAGTCAGGAGAACCACATCCGCGCTTATTTGTCAAGGAGAAGAACTTCCTGGTCCTGAGGATTTCCTGTTTCCTGTTCACCTGTCTCCATGCTTCCTGTTTGTTGCCCCAAGGTTTCCCATTTCCCTTCTCTAAGATGGGGGTCTCAGAGTCACCGTGATGTTTTGTGTTCTCTGACTTCTACGTCCATTTTTGCTCCTGGAATGAGTCAGGGGTCAGAGGTAACACAGTGATAAAGTCATATTCATCCATGACCATGTCATCATGGCTCCTCATGTCATTGTCATACCCAAAGGAGCTGGAATCAAACTGGGTCTGAAATCTGGGATGGGCCGATGCCACTGGGGAGGGGGGGCGGAGGACGGACGGTAATATTAGCGGGACTCCACCCCCCGCGGTGTCAGCTCTTCATACATCACACAGAGCCTCGTACCCTGTGCCACAATCCAGTGCTGAGGGCTGACACAACGGAACTACATTTCCCAGAATCCTTTAGGTTCTAGAGACTGTAGTTTGTCAGCATCCTTGAGTGCCAAAGGCAGCTTATCTCCCCTACTTGGGGCTCCATGTTGTTCTTACCCTCACACCTCCTGACCGTACAGTATTGTACCAAAGAAGCAGGTTTCTGGCGTTGTCACAGCTACTCCTGCAGCAGTGATGCTGTAAGCACCGCCCATGACGCTGGCACCGAGACGCGTCCGCCATCATGGGCACAGTTGGAAGATGCAGCACCTATTGCCTGTGTCATACTGCGACTGGTACAGAACAATCTGCAGGGTAACGTCTGGTAATGTGGACAATCTGCACCCAGCCGGTGGCGCTCCGCTCCTCCTCGTATTTATATAACCAGAGTGGAGACACCACCACCATCTTCCGGTGCGATACTCCCTATCCGTGTAGAGTCTCATTATTTCTATGTAGTTGTGGGACAGAGCACAATCATTTCACAAGCACAGGGGAACCGCGGTCTCACAAGCGCGCACAGACCTGTCACACCGTCAGCACAAATAAGATGAATATTGAACAACTCTCCAGTCACAGCACAATACCTGGGCGGATTCCACTGCTGACCGAACCAGCCGCGATAGTAAAGGTTTCCGACATTTTCTGCGCCGATCGTCTGCTGTAGTATTAATGTCAGGAAGCAGAATCTGGTCACAGGATGCCAAGACCATAACTTCTAAATATTAGGTGTGTCCTGTCTTCTCCTGTCACGTTCTGTACCCAGCTACAGTACCAACAGTTACCCAACGCATTTCTCTCTAGTACGCCCTCTATCCCCCTAGCGGCCTTCTCCTGTACCTCAAGGTACTTCCCACCAAGCTCCTTGCTTCAACTAAGCCTCTTGTCCTTGCCTTGGGATCTCCGTCTCCATCTAGAACTCATATAGATGCTTATTGCTCCCTAGAACTTTGCTCTAATGAATACAATTATTTTTTGCTTGGACGGGATTGTAACCTAGCCCAACTTGGGGGTCCTCTGCGCCTCTCCTGCCGTCCCTTCTCCTTCCATTCGTCCTTACGGACTTTTACTGAGGTCACCTGGTATGTATCATGCATCCCAAACACATATCATATCATCCACATCTAGCGACCTCCCCGCGTTCTGAATTACACAGGAGGCACCATCCATGTTACACGAGCCCCACCTAGCCGACCTTAGCTGGAGCCCAGGGGGTGGCGGGAGGGTACAGTATGGAAATAGGAATCATTAGGTAAGCCCCATAATGGTCATTTTTGCTTGTAGCTTTTGCGTGTGTGTTTGGGCCGTGTTTTGGGAACGTGACTGTGCTAAGAATTGGAGGGGGTCCTGTATGCTCAGGCATCTGTCTGCTCTCGTTTTAGTCAGATCCTCCATTCCAAATGAGAAATAAATCACATATAAATACCTATAAATATATATAAATATTATATATATATATATATTTCTTGGAGGCTCGAGGGTCATCGCTGCTGAAATCTCTCTCCATCGGTTAGTGGCTTTTTTCCGTTAACTGGAGCAAAGTTTATTTCTTTACTTATTTATTTGTACAGAAAAGTTCAACAAGTGACAGAGAGTTTGTAAGATATCGTGCGTGTGTGATTGACTTGTAAAATATTTTCAAATGGTTTATTACAAAGAATCAGTTAATAAATAATGTGCATATTTTCACTTCATCTCGGCCTGTTTCCTGATTCAGTCAGCGACTATTTTCCACGTGCAATGGAGCTTTTGTGGTAGCATGATATGTGTACACGGCTCCGTGTGTTACCCTGTATGTGCGTGACGACACGGGTGAGAGATATATATATATATACTTTTATCCCATACTGTAACGAGGGAGCTGAATTAATATTGTAATGAATGTAATGCCCTTGTGTGGGGACTACACCTATTTGCAAGGAGGGCTGTTGATTTAAAGCCGGTCATATAGAAAAGAACCACGGTACAAGCAAATAGGTATAAAAGTATCCGCACTTTATTTTTTAATGATTGTGACCCAATTATGCACCAGAATTTTTCTTAACATGTTTTATGTGATCTCTGTACATACACAGAAGATGTGATTGTCCGCCTTGTTAGACAAGTACTGCGGTCTCGGGTCACCGTGGCGGTCTACCTGTCACCTGTAGTGGAGGCTGCCAGTTTATGGGCTGAGCCAGTAATCCTGAGACTGCATCCTGACAGCCGATGTTCTGTGCTGGTCCCTAGAGGACTGCTGGGCTGTGGTCTCTGGATTACTGTGTAGGTGGTGGGTACTCTGTCACATCACAGTACAGGAGGGGTACTTAGAGTTGTGCTGCAGTTATACTGTGCGGACATCTAGGATATCGGTGATAGAGAATTGTCCAGAGGTGCAGCAGGAAACTACGGCGGTGCCCTCATCCGCTTTTATTTTGTACGCGGATGAGGCTGAAGCACAGACCGCAGGACTCGTAGCACGGGTCACACATGCAATGGACGCAGGAGCTCCAGAAGGTCTTAATGCAGGAAACATTCATCTTCCACATATGTATACAGGGTCCGATGCACCAGATGTGGCAGCACTGGATGCAGGCAAAGTCCAGGGCCCAGCAGAAGGCCAGGGGGCACCCGCACAGCACGGACAGGACAATGTAGCAGCAGTTCTTCACTCCACCAAAGGTCTTGTAGGACATGCCCCAAACCCCCGGGATGCTGTGAGACCCCTCAGGCTCTCCAAAGGCATCTTCAAAGAGGACCTGGTGGAAGATACAACACAGGATGGTTGTCAGGGAGATTGTTTTAGAACAGTCACTATGTTACGGGTTATTAGTTACACCTCGGCTGGCAAACTCACTATATTGTGATATAAAATGTAAAACTTACACTAAACTCTTGTTATACTCTGCGGAGTCTTCTAGAGAGTGATGGTGTTGACCATAGTAACCAATCACAATATAGCTATCATTTATGGAATGTCTGAGATAAATGACAGCTAGAAGCTGATTGGTTGCTGTGGTCACACCTCCAGTTGTCCTTTTAGAAGGTTTGGTAAATATCCTCCTGTGTGTGAACATTTATCACAATGCCGAATCGATCGCTAAAACATGGCTAATAGCATCGATCACTAAAGGGATTCGGCACAGTGTGATCAGTGATTATATTGGTATACAGGACAGTAATTCCGTGTACGTAAAGGCTCACACACAGAATCACAGCACTAGACGCGCGTTCCCAAAGCCACTCCGCAGCAACATACGGCAGAGTGTGCGTCCTGGAAACGGGCGCACTACCACTTGCGTCTGACTCTGCATAGCACGCCGTTCCATCCACACACCCTCACTGAAATTTGCCTACGCTACAGCATCCCGTTACAGCCCAGTTACACCGCTTTGGCCGCAAGTGTAGATGTAATCGAAACGCGTAAGGCTCCGCATCATCCGTACTTGCGTGCTCTCCATTCTGGAGTATGGGCAGTGCTGGAAAATACCCCACAAGATTTGCTCCGCAGACAGCCATACTTTCTACTCGGCATCACTTTAATTCATAGTAACAAAGCATTAGAGACTCATCGTTATAAGTGCAGAATTATCACACTATAATCACAAGGAGACATCACATTGCCAACACGGGAGTTAATTAAACTTAATATTGTGCCCGTTACACTTGCAGCACAATAACTGAGATCATTATTTGGGCTTTTCCTAACCTAATTAGTAATGTCACAGGGGAATGTTGTGTGGTGTCAGCGCTGGCTGAGATCCTGTTAGTGAAGCGCATTTCGCACCTTCCATAGAGAAACGCGAACACATAAAAGTGACAGATGGAATAAAACAGCCCTGATTTCCCCTCTCTCATCACTAATTACATTTGCTATAAACAAAAGAAAGAGGTGGTAATCAGGGCCGGGTCCAGGAGTCTGAGCACCCTGTGCCGGCCTGTTACAATGCGAGCCACGCGCGACCAAAATTGGGGGGGTGGCCTCATTACCCTAGGTCACGCCCCCTAAGTGATGTTATTAGGTGGCGTGCCTGCATGGCATGCTGTGAACGTAGATGCAGTTTTAGTTTACGGAGGCGTCTGGCGAGTACATGGAGGATATGCTCACTTTGGAGTGACTGTCAGCCATCAAAATGCGCCAGTGTTAAACCTACGCGTTTAGCCCCTGGCGCCCATCATAAAGGAATTGCTTTTCTTCCACTCAACATGACTTTAAAAAAGGCGAACATGAGCTAAATTATAATTCTCTGATAAACCATATCCTGACAGCATCAGACTTTTTATTGCCCTTGGATATGACACATAGACATACCTCCCAACTGTCTAAGTTAGACATAAGAATCACATTGCGAGGGGTTTAGTAGGACAAGGAGGTGTGATCCATTCCCCGATTCTTGTCACAGCATGTTACATTTTAGGGGATGGAAGGAGTCTTAGGGGCAGTCTAATTCTTCAGCAACACTAGGCACCCCCAGGGTGTGTGGCCCACCCCCTACTGGTAGTTACCATGCTCCTTGTGCAGTATAATCCAGGTACAATAATTGCAGCGTTGGGAGGTATGCAGAGGTGCTCTGTGGATATAGTTGTATCAACTGCAGAAAGCAGAGCAAAGCTGTGTCATATGCAAAGGCAAATGGAAAAAACATCTTCATGATAATATAAAGGCTTTGGTGAAAAACACAGAAGGAAGACAAAAAAATATAAGGGGAGATGTATCAAACCTTAGATATAAGGTGGAGAAGTTCACTGTAGCAACCAATCAGCTACCATTTATCTAGTTGGTTGCTACAGGCAACGTCCCCACGTTATCTCTCAGGTTTGGGAACCACTGATAATGGGGTGATCTGGCATTATCTTGTGTAGACACCTAACGCTCCCTTCTCTGGGGGCTGTGTCTGTCCTTACAGCTCTCAGCTTTCCCTTATAGACATACGGGAGATATATTGTGTTATCTGTACCATGTAATCCGCATGCTGTATGGACACTGTGTTACCCCCTTGGACACGCTGATCGCCCCTTCTGCCATACACGCCCCACGCTACTCTCTTACACAAACACCTTACATTACGCAGCGTGCCCAGGAAGGTGGTTACACCCCCACAATCTGCGACAAAGACAACCAGCAGCCGCTGAGACAGGATTCAGCCGCCATGCTTGCGGTTCCTCTTTAGAAAGGTGCAGAGCAAACAGGTCTTTAAATGAAGTTATTCATGATTCCGTTCAGAAATTAAATTAAATAATGAATAAATGCAACTTTTTAAATTTGTCCATCACATCTATGTCTATAAAGAAATAAGAAAAATAAATAAATTAACAAAATATAAATTTATTCTAAAATCCATATTTTTAAATATTGTGTAACCAATATATATATATATTTTTTTTATTATTATTATTATTTTTTTAATTAAAAAATTTTGGGAAAAAAATAAATAAATGTATTTCTAGTGTAACTTTAATGGGATACCGATAAAGATTTGCTCGCTCTACTATTTTGGGGTTTTATTTATCTTTTTGTTAATTTTTTTTTTTCACCTTCGTGATGTCAACTTAAAATGTTGTCACTGCACTAGATGTTTTGTAAAATAACCACCGACGTTTTCTCTTGATTGGACTTTTTGAATGTTTTGTTACTTTTTATTTTGTTTTAGTTTATTCATTTGCAGAATAAGCCCCTTTCTGCATCTGGTTCAGACAAAATCAGTCACAGGATTAGATGAATTACCCCTATAATGGTGCAGTGATCTTACATGGTTACCCCTGTACTTTTTTTTTATTTTTAAAAGAGGGTCCACACTCTCCCCCCCCCCCCCCCCATAACTCCCCAATGTTGCAGCGGTACTCACCCTGACATGCTCATTCATGTTATTGGGGTCGCGGTTCTCCATGTCCAGGGCCATGGGCTCATTTTGGATGGATTTAGTTTCGGCCATGGGATCGGGGATTTGCGCTGCGGCCAGGTGAAGATGATTCCTGTCCTGGTGCCTGTCTCCTACTTATACCTGAGCTCAGGAGGTTGCTATGGGGCTGAGCATCAAACAGCGGCTGCTGTCTGCCATGTTTACTCCTCACTGCTGACGGCAGAGGTGCTATGGCGACCATTGTCAGGTGGGGCCCAGACTGGTGCAGCCCGAGGCCCAGGAAGCTCTTAATGGGGGAAAGAAATGCCTGAGTGGAACAATAGGACAGGACAGTCGCATCACAGACATTTGTATACGGGCTGAAGTTACTTATTAATGGTATGTTCTGTGGAAGAAAGTACGAGACTCCTCCATACAACAGGCCCTGAGTCACACAGCAGCGACTATTGGTGGTCGCCCATATGCGACTTTATGCAAATGCCGCTATAAACTCCTCCCCCTCTGTACCACTTTTACTGCCCGTGCTGTAATACCGATTGGCGCCTCCTATCAGTCACACCATTAAAGCTTGCACCAGCCCTCGTCCAGTGTCTGCGCCTGTCTTTGGCCTCCTATGTCTGTGGCTGGGAACGCAGCTCCTTGCACTGAAACGCCCGTGACACTCCCATTTGTGCGCGCAGTATTACCCACCGCCCAGGAGCGACCATCACTTCCAACACATTTCTGATACCGTCTGTCCCGATCGTAAGAGCACCTTTGTGCGGACACTCAGGGTAACGCAGGCGCCATAGGGGCTGTCAGACATTTTTGCATTTATTTGCACAGGAAATGACATAAAATCTTTGTATTATTCATATGATGGTGCAAGAATATAAGGAACTATTTTACTGTATTTATAAGTGAATGTCTTTAATATCGTTATATTACTGTATCTCTTTAATGCACAGATATCAGGCGTTACTACGCACGATGCAGATTTGCAAGAAGGTTTATGAAATAAGGAAACAAAATATATATATAGACAGTGCTCCTAGCTTTAATACATATAAAATCACATAAGAATAATTATGAGTAGAACAAAATACACAGAAAAAGATAAAGTGTATATAACCGGCCGGCAACAATTATCAGATAAACCTAAAAAATTAAGGCCCTGATACAGAGCCGCTCGCTCTGTCCAGAGCGCTCGCTCTAAATCAGGGCCCTCCTCCATTAAAATGGAGCGTCCTCCTGGACGCTTGTATAGCTGTGGGTCACCACCCACAGCATATACGAGCGTCTAAAAAGATGGTCGCGATGGTCTTGACCATCGCGACCATCGGACTTGTGAGTGAAACCCTGCGGTCGGGTTAACCAGCCACAAGCCCTGGAGTGATTTTGGCTCTATCAGAGCCCAAATCACTCCCACTGACATCACTCGTGATGTCAGTGGGGCCGGCTTCAGACGGTAGGCGTTCCCATGGGAACGCCTCCGTCTGGCAGGCACGCCCACCAAAGGGGGCGTGCTGTCAGTCACCATCGACAGCACGCCCCCTTTGGTGCGAGACCCCGAGCGACGGATTCTCCGTCGCTCGCCGGGTCTCGCGCATGCGCACGACGGAGCTCCCTCCGTCGAGCGCATGCGCAGTGGGGAACATCGACCTACTTGCGAGAGTACTGCCGCTTGTGAGTGGGTCTGAATGACCCCCTAAGTACTTAATAAAAACCAATGAGCCATATATTCCTGAGTGGAATTATGTAGACTTTGATAACAATGATCAAGCAGACTGAAAACTCTGTCGGTACAGAGTAAAGGTTTTTAGTACATGCCCAAAGCAAAGAGTGTTAGTGATTAATTCTCACAGAAAAATCCATGAATCACTTAATATTGTAACTGGTATTAAGCATACATGCATCCAGATTTTTGTGCACAGATAGATGTTAGGCTTTTGCCCAGAATGTTAGTAGGCCGTCCAAAAAAGGCAGACAATTTATAACTTTCAGATCCCTTCTTATGGAGAAAGGAATCGATGGGGTTAATACCCTTGGACAGTTTCAGGAAAACAGCCAATTGGCTTATTTATCCTGTACTCATAGGTTCTCCCGGGAGGTGAAATAGATAATACCGACCAGCTGATTCACAATAATAAAGTTTTAACGCGTTTCTCCGCCTCCGTTCTGGTTCACTGGCTTCCTCAGAAGTAATTAAATAAGGACCTGATTCAAGATTTACACTAATGCAATCGCAGCTGCATTCTCTCACGGATCGCAGTTGCTAAACTATGCTAATGTCTTCCAAAGCACAGCCCAGCATAGGGACACCCACTGCTACCTTCTCATATCCGTACAGTGTAAACACAGCCCAGCATACGGACACCCACTGCTACCTTCTCATATCCGTACAGTGTAAGCACAGCCCAGCATAGGGACGCCCAATGCTGCCTTCTCATATCTGTACAGTGTAAGCACAGCCCAGCATAGGGACGCCCACTGCTGCCTTCTCATATCTGTACAGTGTAAGCACAGCCCAGCATAAGGACGCCCACTGCTGCCTCCTCATATCCGTACAGCGTAAGCACAGCCCAGCATAGGGACGCCCACTGCTGCCTTCTCATATCCATACAGTGTAAACACAGCCCAGAATGGGGACGCCCACTGCTGCCTTCTCATATCTGTACAGTGTAAGCACAGCCCAGCATAGGGACGCCCACTGCTGCCTTCTCATAGCCGTACAGTGTAAGCACAGCCCAGTATAGGGACGCCCACTGCTGCCTTCTCATATCTGTACAGTGTAAGCACAGCCCAGTATAGGGACGCCCACTGCTGCCTTCTCATATCTGTACAGTGTAAGCACAGCCCAGCATAAGGACGCCCACTGCTGCCTCCTCATATCCGTACAGCGTAAGCACAGCCCAGCATAGGGACGCCCACTGCTGCCTTCTCATATCCGTACAGCGTAAGCACAGCCCAGCATAGGGACGCCCACTGCTGCCTTCTCATATCCGTACAGTGTAAGCACAGCCCAGCATAGGGACGCCCACCTCTGCCTTCTCATATCCATACAGTGTAAACACAGCCCAGCATAGGGACGCCCACCTCTGCCTTCTCATATCCGTACAGTGTAAGTACAGCCCAGCATAGGGACGCCCACTGCTGCCTTCTCATATCCGTACAGTGTAAGCACAGCCCAGCACAGGGACACTCACTGCTGCCTTCTCATATCCATACAGTGTAAACACAGCCCAGCATAGGGACGCCCACCTCTGCCTTCTCATATCCGTACAGTGTAAGCACAGCCCAGCATAGAGACGCCCACTGCTGCCTCCTCATATCCGTACAGTGTAACCACAGCCCAGCATAGGGACGCTCACTGCTACCTCCTCATATCCGTACAGTGTAAACACAGCCCAGCATAGGGACGCCCACTGCTGCCTCCTCATATCCCTACAGTGTAAGCACAGCCCAGCATAGGGACGCCCACTGCTGCCTTCTCATATCCGTACAGTGTAAGCACAGCCCAGCATAGGGACGCCCACTGCTGTCTTCTCATATCCGTACAGTGTAACCACAGCCCAGCATAGGGACGCCCACTGCTGCCTTCTCATATCCGTACAGTGTAAGCACAGCCCAGCATAGGGACGCTCACTGCTGCCTTCTCATATCCGTACAGTGTAAGCACAGCCCAGCATAGGGACGCCCACTGCTGCCTTCTCATATCCGTACAGTGTAACCACAGCCCAGCATAGGGACGCCCACTGCTGCCTTCTCATATCTGTACAGTGTAAGCACAGCCCAGCATAGGGACGCCCACTGCTGCCTTCTCATATCCGTACAGTGTAAGCACAGCCCAGCATAGGGATGTCACTGCTACCTTCTCATATCCGTACAGTGTAATCACAGCCCAGCATAGGGACGCCCACTGCTGCCTTCTCATATCTGTACAGTGTAAGCACAGCCCAGCATAGGGACACCCACTGCTGCCTTCTCATACCCGTACAGTGTAAGCACATCCCAGCATAGGGACGCCCACTGCTGCCTTCTCATATCCGTACAGTGTAAGCACAGCCCAGCATAGGGACGTCCACTGCTGCCTTCTCATATCCGTACAGTGTAAGCACAGCCCAGCATAGGGACGTCCACTGCTGCCTTCTCATATCCGTACAGTGTAAGCACAGCCCAGCATAGGGACGCCCACTACTGCCTCCTCATATTCGTACAGTGTAAGCACAGCCCAGCATAGGGACACCCACTGCTGCCTTCTTATATCTGTACAGTGTAATCACAGCCCAGCATAGGGACGCCCCCTGCTGCCTCCTCATATCCGTACAGTGTAAGCACAGCCCAGCATAGGGGCGCCCACTGCTGCCTTCCGTACAGCGTAAGCACAGCCCAGCATAGGGACGCCCACTGCTGCCTTCTCATATCCGTACAGCGTAAGCACAGCCCAGCATAGGGACGCCCCCTGCTGCCTCCTCATATCCGTACAGTGTAAGCACAGCCCAGCATAGGGACGCCCACTACTGCCTCCTCATATCCGTACAATGTAAGCACAGCCCAGCATAGGGACGCCCACTACTGCCTCCTCATATCCGTACAGTGTAAGTACAGCCCAGCATAGAGACGCCCACTGCTGCCTTCTCATATCTGTACAGCGTTAGCACAGCCCAGCATAGGGACACACACTGCTGCCTCCTCATATACGTACAGTGTAATCACAGCCCAGCATAGGGACGCCCACTGCTGCCTCCTCATATACGTACAGTGTAATCACAGCCCAGCATAGGGACGCCCACTGCTGTCTTCTCATATCCATACAGTGTAACCACAGCCCAGCATAGGGACGCTCACTGCTACCTCCTCATATCCGTACAGTGTAAGCACAGCCCAGCATAGGGACGCCCACTGCTGCCTTCTCATCCGTACAGTGTAATCACAGCCCAGCATAGGGACGCCCACTGCTGCCTTCTCATATCTGTACAGTGTAATCACAGCCCAGCATAGGGACGCCCCCTGCTGCCTTCTCATATCCGTACAGTGTAATCACAGCCCAGCATAGGGACGCCCACTGCTGCCTTCTCATATCCGTACAGTGTAATCACAGCCCAGCATAGGGACGCCCACTGCTGCCTTCTCATATCTGTACAGCGTTAGCACAGCCCAACATAGGGACACACACTGCTGCCTCCTCATATACGTACAGTGTAATCACAGCCCAGCATAGGGACGCACACTGCTGCCTCCTCATATACGTAAAGTGTAATCACAGCCCAGCATAGGGACGCCCACTGCTGCCTTCTCATCCATACAGTGTAAGCGCAGCCCAGCATAGGGACGCCCACTGCTGTCTTCTCATATCCGTACAGTGTAACCACAGCCCAGCATAGGGACGCCCACTGCTGCCTTCTCATATCCGTACAGTGTAAGCACAGCCCAGCAAAGGGACACTCACTGCTACCTCCTCATATCCGTACAGTGTAAGCACAGCCCAGCATAGGGACGCCCACTGCTGCCTTCTCATATCCATACAGTGTAAGCACAGCCCAGCATAGGGACGCCCACTGCTGCCTTCTCATATCCGTACAGTGTAACCACAGCCCAGCATAGGGACGCCCACTGCTGCCTTCTCATATCCGTACAGTGTAAGCACAGCCCAGCATAGGGACGCCCACTGCTGCCTTCTCATATCCGTACAGTGTAAGCACAGCCCAGCATAGGGACGCCCAACTGCTGCCTCCTCATATCTGTACAGTGTAAGCACAGCCCAGCATAGGGACACCCACTGCTGCCTTCTCATATCCGTAAAGTGTAATCACAGCCCAGCATAGGGACACCCACTGCTGCCTTCTCATATCCGTACAGTGTAAGCACAGCCCAGCATAGGGACGCCCCCTGCTGCCTTCTCATATCCATACAGTGTAAGCACAGCCCAGCATAGGGACGCCCCCTGTTGCCTTCTCATATCTGTACAGTGTAAGCACAGCCCAGCATAGGGACGCCACTGCTCCCTTCTCATATCCGTACAGTGTAAGCACAGCCCAGCATAGGGACACCCACTGCTGCTTATCCGTACAGTGTAAGCACAGCCCAGCATAGGGATGCCCACTGCTGCCTTCTCATATACATACAGTGTAAGCACAGTCCAGCATAGGGACGCCCACTGCTGCCTTCTCATATCCGTACAGTGTAATCACAGCCCAGCATAGGGACGCCCACTGCTGCCTCCTCATATCCGTACAGTGTAATCACAGCCCAGCATAGGGACGCCCACTACTGCCTTCTCATATCCGTACAGTGTAATCACAGCCCAGCATAGGGACGCCCACTGCTGCCTCCTCATATCCGTACAGTGTAATCACAGCCCAGCATAGGGACGCCCACTGCTGCCTTCTCATATCCATACAATGTAAGCACAGCCCAGCATAGGGACACCCACTGCTGCCTTCTCATATCCGTACAGTGTAATCACAGCCCAGCATAGGGACGCCCACTGCTGCCTTCTCATATCCGTACAATGTAAGCACAGCCCAGCATAGGGACACCCACTGCTGCCCTCTCATATCCATCCGACGTCACGCACCAGCCTAAACATCGGTAACATCGACGCACATTGGATAGTCACACAACCTGTAAGGCGAGTCTGACCTCCCGCAAACACTGCGACTCCCCTGACACGCAGGGAGCTCTCATGCTGAACGCAATGGCTAATTTATGCATGCCCTTGAAACACCGTTTAAATGGTCAGACGCTTGCATTTGCCTATCCACCCACCCTTTACCTCCCCAACCACTGACTTTGTGAGCGCATAGTCTGTGCGTGCGTAATCACAATACAATCGCTGCACTTGTGCAGTGCGGCATTTACGCATGGGCAAGGGCAAACAATTGCTTCATCTTCATACATGTTGGCATTGTGTAAATCTCGGAATCGGGCCCTAACTCTGTCGTGTCCAGCGTCTGACGTTTCCGCGCTGATACTGGGAGTGGAGCCGCTGATTAGAGATTATGGGCGTCTCTCGCCGTCAGTGCCGTCACTGTGATTGCAGCCTGTAACTAGCACCTATCAGCTCTGATTACCCCACACACAGGTTACTCATTAATATCCCCTAACACTGTCATCAAGCACCCTAACAGTTCAGGTTTTAAGGATATATGTGGTTGGGCACAGAAAGATAAAAACATAATGGTAGCGGTACTAATTAAGGGCCTGATTCACTACCGTACGCAACTGATTCCGCTCGCAATATGCTGATTGTTTTGCACTGCGCATACCTACACGTCGCAGTGTGCAAACCGACCGCTGCTAAGGGAACTGCAGGACTACGCAGAGTGACTGACAGAAAGTCCCATTTGTGAGTGGTGACGGGGGGGGGGTCCGCGAAACACAGACATCCCAGTGCGTTCGCACGCCGTTGCAGGGGCTGCACACATTATCCACTGCGATGTCCTACGCAGTCTGAGGCCTCATAGCGTGCGCTGAAGTTAGTAATTTCTGACTAAGGTCAGAGCCTGTGCCAGTGTGCGTGAGGCTGCGATAGTGCCTGATGTTACCGATGATGTCGCAGTCTTACTAAACAGTACGGATGGTTGCTGAGTAAAGTAGGCGTCCTTATGTTGTGCTGTGACGGGATATCGATCGCAATGGATTAGCAATGGATTAGCATACCATCGCAGTCAGACTGCGTGCATAATCGCTATTGCATACGCAGTTGCGTACGGTAGTGAATTGAGCCCTAAGTCACCTGTGCTTAAGGATATACTTTAAATCCTATCAGGTCACCTATCCTGAACCATGGATATCCTTAAATCCGGAATGTTAAGATGCCTTGACGAGCGAGTTTGGGAACCTCTGCCCTGAGACATTCGCACCCCATTCTCCCGTCAGTATTCCGTGTTCCTATATTGAATATACTGTATGTGATATAATTGCTGTCTTGTCCTTTCAAATTATTTTGCCTTTATTGTTGCGTTTTCATTAGTAGCCATTTTGTGTCGTACAGGATCCCTCTCTGCCATCACATTGCGACAGTTATCTGCAGAATACCGCGTCCTGGAGACAAATGTGTAATAGCCTGGCGGCGGCCTGTAACAGGCGAATATTGGGCCTGATTCAGAGCCGGACGCTCTGACCAGAGCGCTCGCTCTGAATCAGGGCCCCCCTACCTAAAATTGGAGCGGCCTCTTGGACGCTCGCATAGCTGTGGGTTACCACCCACAGCTATAGCGAGCGTCCATGATGATGGTCGCGATGGTCAAGACCATCGCGACCATCGGGCTTGCGACGAGACCCTGCGGTAGGGTCTCGCTGCCGCAAGCCCTAGAGTGATTTTGGCTGTATCAGAGCCAAAATCACTCCCACTGACATCACTAGTGATGTCAGTGGGGCCGGACCCAGACGGGAGGCGTTCCCATGGGAACGCCTCCGTCTGGCAGCCACGCCCCCGGCACGCCCACCAAAGGGGGCGTGCTGTCACTCACCATCGACAGCACGCCCCCTTTGGTGCGAGACTCCCTCCATCGTGCGCATGTGCACCATCGACCCGCTTGCAGGCGTACAGCGCTCGCCAGCGGGTCAGAATCAGGCCCATAATTCCTATGGGAGTAAATGAATGTGGATTATTCCCGGTATTATGGGATTCACCTCAGTCGTTTCTCTTCCCAGTTTCTGTAATGAGGATTTAGGGAGCAGTAATATTGTTACACGGAGGCGCAGTATAATTTCTCCTGTCTGCACATTAACATGTAAGTGTTAGGAAATTGGACTCTTGTGTAACATAACATTAATATAAGATTAGTAATAGATTTATTTAAACTGGTAGCACAATACTTCTGTAATAAAATCAGGAATTATGGTTACACACGGAACAATCCACAAGAGCCAAATCCAGTATATTTACCTTAATAAACAGGCTCCTGGCTCCAAACCGCGCCTACAGCTAAAATGATACTGAATAGAGGGTCTGATCCAGCGAGGAATGCACGCTAGCAGACGCACGCACCTGGCCGCTGCGAGAATATACTAATCAATGCAAACGCACGGAGACCGCAGCCCCATATTAAGCCGCCCATCTCCCTTTACTCACAGCCTGATCAGCACGCAAGATAGCGTAAACATCGGTAACATCGAGAACCATCGGACCCATTAGCACAATAGTGGGTGACCTGCCGCAGGATTTTGGCCGCTTCCTGTGTGCAGCTTACGGTATGGCTGCGTATGCTGCCGCACTGCCTTAATTATGCACGCCCCTATGAAGGCATCATAACGCCTGCGATCGCCTGACCACCCCCCCGTCACCACCTACAAACGGCATTTCCTGTCAATCAATAGTGGAAGAGTCTGCGTACTCTAACTGGAACGCACTGGCTAGTTGGCGCACGTGCAGTGCATGGGCCGAGTGCGTGGGGTCTCTCCTGTTCCTTCCTTGCTGAATCAGAGACCTTTCACTGCTGCCGCAGAACCCAGAGCCGTGTGCAGGCAGCGTACAGGTGCTGGCTACAGACCTATCTGCACATACAGTGTATGATATAGTATGACCTACTGCAAATGATATAATCTAGTCACCAGGAGGTCTGTGCAGAGTCCTCTAATACAGGGCACAGACGTCTCATATACCCATAAGGTGGCTTGTTAGACTTACTGGGCCCTACAGCAGAACTATGTAAGGGCCCTTCGCACAGGAAGCCTAGTCCCAGCCCGCGTCAGGGTAGGGCCACTGAATGTATGCCCCTGCACTACGTGAGTGTGCCATGCAGCTGCCAGACTGCTCTGCGCTGCGCCCAGTCACCCTACAGATGTCTGCTCATTTATCTGTCCTTCTGGCCGGACATAACCAGAGCGGCGCTGCGTGATGAGCTAATGAGAGTCGCCACCTGGTCACACTGTGCTATGCTATAGAACACTACATAATAAAAATTAGTTACTGTACAATCTAAACACTTGTTATGTACAACACCGACCTTTTCCTGTGTTTCCATAAATGTACCTGCACCGTGTGTGTGTGTGTATATATATATATATATATATATATATATATATATTATAGGTGTGACTGTGTACCAGTGTGAGTAGTATAGGTAGCAGTAGGGTAGGTGTGAGGCTGTACCAGTGTGAGTAGTATAGGTAGGAGTAGGGTAGGTGTGAGGGTATACCAGTGTGAGTAGTATAGGTGGGAGTAGGGTAGGTGTGAGGCTGTACCAGTGTGAGCAGTGTAGGTGGGAGTAGGGTAGGTGTGAGGGTGTACCAGTGTGAGCAGTGTAGGTGGGAGTAGGGTAGGTGTGAGGGTGTACCAGTGTGAGTAGTATAGGTGGGAGTAGGGGAGGTGTGAGGGTGTACCAGTGTGAGTAGTATAGGTGGGAGTAGGGTAGGTGTGAGGGTGTACCAGTGTGAGTAGTATAGGTGGGAGTAGGGGAGGTGTGAGGATGTACCAGTGTGAGTAGTATAGGTAGGAGTAGGGTAGGTGTGAGGGTGTACCAGTGTGTGTAGTATAGGTGGGAGTAGGGTAGGTGTGAGGATGTACCAGTGTGAGTAGTATAGGTGGGAGTAGGGTAGGTGTGAGGGTGTACCAGTGTGAGTAGTATAGGTGGGAGTAGGGTAGGTGTGAGGGTGTACCAGTGTGAGTAGTATAGGTTGGGAGTAGGGGAGGTGTGAGGGTGTACCAGTGTGAGTAGTATAGGTTGGGAGTAGGGGAGGTGTGAGGGTGTACCAGTGTGAGTAGTATAGGTGGGAGTAGGGTAGGTGTGAGGGTATACCAGTGTGAGTAGTATAGGTAGGAGTAGGGTAGGTGTGAGGATGTACCAGTGTGAGTAGTATAGGTGGGAGTAGGAGAGGTGTGAGGGTGTACCAGTGTGAGTAGTATAGGTAGTAGTAGGGGGGGTGTGAGGGTGTACCAGTGTGAGTAGTATAGGTAGGAGTAGGGTAGGTGTGAGGGTATACCAGTGTGAGTAGTATAGGTAGGAGTAGGGTAGGTGTGAGGGTGTACCAGTGTGAGTAGTATAGGTGGGAGTAGGGTAGGTGTGAGGGTGTACCAGTGTGAGTAGTATAGGTAGGAGTAGGAGAGGTGTGAGGGTGTACCAGTGTGAGTAGTATAGGTGGGAGTAGGGGAGGTGTGAGGGTGTACCAGTGTGAGCAGTGTAGGTGGGAGTAGGGTAGGTGTGAGGGTGTACCAGTGTGAGTAGTATAGGTGGGAGTAGGGGAGGTGTGAGGGTGTATCAGTGTGAGTAGTATAGGTGGGAGTAGGGGAGGTGTGAGGATGTACCAGTGTGAGTAGTATAGGTAGTAGTAGGGTAGATGTGAGGATGTACCAGTGTGAGTAATATAGGTGGGAGTAGGGTAGGTGTGAGGGTGTACCAGTGTGAGTAGTATAGGTGGGAGTAGGGGAGGTGTGAGGGTGTATCAGTGTGAGTAGTATAGGTGGGAGTAGGGGAGGTGTGAGGGTGTACCAGTGTGAGTAGTATAGGTGGGAGTAGGGTAGGTGTGAGGATGTACCAGTGTGAGTAGTATAGGTAGGAGTAGGGTAGGTGTGAGGGTGTACCAGTGTGAGTAGTATAGGTGGGAGTAGGAGAGGTGTGAGGGTGTACCAGTGTGAGTAGTATAGGTGGGAGTAGGGGAGGTGTGAGGGTGTACCAGTGTGAGTAGTATAGGTGGGAGTAGGGTAGGTGTGAGGCTGTACCAGTGTGAGCAGTGTAGGTGGGAGTAGGGTAGGTGTGAGGATGTACCAGTGTGAGTAGTATAGGTAGGAGTAGGGTAGGTGTGAGGGTGTACCAGTGTGAGTAGTATAGGTGGGAGTAGGGTAGGTGTGAGGGTGTACCAGTGTGAGTAGTATAGGTGGGAGTAGGGTAGGTGTGAGGGTATACCAGTGTGAGTAGTATAGGTAGGAGTAGGGTAGGTGTGAGGGTGTACCAGTGTGAGTAGTATAGGTGGGAGTAGGAGAGGTGTGAGGGTGTACGTGTGAGTAGTATAGGTAGTAGTAGGGGGGTGTGAGGGTGTACCAGTGTGAGTAGTATAGGTAGGAGTAGGGGAGGTGTGAGGATGTACCAGTGTGAGTAGTATAGGTGGGAGTAGGGGAGGTGTGAGGATGTACCAGTGTGAGTAGTATAGGTAGGAGTAGGGTAGGTGTGAGGGTATACCAGTGTGAGTAGTATAGGTAGGAGTAGGGTAGGTGTGAGGATGTACCAGTGTGAGTAGTATAGGTGGGAGTAGGGTAGGTGTGAGGATGTACCAGTGTGAGTAGTATAGGTAGGAGTAGGGTAGGTGTGAGGGTATACCAGTGTGAGTAGTATAGGTAGGAGTAGGGTAGGTGTGAGGATGTACCAGTGTGAGTAGTATAGGTGGGAGTAGGGTAGGTGTGAGGGTGTACCAGTGTGAGTAGTATAGGTAGGAGTAGGAGAGGTGTGAGGGTGTACCAGTGTGAGTAGTATAGGTGGGAGTAGGGTAGGTGTGAGGCTGTACCAGTGTGAGCAGTGTAGGTGGGAGTAGGGTAGGTGTGAGGGTGTACCAGTGTGAGTAGTATAGGAGGGAGTAGGGTAGGTGTGAGGGTGTACCAGTGTGAGTAGTATAGGTAGTAGTAGGGGGGGGTGTGAGGGTGTACCAGTGTGAGTATAGGTGGGAGTAGGGTAGGTGTGAGGGTGTACCAGTGTGAGTAGTATAGGTAGGAGTAGGAGAGGTGTGAGGGTGTACCAGTGTGAGTAGTATAGGTGGGAGTAGGGTAGGTGTGAGGCTGTACCAGTGTGAGCAGTGTAGGTGGGAGTAGAGTAGGTGTGAGGGTGTACCAGTGTGAGTAGTATAGGAGGGAGTAGGGTAGGTGTGAGGGTGTACCAGTGTGAGTAGTATAGGTAGGAGTAGGGTAGGTGTGAGGGTGTACCAGTGTGAGTAGTATAGGTGGGAGTAGGGGAGGTGTGAGGATGTACCAGTGTGAGTAGTATAGGTAGGAGTAGGGTAGGTGTGAGGGTGTACCAGTGTGAGTAGTATAGGTAGGAGTAGGGTAGGTGTGAGGGTGTACCAGTGTGAGTAGTATAGGTAGGAGTAGGAGAGGTGTGAGGGTGTACCAGTGTGAGTATAGGTGGGAGTAGGGTAGGTGTGAGGGTGTACCAGTGTGAGTAGTATAGGTAGGAGTAGGGGAGGTGTGAGGGTGTACCAGTGTGAGTATAGGTGGGAGTAGGGTAGGTGTGAGGGTGTACCAGTGTGAGTAGTATAGGTGGAAGTAGGGTAGGTGTGAGGATGTACCAGTGTGAGTAGTATAGGTGGGAGTAGGGGAGGTGTGAGGGTGTACCAGTGTGAGTAGTATAGGTGGGAGTAGGGGAGGTGTGAGTGTGTACCAGTGTGAGTAGTATAGGTGGGAGTAGGGGAGGTGTGAGTGTGTACCAGTGTGAGTAGTATAGGTAGGAGTAGGGTAGGTGGATAAGGGGTCCCTGTCTGTTACATGTGTACTGGGCCCCACTATATACTGGGCCCCCTATATGATGGCAGCCCTGGGTGAGAGTCGGGTAAGTGTGAGTATAATAGGTGGGATTATATTATTGTTATTCTATTTTATTCCTAAATTGTAATATGTTACAAATATATATGTGGTCTATACTAGCGGCACCTAAACTTTTGATTTACTAGCAATTATATTTATGGCAAATGTATTGCTGTGTAAATGTTGGGGTATGAATAACATATATAGGCTGCAAGGGGGAGACAGGTATATAATAAATACTGCACATAACACGGAGTGTGGCACAGAAACCTGTTTATTTATAAAGAAGAAATATTCAGTATATAACATTTACATCTTCCTGTATCATTTAGCCAGCTCACGACTAGGGAGTGCTAGCTCACAGGACAAGCTTACACAGCAGATAGTCCATGTTCTCGCACAATGCTGTGTGATGTGGAGCTGTTACGTGGGGGTCTCAGGAGTCGGCCACGAGGTTGGGACTGGGGGTACTTTGGTGGTCAGGACACTGGGTAACTATTATCCGTTTTTATTTTGTACGCGGATGAAGCTGAAGCACAGACCGCAGGACTCGTAGCACGGGTCACACATACAATGGACGCAGGAGCTCCAGAAGGTCTTAATGCAGGAAACATTCATCTTCCACATATGTATACAGGGTCCGATGCACCAGATGTGGCAGCACTGGATGCAGGCAAAGTCCAGGGCCCAGCAGAAGGCCAGGGGGCACCCGCACAGCACGGACAGGACAATGTAGCAGCAGTTCTTCACTCCACCAAAGGTCTTGTAGGACATTCCCCAAACCCCCGGGATGCTGTGAGACCCCTCAGGCTCTCCAAAGGCATCTTCAAAGAGGACCTGGTGGAAGATAGGACACAGGATGGTGAATGTTGGGGGGGATCCATGAGGGACATAATTCACAGAAAAGTGGCTTTATAAAGAAGGGTGCGCCCCTATTGTGCAATACCTGCAATAATCCACAATAATACATCCTTGTGCTCAATAATAATGGTAGTGAAAGCCTTGTACCAGAAATAAATAATTCAATAGTTTACCTTGTTCTTATGTAAAGGATCCCATCCAGTAATCTCACATATGGGGCCTGATTCATCTTTAGACACATCAGCGATGAAAAACAATGCAAATGCCGCAGGAGGCGTCTGAGGTCTACAGACGCTCCACTGCCCGAATTACAGATCCGAGTACTGCATCTGGATCACTCCAAGTACTGCATCCGGATCACCGTCGGTCATCTGAGTAAGCCTAAGCTTATTCACAATGGCCGCCGGAACTCCTATGCCTACAAAATGGAAGACAGACCCTAGCTTCGACACGACCTACAAAACAGAAGACACAGATCTCGGCCTCGACACACCTACAAAATGGAAGACACAGATCTCGGCCTCGACACGCCTACAAAATGGTAGACACAGACCCTGGGCTCGACACCTACAAAAGTCACCAGACAGACATACTGCGGCTTAGGGAGCACTGGGAATGATTTTGCGCATGCGGCAATCATCCACCATCGGAGCTGTACGCAAACCGTCAGGTTTGCTTAGAACTCTGAATCAGGTCCATGGACCATAATCCTTACATCACCTGACAATAAGATAATACACACAGCGTAATGCGGTATAAACAAGGATCTATGGTGCATCGGACCCTGTATCCACATGTGGAAGATGAATATTCGCGCATTAAGAATGCGGAGACGGCCACACTGGGGGAATGAGGAGACGGCCACACTGGGGGAATGAGGAGACGACCACCCTGGGGGAATGAGGAGACGACCACCCTGGGGGAATGCGGAGACGGCCACCCTGGGGGAATGCGGAGACGGCCTCACTGGGGGAATGCGGAGACGGCCACCCTGGGGGAATGCGGAGACGGCCACCCTGGGGGAATGAGGAGACGGCCACACTGGGGGAATGCGGAGATGGCCACCCTGGGGGAATGAGGAGACGGCCACCCTGGGCGAATGCGGAGACGGCCACCCTGGGGGAATGCGGAGACGGCCACACTGGGGGAATGCGGAGACGGCCACACTGGGGGAATGCGGAGACGGCCACCCTGGGCGAATGCGGAGACGGCCACACTGGGGGAATGCGGAGACGGCCACACTGGGGGAATGCGGAGACGGCCACCCTGGGGGAATGAGGAGACGGCCACACTGGGGGAATGCGGAGACGGCCACCCTGGGGGAATGGGAAGACGGACACCGTGGGAGAATGCGGAGACGGCCACACTGGGGGAATGAGGAGACGGCCACCCTGGGGGAATGAGGAGAAGGCCACCCTGGGGGAATGCGGAGACGGCCACCCTGGGGGAATGCGGAGACGGCCACCCTGGGGGAATGCGGAGACGGCCACCCTGGGGGAATGCGGAGACGGCCACCCTGGGGGAATGCGGAGACGGCCACACTGGGGGAATGGGGAGACGGCAACCTTGGGGTAATGAGGAGACGGCCACCCTGGGGGAATGCCGAGACGGCCACCCTGGGGGAATGCCGAGACGGCCACCCTGGGGGAATGCCTAGACGGCCACACTGGGGGAATGCGGAGACGGCCACACTGGGGGAATGCGGAGACGGCCACCCTGGGGGAATGAGGAGACGGCCACACTGGGGGAATGAGGAGACGGCCACACTGGGGGAATGAGGAGACGGCCACACTGGGGGAATGAGACGGCCACACTGGGGGAATGCGGAGACGGCCACCCTGGGGGAATGCGGAGACGGCCACACTGGGGGAATGAGGAGACGGCCACACTGGGGGAATGAGGAGACGGCCACCCTGGGGGAATGAGGAGACGGCCACCCTGGGGGAATGCGGAGACGGCCACCCTGGGGGAATGCGGAGACGGCCTCACTGGGGGAATGCGGAGACGGCCACACTGGGGGAATGCGGAGACGGCCACCCTGAGGGAATGAGGAAACGGCCACCCTGGTGGAATGCGGAGACGGCCACCCTGGGGGAATGCGGAGACGGCCACCCTGGGGGAATTGGCCACTTCCGGGATGCATCAAGTCGTCTGGCTGCGTATGCCGCCGCACTGCCTTAATTATGCACGCCCCTATAAAGGCATCCCAACGCACAGACACGCCTGCGTTCGCCCGACCACCCTCCGTCACCACCCACAAACGGCACTTCCTGTCAATCAATATCAGAAGGATCTGCGTACACACTGCGTGTAGTCTGTGTACCCTTACCTGATCGCACTGGCCAGTTCGCGCACATGCAGTGTGATGCATGCGCAGTGCAAAAACATCGGACGAGTGCGTGCGTTCTCTCACTTGCGTTCCTCGCTGAATCAGGCCCTTTATCAATTACTTATTTTGGGTACGAGGCTGTCACTAGTATTACTGAGCACAGAGATGTAATATTACAGGGATTGCACAATTGGGGAGCAACCGGCTGTTATCAGATGCTATTTCCACACTAATTGGTTTTAAAAGCGGCACGCACAGGTCCAATAAAATAATGGTGCCTTTCTACATATTATATATATATATATATATACACACACACACAGTATACTGTATATATAATTATATATATATATGTCTAGATTCCAAGTCTTTTTATAATGGACCCAGTGGTGTGATTAGTTTCTATGTAGTGTATATGAGTTCTGGAGTTATTTGTCTGTAATAACTGGACACATTTCATGACCCACCGTCATATACGCCCCTATGTATTATCCCTGAATGTGACAATAATGCTCCCCCCCCCCATTATGTTACCTATATACATTTTGCATTCATCCATCCTGTCCATTAACCCCCCCCTATACGATGACACTTAGTGAATGAGTATTTTCTCCCATAGTTTCTCCTCAAGAACAGAAATAACTTTACTACATTTATTATTCCTGAGAGCGTTTGCTGAACTCATCCCAAACAGCTGCTGCAGAACGTCTTCAGGAGCGGAGCTGTCAATCATTGCAGAGCACCAGGTAAGAGGTGTGATTGGCAGGCTTGTTCGGGGAGATATTTCGGGACATTTATGTGAAGAGCACAGATATAAGAGGAGGCCTCCTGAGCACTTCATAGGTCATGTTCTAGAGTTCTCAGTGGGCGCCATTTTGTCTTGGTTCCACCTCTGGCTAAGTGTCCAGTACATGCCTCGTGCTCAGGGTGACCAATAAGAACATTGAATAATAGTAATAACTCGAAATGCCCAATGAGCACACGATACTCACTCTGACATGTTCATTCATATTGTTGGGGTCCCGGTTGTCCATGTCCAGGGGCATGGGCTCGCTGGGGATGGATTTGGGGTCAGACATGCTGAGTGGAGAGGTGCTCTGTGGTCAGGTAAGGACAGTCTCTGACTCCACAGTCCTCCTCTGCCTTATATTAGGCTGCTGACAGAGGGTTTCCATGGAAGATGACAGCAAACAGCTTCACCTACCGCCCCTGGTAACTGCTCCATACCTGGGACAAGCTGGCTGTTATGGGAACCGGTGTCAGGGCAGCCTGTGCCTTAGGTCAGGGATGAGATCTGTCAGATGGAGTACAGCCGTACAGATCACTATGGCTATAAATCTATGTATACCGGCTGTGACATCAGTCAGATCAATTGTTCATATAATATAAAGAGGCTTCTTCTAATATAGGGTGTGATTCAGTACTGCGATGGCAATAGCGATTACACACACAGTCTTACACACATCCGTGATTCTTCGCAAGACTGTGAAACCATCGGTACCATCGCAGCCTCATGTACGCTTACACAAGCTCTGACTTTACTCAGGAATTGCT
Source organism: Taudactylus pleione (assembly GCA_031769625.1). Classification (NCBI taxonomy): domain Eukaryota; kingdom Metazoa; phylum Chordata; class Amphibia; order Anura; family Myobatrachidae; genus Taudactylus; species Taudactylus pleione. Next base: position 308,200 of record JAUIMM010000280.1, read on the forward strand.
AACCTCATCGCACGCAATGAAAGCTCAAGCTGCGTATGGCATCGCAGTGGCTAATTTATATACGTCCCTGCAACGCCGTTGAAACGGATTCACGCCTGCAATTCGCGGACCACCACACCCCAAATGGTATTTCCTGTAAATCACTCTGCGATGGCTCTGCGTAGTCACTGTGATCGCAGTCCCGAGTGTTTGCGCACGGCACTGCGATGCATGCACAAAACGCAACAATCGGCCGATTGCGTGCGTAATCGCAATAGCGATCCTTGCTGAATGAGGCCCATAGATCAGTCTCCTGTATTAGAGAAAGGGAACTTGATCCTTAGTCCCACGCAGAAGCGTCTTTTGGCGGCCGCCGTCTGCGACTTTATGCAGATGCAGCTATGCACGGCGTCCCTGGTGTCTATCCGAAAGTGCAAGGACTGGGACGCCCACTTTTACCGTCCGCACAAATGGCAGGCGCAGAATCTATGTATGTCTATGGCCTATGCCAGCGTGTACTGACACACAACCGCGACACGCCCATAGCGCCCAGTGAACGGAGCATTTTTGCGTGCGCTACTATCCACCTCCCAGGAACTTTTCCACAATATTTCTGATCCCGTCTGTCTCGATGGCAGCAGCGCCTTTCTGCGTACACTAAGAATCAGGCCCTATGTCTCATCAGCCGTCATGGAACTACAAGTCACAGCAGGCTTTGCCCACTAGAAGTGCAGTTGCCTTTTCCATGTATCATAATGTCTGATCTCTTATATGAAAAAAAAAGATTGGTAACCTCTGGTCTTGCAGCAGTTGTGGAACTACAAGTCACAGGATGCCCGCACACCATGACAGGGGGTCCCACAACGTTGGAGAGTCATCAGCTGCCTGATCCTGTACTAAATAATTACAGAACTCTAATGTGTATGATACAAAGATAATAACACAACTTACTGCACAATAATAGAATGTTTATTCCTCATGTCGGTGTATGTAAATGTTTATTCTTTATGTCGCTGTATGTAAATGTTTATTCTTTATGTCGGTGTATGTAAATGTTTATTCTTTATGTCGCTGTATGTAAATGTTTATTCTTTATGTCGCTGTATGTAAATGTTTATTCTTTATGTCGGTGTATGTAAATGTTTATTCTTTATGTCGCTGTATGTAAATGTTTATTCCTTATGTCGGTGTATGTAAATGTTTATTCCTCATGTCGGTGTATGTAAATGTTTATTCTTTATGTCGCTGTATGTAAATGTTTATTCTTTATGTCGGTGTATGTAAATGTTTATTCCTTATGTCGGTGTATGTAAATGTTTATTCTTTATGTCGGTGTATGTAAATGTTTATTCTTTATGTCGCTGTATGTAAATGTTTATTCCTTATGTCGGTGTATGTAAATGTTTATTCCTCATGTCGGTGTATGTAAATGTTTATTCTTTATGTCGGTGTATGTAAATGTTTATTCTTTATGTCGGTGTATGTAAATGTTTATTCCTTATGTCGGTGTATGTACATGTTTATTCTTTATGTCGGTGTATGTAAATGTTTATTCTTTATGTCGGTGTTTGTAAATGTTTATTCGTTATGTCGGTGTATGTAAATGTTTATTCCTTATGTCGGTGTATGTACATGTTTATTCTTTATGTCGGTGTATGTAAATGTTTATTCTTTATGTCGGTGTATGTAAATGTTTATTCTTTATGTCGGTGTATGTAAATGTTTATTCTTTATGTCGGTGTATGTAAATGTTTATTCTTTATGTCGCTGTATGTAAATGTTTATTCTTTATGTCGGTGTATGTAAATGTTTACTCTTTATGTCGGTGTATGTAAATATTTATTCATTATGTCGCTGTATGTAAATGTTTATTCTTTATGTCTGTGTATGTAAATGTTTATTCCTTATGTCAGTGTTGTAAATATTTATTCATTATGTCGCTGTATGTAAATGTTTATTCTTTATGTCGGTGTATGTAAATGTTTACTCTTTATGTCGGTGTATGTAAATGTTTATTCTTTATGTCGGTGTATGTAAATGTTTACTCTTTATGTCGGTGTATGTAAATATTTATTCATTATGTCGCTGTATGTAAATGTTTATTCTTTATGTCTGTGTATGTAAATGTTTATTCCTTATGTCAGTGTTGTAAATATTTATTCTTTATGTCGGTGTATGTAAATGTTTATTCTTTATGTCTGTGTATGTAAATCTTTATTCTTTATGTCTGTGTATGTAAATACCCCATAATGACAACGTGTAAACAAGTTTTTTTGCGATTTTTGCAAATTTAATAAAAAAAAACAACTAAGAAATCACATGTACTGTACATAAGTATTCACAGCCCATATACATAAGTATTCACAACCTTTGCTCAATACTTTGTTGATGCACCTTTGGCAGCAATTACAGCCTCGAGTCTTTTTGAATATGATGCCACAAGCTTGGCACACCTATCTTTGGGCAGTTTCACCCATTCCTCTTTGCAGCACCTCTCAAGCTCCATCAGGTTGGATGGGAAGCGTCGGTGCACAGCCATTTTCAGATCTCTCCAGAGATGGTCAATCGGATTCAAGTCTGGGCTCTGGCTGGGCCACTCAAGGACATTCACAGAGTTGTCCTGAAGTCACCCTTTTCATATCTTGGCTGTGTGCTTAGGGTCGTTGTCCTGCTGAAAGATGAAACGTCGCCCCAGTCTGAGGTCAAGAACGCTCTGGAGCAGGTTTTCATCCAGGATGTCTCTGTACATTGCTGCATTTATCTTTCCCTCTATCCTGACTAGTCTCCCAGTTCCTGCCGCTGAGAAACATCCCCACAGCATGATGCTGCCACCACCATGCTTCACTGTAGGGATGGTATTGGCCTGGTGATGAGCGGTGCCTGGTTTCCTCCAAACATAACACCTGGCATTCACGCCAAAGAGTTCAATCTATGTCTCATCAGACCAGATAATTTTGTTTCTCATGGTCTGAGAGTCCTTCTGGTGCATTTTGGCAAACTCCAGGCAGGCTGTAGCTCTGACAGAGTGACCATTGGGTTCTTGGTCACCTCCCTGGCTAGGGCCCTTCTCCCCCCGATCGCGCAGTTTAGACAGCAGGCCAACTCTTGGAAGAGTCCTGGTGGTTCCGAACTTCATCCATTTACGGATGATGGAGGCCACTGTGCTCATTGGGACCTACAAAGCAGCAGATATTTTTCTGTACCCTTCCCCAGATTTGTGCCTCGAGACAATCCTGTCTCGGAGGTCTACAGACAATTACTTGGACTTCATGCTTGGTTTGTGCTCTGACATGCACTGTCATGTGTGGGACCTTTATATAGACAGGTGTATGCCTTTCAAAATCATGTCCAATCAACTGAATTTACCACAGGTGGACTGCAATTAAGCTGTAGGAACATCTCAAGGATGATCAGTGGAAAGAGGATGCACCTGAGCTCAATTTTGAGCTTCATGGCAAAGGCTGTGAATACTTATGTACATGTGATTTCTTAGTGTTTTATTAAATTTGCAGAAATCTCAAAAAAACTTTTTACACGTTGTCATTATGGAGTATTGTGTGTAGAATTTTGAGGACAAAAATTAATTTATTCCATTTTGGAATAAGTCTGTAACATAACAATATGTGGAAAAAGTGAAGCGTTGTGAATAGTTTCCGGATGCACTGTAACGTCCTGTGTGTGGTCAGTGTGTGACGTTTGGGGTTTTGAGACCCAAGTCAGAGCCAATGGACTGTGCTGATGGGTCGTAGTGGCATAGTGGTGGTTGTATCAGAGGTCCACGCATGGATGCCACCGAGGTCACAGCCTGGGATCACCAAAGCGACCTTTGGAAGCTCACCGCAGCCTGACCGGGTGCTGGCAGCTGTGAGGCCAGGAAATCCCATTTTTGGAAACGCTTCCCAGGAACGCCCTCCGCTCCGCCTGCCAAAAGTGGCAGCCTGTCAGTCAGGCTACGGCTGGGAGGCTTTGCGAGCGCACTCGCAGACAGAGGGCTGTGCATGCTCAGTCCTTCTACCATCGGAGATGTGCTCTAACCATCGGGTTAGTGTACATCTCTGAATCAGGCCCTCAGCACCAATCCCAACACTCGAAGATCAGACCCTCAGGAAATAGCCACCATCGATAGAGGTACCGATGGTATTTGAGTAGAGGGACTCAGAGTAGGTCAGGAGCTGCGATGCTGAGTGTAAACAATGTGACTGAAGAGCAGGAAGGTCATCTGAAGGACAGTGACAGTATAGTTCACTTGAACCCGCAATGAGCAGGAGCGTTGTACTCGGGGGACTTGCTTGTAGTCAGGATGACTGCATGCAGAAGACTTGGCACTTAGAGGCCCTGGGAAAGTCTATATGATGCCCTGACTACTATGAAGCTGGAAACAAAGATAAGTCACAGGCTTGGACCTTACTTGAACCTGATTGGGACTGGAGGTAGCAGACGTAGAACCGGATTGGACCAGACTGGGACTGGAGGTAACCGAAGCTTAGCTGGAGTTGAACCGGAATGGAACTGGAGAGGATAACAGCCAACTGGAGTGGAACCGCAAGCTTGAAGCGGAATTGGACCAGAGAGTGCAGCAGCCAGCCGGGATGGAACCACAGACTTGAACCGAAATGGAATCAGAGAGCAGCAGCTGAGCCAGACGGGGACCTGTAGGTCTGAGTCAGACCCGCTCGCTATTCTGCATTCGCACGCAATTGGCCAATTTACGCTATCTGCACATGCGTATGCATCGCGGTGTGCGTGCGCAAGCCAGTCACCGTGATCGGGAAGCGATCATACATTAAGCGCAGACGGCTCACAAAATTGAGTGACAGGACAAGCCGTTTGTGGGTGGTGACAGGGGAAGGTCAATGAAAACGGGGGTGTGGATGTGCAAACGCAGGCGTGCCTGTGCGTTCTAACGGCGTTTCATGGGCGTGCATAATTAACATGGAGCGTCATTGTACACGTCACCAGGCTGTGTTTCACACAGCAGCGATCGCAGTGCTTGCGGCGGGGTATGGTCAACCACAAGTGCTGCGAGCGGTTCCGATGGCTCTCCATGTTACTGATAATGCATACACTTCCTGGAGATGACGTGTGCTGCGAAGGGAAAGGGGGCGTCATAAGACTGGCTAAAGATCGCACTGCCGTCGCACGCTAAGACATAGTGGCCGTACTAATGTCTCACCGTGCGATCGCAGCTTCTGCGTATATTAGCAGCTGACGGCGCATCTTTTGCGAGCGGGTCTGAATTAGCTCCTGTGCTTGAACGCAGGCTGGAAGATGCACACAACGCAGTGCTGAAGAGCGGATGGCGCAGACTCGGGCAGCAGCGCAGGGTCAGGCAGCAGCGCAGGGTCAGGCAGCGCAGGGTCAGGCAGCAGCGCAGGGTCAGGCAGCAGCGCAGGGTCAGGCAGCAGCGCAGGGTCAGGCAGCAGCGCAGGGTCAGGCAGCAGCGCAGGGTCAGGCAGTAGATCGGAGGTCGCACTAGTGAGTGAGATCACTGGGAAGTGAAGATCCACATTTTTCTGACAATGTGCTGGTGGCAGGTGCAGGCTAAAATAGGGCGCTCCTGTCAGGCATGGCCGGCTCCAGGGTTCGGAGCGCCCTGTGCCGGAGATCTGTATGCTGCCTAGTGGTCGCGCGCTGCACAGCCGCAAGCGGCCGGAAATAGGGCGTGTGGCCTAATTGCCATAGACCACGCCCCCTAAGTGGCGTTATTTGGGGGCCCGTCTAACGTCAGGCTGGGGACGAGCCCAGCACTCATCACTAGCCGCTCTTCCCCCAGCCCTCTCTCGGCACTGAATGGATGTCGCGCGCATGCGCGCAGCATCCATTCAGCTACTCTGGGGTCCGGCACCGCCGCACAGCTGTGGAGGTGGGGGTGCGGGACAGTGCTATCCCGCTGAAATTGGGATGTTGGGAGGGGGTGCGCCCGCTGTGAGGTGACGTCCCTGTTCCACCGCTCAAGAGCCAGCCCTGTTGTCAGGAATAGGAGGTCATGTGAGCGCAGGAGACAGCTAGAGATTGGATACTAGCACTCACCTGATCAGTGCCAACATGGCTGCACCCATGAACCTAAGGAGTGTAGTGACTGCGCTCTGGGACAGAATGACCCACCTTGATAAAGCACCGCTGGGCAGGGTCTGTGGGCTCTATTCAGAGGCGGCCGTACGGTCTACGACCGCACGGGCGTCTCGATGTTTGTCTAGTGCGCATGCGCACGAGGGAGCCGGCTCCTTCGTGCGCATGCGTGAGACCCACTACGACTGACAGCGCTGGTCGTAGCGGGTCTCTTTCCAAAGGGGGCGAGCTGTCGATGTTGATTGACAGCTCGCCCGTTTGGAAGGCGGGCCGGGGGGGTGGCATCCCAAACGGAGGCGTTCCCATGGGAACGCCTACCATTTGGGGGAGGCCCCACTGATATCACTAGTGATGTCAGTGGAGAGCTTCCGGCTCAAACAGAGCCAGAAGCTCTCCGGGGCTATCGACAAGTGAGACCCTACAATAGGGTCTCGTCGTAAGCCCCGATGGTCGCGATGGTCTCTGACCATCGCGACCATCACCGGAGCGGTCGTTAGAGCTGTGTTAACCCACAGCCTAACGACCGCAACAGAGGCGGGAGGTCAGGATGCAAGTGGCCACCCAGTTTCTGAGCGACCGCTTCCATCCTCCGATCGCCTCTGAATGAGGCCCTGTGTGTGGTCCGTGTATGAGGGCATCAAAGCAGATGGTCGGTCTCAGCACAGTGATATATATGGTCCTATGGCCTCAGTGATATAATGTCCTGTGTGTGGTCAGTGTATGAGGGTATCAGAGCAGATGGTCAGTTTCAGCACAGTGATATATATGGACCTATGGCCTCAGTGATATAACGTCCTGTGTGTGGTCAGTGTATGAGGGTATCAGAGCAGATGGTCGGTCTCAGCACAGTGATATATATGGACCTATGGCCTCAATGATATAACATCCTGTGTGTGGTCAGTGTATGAGGGTATCAGAGCAGATGGTCGGTCTCAGCACAGTGAAGATATGGTCCTATGGCCTCAGTGATATAACGTCCTGTGTGTGGTCAGTGTATGAGGGTATCAGTGCAGATGGTCGGTCTCAGCACAGTGAAGATATGGACCTATGGTCTCAGTGACATAATGCACTGTGTGTGGTCAGTGTATGAGGGCATCAGAGCAGATGGTCGGTCTCAGCACAGTGATATATATGGACCTATGGCCTCAGTGATATAACGTCCTGTGTGTGGTCCGTGTATGAGGTCATCAGAGCAGATGGTCGGTCTCAGCACAGTGATATATATGGACCTATGGCCTCAGTGATATAACGTCCTGTGTGTGGTCAGTGTATGAGGGCATCAGAGCAGATGGTCAGTTTCAGCACAGTGATATATATGGACCTATGGCCTCAGTGATATAACGTCCTGTGTGTGGTCAGTGTATGAGGGTATCAGAGCAGATGGTCGGTCTCAGCACAGTGATATATATGGACCTATGGCCTCAATGATATAACATCCTGTGTGTGGTCAGTGTATGAGGGTATCAGAGCAGATGGTCAGTCTCAGCACAGTGAAGATATGGTCCTATGGCCTCAGTGATATAACGTCCTGTGTGTGGTCAGTGTATGAGGGTATCAGTGCAGATGGTCGGTCTCAGCACAGTGAAGATATGGACCTATGGTCTCAGTGACATAATGCACTGTGTGTGGTCAGTGTATGAGGGCATCAGAGCAGATGGTCGGTCTCAGCACAGTGATATATATGGACCTATGGCCTCAGTGATATAACGTCCTGTGTGTGGTCCGTGTATGAGGTCATCAGAGCAGATGGTCGGTCTCAGCACAGTGATATATATGGACCTATGGCCTCAGTGATATAACGTCCTGTGTGTGGTCAGTGTATGAGGGTATCAGAGCAGATGGTCGGTCTCAGCACAGTGAAGATATGGACCTATGGCCTCAGTGACATAACGTCCTGTGTGTGGTCAGTGTATGAGGGTATCAGAGCAGATGGTCGGTCTCAGCACAGTGAAGATATGGTCCTATGGCCTCAGTGATATAACGTCCTGTGTGTGGTCAGTGTATGAGGGTATCAGTGCAGATGGTCGGTCTCAGCACAGTGAAGATATGGACCTATGGTCTCAGTGACATAATGCACTGTGTGTGGTCAGTGTATGAGGGTATCAGAGCAGATGGTCGGTCTCAGCACAGTGATATATATGGTCCTATGGCCTCAGTGATATAACGTTCTGTGTGTGGTCAGTGTATGAGGGTATCAGAGCAGATGGTCGGTCTCAGCACAGTGATATATATGGTCCTATGGCCTCAGTGATATAACGTTCTGTGTGTGGTCAGTGTATGAGGGTATCAGAGCAGATGGTCGGTCTCAGCACAGTGAAATATATGGACCTATGCCCTCAGTGATATAACATCCTGTGTGTGGTCAGTGTATGAGGGTATCAGAGCAGATGGTCGGTCTCAGCACAGTGAAGATATGGACCTATGGATATAACGTCCTGTGTGTGGTCAGTGTATGAGGGTATCAGTGCAGATGGTCGGTCTCAGCATAGTGATATATATGGTCCTATGGCCTCAGTGACATAACGTCCTGTGTGTGGTCAGCTTTGAAGAATGTATTTCTATTACTCCTTCCGATGATACTGAGGTTGATGTTGAGTCGGGGCATCTGCTGACGCTTGTACGTCTGGCCATTGGCTTACTAGTGTATGCGATAATCGGCTCAATTATGCAGAATATCCGTGCGTTTGCATGTGGAAAGCCGACTGCAGCCGCAACTGTTATCATTAGTATCTGGACATGAACCCTGTGCTGTGTGCAAAAGATCCGTCAGATCAGGCTCCTACCTCTATCCACACTCTACGCAAGGCGGCTTACACTCACACTATAGACAACAGTTCTGGTCATTGGTGCCACCCACCTACCGCCCAAAAATGCCCAATTAAAAGAGAGTGCTACATAAACAGGTAGATCAATCCGCCCGCAATTGAGATCTCCATCCATGTGCATGGGTCAGCGCACGAGCGGTTGGTGATTGCTTTGTACAGCGCATGTTCAGTTTGCAAATTTCCGCGAGATCAGTCCACAGTTCCACTTACATCCGACTCAGAATCAGGCTCCCTGTCTTCACCGGTACTGAGATGACCCCAGGTCCTGGACACAAATAACCAATGAAGGTTAAGGTTCTCCACAAAAACAGCAAGCAAAAGCCACACAACAGGCTCTCAGGTCAGGGCAGGTGGTAAGTAACATAGGAGGGGTCAGTTAGAGTTAATTCAATAGCACCAGGTTACGACACAATGATGCTATGGATGTAATTACAGAGGTAGCTCTCACCTCTATAAGTACATCCATAGAAGTGGATTTCACCTCTATAAGTACACTCATAATGGTGCCTCTCATCTCTATAAGTACATCCATAGAGGTACCTCTAACCTCTGGTGCCTATCACCTCTATAAGTACATTAATAGAGGTGCCTCTAACCTCTATAAGTACATCCATAGAGGTGCCCCTCACCTCTATAAGTACACCCATAGAGGTGCCTCTCACCTCTATAAGTACACCCATAGAGATGCCTCTCACCTCTGTAAGTACATCCATAGAGGTGCCTCTCACCTCTATAAGTACACCCATAGAACTGGTGCCTCTCACCTCTATAAGTACATCCATAGGGGTGCCTCTCACCTTTATAACTACATCCATAGAGGTGCCTCTCACCTTTATAACTACATCCATAGAGGTGCCTCTCAATTTTATAACTACATCCATAGAGGTGCCTCTCACCATTATAACTACATCCATAGAGGTGTCTCTCACCTTTATAACTACATCCATAGAGGTGCCTCTCACCTTTATAACTGCATCCATAGAGGTGCCTCTCACCATTATAACTCCATCCATAGAGGTGCCTCTCACCATTATAACTACATCCATAGAGGTGCATCTCACCTTTATAACTACATCCATAGAGGTGCCTCTCACCTTTATAACTCCATCCATAGAGGTGCCTCTCACCATTATAAATACATCCATAGAGGTGCCTCTCACCTTTATAACTACATCCATAGAAGTGCCTCTCACCATTATAATTATATCCATAGAGGTGCCTCTCACCATTATAACTACATCCATAGAGGTGCCTCTCACCATTATAACTACATCCATAGAGGTGCCTCTCACCTTTATAGGTACATCCATAGAGGTGCCTCTCTCCTCTATAACTACATCCATAGAGGTGCCTCTCACCTTTATAGGTGCATCCATAGAAGTGCCTCTCACCATTATAACTACATCCATAGAGGTACCTCTCACCATTATAACTACATCCATAGAGGTGCCTCTCACCATTATAACTACATCCATAGAGGTGCCTCTCCCCTTTATAGGTACATCCATAGAGGTGCCTCTCACCATTATAACTACATCCATAGAGGTGCCTCTCACCTTTATAGGTACATCCATAGAGGTGCCTCTCTCCTCTATAACTACATCCATAGAGGTGCCTCTCTCCTCTATAACTACATCCATAGAGGTGCCTCTCACCATTATAACTACATCCATAGAGGTGCCTCTCCCCTTTATAGGTACATCCATAGAGGTGCCTCTCTCCTATATAACTACATCCATAGAGGTGCCTCTCACCTTTATAGGTACATCCATAGAGGTGCCTCTCTCCTCTATAACTACATCCATAGAGGTGCCTCTCACCTTTATAGGTACATCCATAGAGGTGCCTCTCACCATTATAACTACATCCATAGAGGTGCCTCTCACCATTATAACTACATCCATAGAGGTGTCTCTCTCCTCTATAACTACATCCATAGAGGTGCCTCTCACCATTATAACTACATCCATAGAGGTGCCTCTCACCTTTATAGGTACATCCATAGAGGTGCCTCTCTCCTCTATAACTACATCCATAGAGGTGCCTCTCACCATTATAACTCCATCCATAGAGGTGCCTCTCACCATTATAACTCCATCCATAGAGGTGCCTCTCACCTTTATAACTACATCCATAAGAGGTGCCTCTTACCTTTATAACTACATCCATAGAGGTGCCTCTCACCATTATAACTACACCCATACAGGTGCCTCTCACCATTATAACTACATCCATAGAGGTGCCTCTCACCATTATAACTACACCCATACAGGCGCCTCTCACCATTATAACTACATCCATAGAGGTGCCTCTCACCATTATAACTACATCCATAGAGGTGCCTCTCACCATTATAACTACATCCATAGAGGTGCCTCTCACCATTATAACTACATCCATAGAGGTGCCTCTCACCATTATAACTACATCGCATAATTAGCCAGTAGAGGGTTCCGGTGGAATCCTCCCCGGCAATGGCGACAGAACATGTGCAGTCAGCGGAACTGCGTAGTAGCCCCGGCAGCGCTCCAGGCACAGCGCAGGGACGGGGTCCTTTTGGAGCCCCTGTCCCTGCGTGTGTCCGACGATACATCCAGGCGCTATGATCGCATCTTGCAATGCATTCAGTAATAAATGGGCCCTACAGTATATCTTTCTCCACCCATTTAGCGCCCTATATTATGACAGGTTTCACAATCATTGAACCAGAGAAGCATTATAGCATTATGTTGCCGCCACCATACTTGAAGGTAGGGACGGTGTTCTTGGGATTATCCTTAGGGTCATATTTACTAAAGTGCTGGTTTTTGGAAGTGGAGATGTTGCCCATAGTAACCAATCAGATTCTAGCTATTATCTTCAAATGTTAAGTTGAACCTGATTGGTTGCTATGGACAACATCTCCACTTCTAAAAACCTACACTTTAGTAAATATGACCCTATGGATAATCCCAAGAACACCGTGGCTAGTAGCTAGTTCCTGGGAGGTGGCGAGTAGCTAGTTCCTGGGAGGTGGCTAGGAGCTAGTTCCTGGGAGGTGGCTAGTATCTAGTTCCTGGGAGGTGGCGAGTAGCTAGTTCTTGGGAGGTGACGAGTAGCTAGTTCCTGGATGGTGGCTAGTAGCTTGTTCCAGGCAGGTGGCTAGTAGCTAGTTCCAGGCAGGTGGCTAGTAGCTAGTTCCTGGATGGTGGCTAGTAGTTAGTTCCTGGGAGGTGGCGAGTAGCTAGTTCCTGGGAGGTGGCGAGTAGCTAATTACTGGTAGGTGGCGAGTAGCTAGTTTCTGGGAGGTGGCGAGTAGCTAGTTCCTGGGAGGTGGCGAGTAGCTAGTTCCTGGGAGGCGGCTAGTAGCTAGTTCCTGGCAGGTGGCTAGTAGCTAGTTCCAGGCAGGTGGCTAGCAGCTAGTTCCTGGGAGGTGGCGAGTAGCTAATTACTGGGAGGTAGCTAGTAGCTAGTTCCTGGGAGGTGGCTAGTAGCTAGTTCCTGGGAGGTGGCTAGTAGCTAGTTCCTGGGAGGTGGCGAGTAGCTAGTTCCTGGGAGGTGGCGAGTAGCTAGTTCCTGGGAGGTGGCGAGTAGCTAGTTTCTGGGAGGTGGCGAGTAGCTAATTACTGGGAGGTGGCTAGTAGCTAGTTCCTGGGAGGTGGCTAGTAGCTAGTTCCTGGGAGGTGGCTAGTAGCTAGTTACTGGGTGGTGGCTAGTAGCTAGTTACTGGGAGGTGGCGAGTAGCTAGTTACTGGTAGGTGGCGAGTAGCTATTTATTGGGTGGTGGATAGTAGCTAGTTCCTGGGAGGTGGCTAGTAGCTAGTTACTGGGTGGTGGCTAGTAGCTAGTTACTGGGAGGTGGCTAGTAGCTAGTTATTGGGAGGTGGCGAGTAGCTAGTTACTGGGTGATGGCTAGTAGCTAGTTCCTGGGAGGTGGCGAGTAGCTAATTACTGGGAGGTGGCTAGTAGCTAGTTCCTGGGAGGTGGCGAGTAGCTAGTTCCTGGGAGGTGGCGAGTAGCTAGTTCCTGGGAGGTGGCGAGTAGCTAGTTCCTGGGAGGTGGCGAGTAGCTAGTTTCTGGGAGGTGGCTAGTAGCTAATTACTGGGAGGTGGCTAGTAGCTAGTTCCTGGGAGGTGGCTAGTAGCTTGTTCCTGGGAGGTGGCTAGTAGCTAGTTACTGGGTGGTGGCTAGTAGCTAGTTACTGGGAGGTGGCGAGTAGCTAGTTACTGGGAGGTGGCGAGTAGCTATTTATTGGGTGGTGGATAGTAGCTAGTTCCTGGGAGGTGGCTAGTAGCTAGTTACTGGGTGGTGGCTAGTAGCTAGTTACTGGGAGGTGGCTAGTAGCTAGTTATTGGGAGGTGGCGAGTAGCTAGTTACTGGGTGATGGCTAGTAGCTAGTTCCTGGGAGGTGGCTAGTAGCTAATTACTGGGAGGTGGCTAGTAGCTAGTTCCCGGGAGGTGGCGAGTAGCTAGTTCCCGGCAGGTGGCTAGTAGCTAGTTCCTGGGAGGTGGCTAGTAACTAGTTCCTGGCAGGTGGCTAGTAGCTAGTTACTGGGTGGTGGCTAGTAGCTAGTTACTGGGAGGTGGCGAGTAGCTAGTTACTGGGAGGTGGCGAGTAGCTATTTATTGGGTGGTGGATAGTAGCTAGTTCCTGGGAGGTGGCTAGTAGCTAGTTACTGGGTGGTGGCTAGTAGCTAGTTACTGGGAGGTGGCTAGTAGCTAGTTATTGGGAGGTGGCGAGTAGCTAGTTACTGGGTGATGGCTAGTAGCTAGTTCCCGGGAGGTGGCGAGTAGCTAGTTCCCGGGAGGTGGCGAGTAGCTAGTTCCCGGGAGGTGGCGAGTAGCTAGTTCCCGGGAGGTGGCGAGTAGCTAGTTCCCGGGAGGTGGCGAGTAGCTAGTTCCCGGGAGGTGGCGAGTAGCTAGTTCCTGGCAGGTGGCTAGTAGCTAGTTCCTGGGAGGTGGCTAGTAACTAGTTCCTGGCAGGTGGCTAGTAGCTAGTTCCAGGCAGGTGGCTAGTAGTTAGTTCCTGGGAGGTGGCGAGTAGCTAGTTCCTGGGAGGTGGCGAGTAGCTAATTACTGGTAGGTGGCGAGTAGCTAGTTTCTGGGAGGTGGCGAGTAGCTAGTTCCTGGGAGGTGGCGAGTAGCTAGTTCCTGGCAGGTGGCTAGTAGCTAGTTCCAGGCAGGTGGCTAGCAGCTAGTTCCTGGGAGGTGGCGAGTAGCTAATTACTGGGAGGTAGCTAGTAGCTAGTTCCTGGGCAGTAGTTATACGTGGGGCTAGCAGGGCACAGGAGGGCAGTTATTATAGGTATGGGCTAGCAGGGCACAGGAGGGCAGTTATTATAGGTGTGGGCTAGCAGGGGCACTGGAAGGCAGTTATTATACGTGGGGGCTAGCAGGGGCACTGGAGGGCAGTTACTGTATTATAGGTGGGGGCTAGCAGGGGCACTGGAGGGCGGTTATTATAGGTTTGGGTTTGTAGGGGCACTGAAGGGCAGTTATTATAGTTGGGGGCTAGCAGGGGCACTGGTAGGCAGTTATTATACGTGGGGGCTGGCATGGACAAAAGAAGGCAGGAGGGCAGTCTTTATGCTAATGCCGCGGCCGATGGACTTCGTAAACGGACGCGCACCGCCTCTGGCGCTAATCCCCTGCTGTGCAGAATAAGATGCACCATCGGTCGCACATAAGTCGCACCACCAAAGATTGCACCAACCCTACAGATACGCAGAATCTCTGTCTGAACATGGTTCCCGCGTCTGGCTAGCCACGCCCGTTACCATCCAGGAACGCACTGACGTTGCCTCTCTCTGCATCCAAATTCCTTCTGTCTTTCAGCGACAACCATCGGGGCACATACGTTGTGCGGCTCGGATGCATGCAGACAGAAATCATCGGCCGCACACGGGAGACATGAACACTACGTGAGCCTCAGAATCAGGCCCTATATGAGGGGTTACAGCGGTGGGAGGGAAACATGGGATGAGGCAGAGGTACACTAGGGAGAGGAGAGGGTAAGAGCTCTGTATAATCCACAACCACCCTGACGCAAAGTGCAGCTCTCAAAATGGCCGACACGATTACCTCACAGTCGTCACATCAGTATATATATTATTTATGGCATTACTCCCTCCATTTGATGATAATATTAATAAACATAGAACTAAGGGTCTGATTCAGAGCCGGACGCTATTTGCGCTCGCTCGTTCAGAAAAAGGGGGTGGCTATTTAAATTGACCGTTCGCTCTTTGCGGTCTGTTGACGCCTCCATGTCTGAACGAGCGAACAAAACATGCGGTCGTTTTTTGGAAAAATACGCCCCCTGGCCGCTCGCATCATACGTCATGTCCGCTATTTATTAGATTAATCGAGTACATCGAACGGCGTCTGAACTGCTCGCTATTCTTGTGGTTGGTTTTTCCTACCGCAATCTTGCGAGCAGTTCTGGCTATAAAATAACCCAGTGACGTGGGCAATGATGCTGCTGTATTAATTATGCACACCCTTAAAACGCCCGTTTTGACTTTTAAGCACGCCTGCGTTCTGATCTCCACTCCCCGTTTTCAAGCACCTTCCCCTGTTACCGCCCACATACGCCTCATTCTGTCACTCAAATTATCAGGCATTCGCTATATAGCGAACAAACGATTTTCGGCCGCACTGACTGGTTTGCGCATGCGTATTACAATCCGTACGCATGTGCAGATGTGCGAACATCGCTCGGAACGAACGAGCAGCCGCTTACGAGCGGCTCTGAATGAGACCCTAATGTCATATGAATGATGTCAGTACAGGTTGAGTCTCCCATATCCAAAATGCTTGGGACCAGGGGTATATTGGATAACGGAATATTCCGTATTTTGGAATATTTGCATATAATAATGAAATATCTTGGGAATGGGACCCAAATATACACACAGAATACATTTATGTGTTATATACACCTTATACACATAGCCTGCAGGTCATTTTATACAATATTTTTAATAATTTGTGCCTTACACAAAGTTTGTGAACCATCAAAAATCAAAGGTTTTATTATCTCAGTCATGCCAAAATTATTCTGTATTTCGGAATATTTGGATATGGGAGACTCAACCTGTCATATAATGCATAGTGGCATAATACAAGTTACATGTGTGAAATATAATGTGTGGACCTGTGTGTGAGTTTGGGGCTGGCTGAGTGCCTGGTTACCGGTGTTAGTACACACAGAGTCACACACCTACATGGGGACTCTCCAGCGAATGTCAGACACACATCAATCATCATACGAGGACAGCGCACGCCTCACACTGACACATGGATACGCTCTGTAAATATTCACATATACACAACATACACAAATAGAAACAGGTACATTCCAACAATTCCACTTCAAAGATACATGTAACTCGCACATCTCACCTATACCTCCCCTCAGCGTCAGGCGTCCGGGCGTCAGCACCTCGCCACCATTGCTGGGAGGGCATGCTGGAATTTGTAGTTATAATAGCTGCTATACCCCATACTCGGGATTACTGTGATTATTGTGTAGGTGTCAGGCCCCGTATACAGGTAACATAAACATGAAGCAGGTATGCAATGCGCAATACTGAGATGGGCGTGATGCCGAAGTTTACGCAGGTGAGTGATTATCGGTAGTCTGCGTATGAGTCGCACAGCATGTGCGTCACGTTTCATTACCGGTGTCGCTCACAGTTAAGATTCATTTGCAAAGTAATGGATAGGAACCATTTGGCGGCGACTCAAATGCAGGCGTTTTCAGGGTGTGTCTCTGTTACGCAGTCAACATGGCTCCGGCGTCTCACTTTTCGCGGCCATTCTGCACGTCCATAAGGTTACTCAGAAGTCCGATATTCTACTGCGACCGAGCTGCGTTTTTCTACGAAGTCATCTGGATTTGCGAAGACGCCGGTGGACGTATCAGTACAATTCCCAGCGGCTGCGACATTTCCGCACAGCTGCTGCGTACAAATTAGCGCCCATCTCTGCATCAGGCCCTGAGTACAGAGCATAGATACCATTACCGGTGAGTCAGCAGTCAGTGGTGAGCACCGGGGGGAAGCACACTCACAGTCCATGCACACTAACATGCCCACAGTCCATACTCACTAACATGCCCACAGTCCATACTCACTAACAAGCCCACAGTCCATACTCACTAGCATGCCCACAGTCCATACTCACTAACATGTCCACAGTCCATACTCACTAACATGCCCACAGTCCATACTCACTAGCATGCCCACAGTCCATACTCACTAGCATGCCCACAGTCCAAACTCACTAGCATGCCCACAGTCCATACTCACTAGCATGCCCACAGTCCATACTCACTAACATGCCCACAGTCCATACTCACTAGCATGCCCACAGTCCATACTCACTAGCATGCCCACAGTCCATACTCACTAACATGCCCACAGTCCATACTCACTAGCATGCCCACAGTCCATACTCACTAGCATGCCCACAGTCCATACTCACTAGCATGCCCACAGTCCAAACTCACTAGCATGCCCACAGTCCATACTCACTAGCATGCCCACAGTCCATACTTACTAGCATGCCCACAGTCCATACTCACTAGCATGCCCACAGTCCATACTCACCAGCATGCCCACAGTCCATACTCACCAGCATGCCCACAGTCCATACTCACCAACATGCCCACAGTCCATACTCACCAACATGCCCACAGTCCATACTCCCTAACATGCCCACAGTCCATACCCACTAACATACCAGCACTCAGTGTGGATGAGAGTGATGCTGGTCTGTGATGTCATTAATATCAGGCAGCTATGCATAGCTATCCAATATCGATGTCAGCTGCCAACGCCCAGTGTGGAGAAACCACTGTGAAAATAAAGACCCTGCAGGAATTACGTAGGTATAGGGGGCACTTATTATATGTGCCCCTTATAACTTGGCACCCTAAGATTCAGGTTGCATAGTGGTATACAGAGGCCTGGCATACAGAGAGGTAATTACAGCTTTGGATCTGCATTGCTGCATTTTGCAGGCCATATATCAGCTTTTTTGCTGAAATACTGTCAGACACATGTAGCCCGCATTGTCCTCAGTGTAACACAGTCACAGCCAGGGCAGGCATCACTCTCTCAGTGTAACGCAGTCACGGCCAGGGCAGGCATCACTCTCTCAGTGTAACACAGTCACAGCCAGGGCAGGCATCACGTCCTCAGTGTAACACAGTCACAGCCAGGGCAGGCATCACGTCCTCAGTGTAACACAGTCACAGCCAGGGCAGGCATCACTCCCTCAGTGTAACACAGTCACAGCCAGGGCAGGCATCACTCCCTCAGTGTAACACGGTCACAGCCAGGGCAGGCATCACTCTCTCAGTGTAACACGGTCACAGCCAGGGCAGGCATCACTCTCTCAGTGTAACACGGTCACAGCCAGGGCAGGCATCACTCTCTCAGTGTAACACGGTCACAGCCAGGGCAGGCATCACTCTCTCAGTGTAACACGGTCACAGCCAGGGGAGGCATCACTCTCTCAGTGTAACACGGTCACATCCAGGGCAGGCATCACTCTCTCAGTGTAACACGGTCACATCCAGGGCAGGCATCACTCTCTCAGTGTAACACGGTCACATCCAGGGCAGGCATCACTCTCTCAGTGTAACACGGTCACAGCCAGGGCAGGCATCACTCTCTCAGTGTAACACGGTCACAGCCAGGGCAGGCATCACATCCTCAGTGTAACACGGTCACAGCCAGGGCAGGCAACGGTCACAGCCAGGGCAGGCATCACTCTCTCAGTGTAACGCAGTCACAGCCAGGGCAGGCATCACTCTCTCAGTGTAACGCAGTCACAGCCAGGGCAGGCATCAGTCTATCAGTGCAACACAGTCACAGCCAGGGCAGGCATCACGTCCTCAGTGTAACACAGTCAGCCAGGGCAGGCATCACGTCCTCAGTGTAACACAGTCACAGCCAGGGCAGGCATCACGTCCTCAGTGTAACACAGTCACAGCCAGGGCAGGCATCACGTCCTCAGTGTAACACAGTCACAGCCAGGGCAGGCATCACTCTCTCAGTGCAACACAGTCACAGCCAGGGCAGGTATCACGTCCTCAGTGTAACACAGTCACAGCCAGGGCAGGCATCACGTCCTCAGTGTAACACAGTCACAGCCAGGGCAGGCATCACTCTCTCAGTGTAACACGGTCACAGCCAGGGCAGGCATCACTCTCTCAGTGTAACACGATCACAGCCAGGGCAGGCATGACTCTCTCAGTGTAACACATTCACAGCCAGGGCAGGCATCACTCTCTCAGTGTAACACAGTCACATCCAGGGGAGGCATCACTCTCTCAGTGTAACACAGTCACAGCCAGGGCAGGCATCACGTCCTCAGTGTAACACAGTCACAGCCAGGGCAGGCATCACTCTCTCAGTGTAACACAGTCACAGCCAGGGCAGGCATCACGTCCTCAGTGTAACACAGTCACAGCCAGGGCAGGCATCACTCTCTCAGTGTAACACGGTCACAGCCAGGGCAGGCATCACTCTCTCAGTGTAACACGGTCACATCCAGGGCAGGCATCACTCTCTCAGTGTAACACGGTCACATCCAGGGCAGGCATCACTCTCTCAGTGTAACACGGTCACATCCAGGGCAGGCATCACTCTCTCAGTGTAACACGGTCACAGCCAGGGCAGGCATCACTCTCTCAGTGTAACACGGTCACAGCCAGGGCAGGCATCACATCCTCAGTGTAACACGGTCACAGCCAGGGCAGGCATCACGTCCTCAGTGTAACACGGTCACAGCAAGGGCAGGCATGACTCTCTCAGTGTAACACGGTCACAGCCAGGGCAGGCATCACTCTCTCAGTGTAACACGGTCACAGCCAGAGCAGGCATCACTCTCTCAGTGTAACACGGTCACAGCCAGGGCAGGCATCACTCTCTCAGTGTAACGCAGTCACAGCCAGGGCAGGCATCACTCTCTCAGTGTAACGCAGTCACAGCCAGGGCAGGCATCAGTCTATCAGTGTAACACAGTCACAGCCAGGGCAGGCATCACGTCCTCAGTGTAACACAGTCACAGCCAGGGCAGGCATCACTCTCTCAGTGTAACACGGTCACAGCCAGGGCAGGCATGACTCTCTCAGTGTAACGCAGTCACAGCCAGGGCAGGCATCACTCTCTCAGTGTAACGCAGTCACAGCCAGGGCAGGCATCAGTCTATCAGTGTAACGCAGTCACAGCCAGGGCAGGCATCACGTCCTCAGTGTAACGCAGTCACAGCCAGGGCAGGCATCACGTCCTCAGTGTAACACAGTCACAGCCAGGGCAGGCATCACGTCCTCAGTGTAACACAGTCACAGCCAGGGCAGGCATCACGTCCTCAGTGTAACACAGTCACAGCCAGGGCAGGCATCACGTCCTCAGTGTAACACAGTCACAGCCAGGGCAGGCATCACTCTCTCAGTGTAACACGGTCACAGCCAGGGCAGGCATCACTCTCTCAGTGTAACACGGTCACAACCAGGGCAGGCATCACTCTCTCAGTGTAACACGGTCACATCCAGGGCAGGCATCACTCTCTCAGTGTAACACGGTCACAGCCAGGGCAGGCATCACTCTCTCAGTGTAACACGGTCACAGCCAGGGCAGGCATCACGTCCTCAGTGTAACACGGTCACAGCCAGGGCAGGCATCACTCTCTCAGTGTAACAGTCACAGCCAGGGCAGGCATCACTCTCTCAGTGTAACACAGTCACGGCCAGGGCAGGCATCACTCTCTCAGTGTAACACAGTCACGGCCAGGGCAGGCATCACTCTCTCAGTGTAACACAGTCACGGCCAGGGCAGGCATCACTCTCTCAGTGTAACACGGTCACGGCCAGGGCAGGCATCACTCTCTCAGTGTAACACGGTCACGGCCAGGGCAGGCATCACTCTCTCAGTGTAACACGGTCACGGCCAGGGCAGGCATCACTCTCTCAGTGTAACACGGTCACGGCCAGGGCAGGCATCACTCTCTCAGTGTAACACGGTCACGGCCAGGGCAGGCATCACGTCCTCAGTGTAACACGGTCACGGCCAGGGCAGGCATCACTCTCTCAGTGTAACACGGTCACGGCCAGGGCAGGCATCACTCTCTCAGTGTAACACGGTCACGGCCAGCGCAGGCATCACTTTCTCAGGGTAACAGAGTCACACCAGGGCAGGCATCACGTCCTCAGTGTAACACAGTCACAGCCAGGGAAGGCATCACTCTCTCAGTGTAACACAGTCACAGCCAGGGCAGGCATCACGTCCTCAGTGTAACACAGTCACAGCCAGGGCAGGCATCACTCGCTCAGTGTAACACAGTCACATCCAGGGCAGGCATCACTCTCTCAGTGTAACACGGTCACAGCCAGGGCAGGCATCACTCTCAGTGTAACACGGTCACAGCCAGGGAAGGCATCACTCTCTCAGTGTAACACAGTCACAGCCAGGGCAGGCATCACTCTCTCAGTGTAACACAGTCACAGCCAGGGCAGGCATCACTCTCTCAGTGTAACACAGTCACAGCCAGGGCAGGCATCACTCTCTCAGTGTAACACAGTCACAGCCAGGGCAGGCACACAGTCACAGCCAGGACAGGCATCACGTCCTCAGTGTAACACAGTCACAGCCAGGGCAGGCATCACGTCCTCAGTGTAACACAGTCACAGCCAGGGCAGGCATCACTCTCTCAGTGTAA
The DNA here is from genome assembly GCA_031769625.1 of Taudactylus pleione. NCBI lineage: Eukaryota > Metazoa > Chordata > Amphibia > Anura > Myobatrachidae > Taudactylus > Taudactylus pleione. The sequence goes on from JAUIMM010000280.1 coordinate 329,781, forward strand.
CACAGTCACAGCCAGGGCAGGCATCACTCGCTCAGTGTAACACGGTCACATCCAGGGCAGGCATCACTCTCTCAGTGTAACACGGTCACATCCAGGGCAGGCATCACTCTCTCAGTGTAACACGGTCACAGCCAGGGCAGGCATCACTCTCTCAGTGTAACACGGTCACAGCCAGGGCAGGCATCACTCTCTCAGTGTAACACGGTCACATCCAGGGCAGGCATCACTCTCTCAGTGTAACACGGTCACAGCCAGGGCAGGCATCACTCTCTCAGTGTAACGCGGTCACAGCCAGGGCAGGCATCACTCTCTCAGTGTAACACAGTCACAGCCAGGGCAGGCATCACTCTCTCAGTGTAACGCGGTCACAGCCAGGGCAGGCATCACTCTCTCAGTGTAACACAGTCACAGCCAGGGCAGGCATCACGTCCTCAATGTAACACAGTCACAGCCAGGGAAGGCATCACTCTCTCAGTGTAACACAGTCACAGCCAGGGAAGGCATCACTCTCTCAGTGTAACACAGTCACAGCCAGGGCAGGAATCACTCGCTCAGTGTAACACAGTCACAGCCAGTGCAGGCATCACTCTCTCAGTGTAACACAGTCACAGCCAGGGCAGGCATCACGTCTTCAGTGTAACACAGTCACAGCCAGGGAAGGCATCACTCTCTCAGTGTAACACAGTCACAGCCAGGGCAGGCATCACTCTCTCAGTGTAACACAGTCACAGCCAGGGCAGGCATCACGTCCTCAGTGTAACACAGTCACAGCCAGGGCAGGCATCACTCTCTCAGTGTAACACGGTCACATCCAGGGCAGGCATCACGTCCTCAGTGTAACACAGTCACAGCCAGGGCAGGCATCACTCTCTCAGTGTAACACGGTCACGGCCAGCGCAGGCATCACTTTCTCAGGGTAACAGAGTCACACCAGGGCAGGCATCACTCTCTCAGTGTAACACAGTCACAGCCAGGGCAGGCATCACTCTCTCAGTGTAACACAGTCACAGCCAGGGCAGGCATCACGTCCTCAGTGTAACACAGTCACAGCCAGGGAAGGCATCACTCTCTCAGTGTAACACAGTCACAGCCAGGGCAGGCATCACTCTCTCAGTGTAACACAGTCACAGCCAGGGCAGGCATCACTCTCTCAGTGTAACACAGTCACAGCCAGGGCAGGCATCACTCTCTCAGTGTAACACAGTCACAGCCAGGGCAGGCACACAGTCACAGCCAGGACAGGCATCACGTCCTCAGTGTAACACAGTCACAGCCAGGGCAGGCATCACGTCCTCAGTGTAACACAGTCACAGCCAGGGCAGGCATCACTCGCTCAGTGTAACACAGTCACATCCAGGGCAGGCATCACTCTCTCAGTGTAACACGGTCACATCCAGGGCAGGCATCACTCTCTCAGTGTAACACGGTCACAGCCAGGGCAGGCATCACTCTCTCAGTGTAACACGGTCACAGCCAGGGCAGGCATCACTCTCTCAGTGTAACACGGTCACATCCAGGGCAGGCATCACTCTCTCAGTGTAACACGGTCACAGCCAGGGCAGGCATCACTCTCTCAGTGTAACACGGTCACAGCCAGGGCAGGCATTACTCTCTCAGTGTAACGCGGTCACAGCCAGGGCAGGCATCAGTCTATCAGTGTAACGCGGTCACAGCCAGGGCAGGCATCACGTCCTCAGTGTAACGCGGTCACAGCCAGGGCAGGCATCACGTCCTCAGTGCAACGCAGTCACAGCCAGGGCAGGCATCACTCTCTCAGTGCAACGCAGTCACAGCCAGGGCAGGCATCACGTCCTCAGTGTAACACAGTCACAGCCAGGGCAGGCATCACGTCCTCAGTGTAACACAGTCACAGCCAGGGCAGGCATCACGTCCTCAGTGTAACACAGTCACAGCCAGGGCAGGCATCACTCTCTCAGTGTAACACGGTCACAGCCAGGGCAGGCATCACTCTCTCAGTGTAACACGATCACAGCCAGGGCAGGCATGACTCTCTCAGTGTAACATATTCACAGCCAGGGCAGGCATCAAGTCCTCAGTGTAACACAGTCACAGCCAGGGCAGGCATCACTCTCTCAGTGTAACACAGTCACAGCCAGGGCAGGCATCACGTCCTCAGTGTAACACAGTCACAGCCAGGGCAGGCATCACTCTCTCAGTGTAACACGGTCACAGCCAGGGCAGGCACCACTCTCTCAGTGTAACACGGTCACAGCCAGGGCAGGCATCACTATCTCAGTGTAACACGGTCACAGCCAGGGCAGGCATCACTCTCTCAGCGTAACACGGTCACAGCCAGGGCAGGCATCACTCTCTCAGCGTAACACGGTCACGGCCAGGGCAGGCATCACTCTCTCAGTGTAACACGGTCACGGCCAGGGCAGGCATCACTCTCTCAGTGTAACACGGTCACGGCCAGGGCAGGCATCACTCTCTCAGTGTAACACGGTCACGGCCAGGGCAGGCATCACTCTCTCAGTGTAACACGGTCACGGCCAGGGCAGGCATCACGTCCTCAGTGTAACACGGTCACGGCCAGGGCAGGCATCACTCTCTCAGTGTAACACGGTCACGGCCAGGGCAGGCATCACTCTCTCAGTGTAACACGGTCATGGCCAGCGCAGGCATCACTTTCTCAGGGTAACAGAGTCACACCAGGGCAGGCATCACGTCCTCAGTGTAACACAGTCACAGCCAGGGCAGGCATCACTCTCTCAGTGTAACACAGTCACAGCCAGGGCAGGCATCACTCTCTCAGTGTAACGCGGTCACAGCCAGGGCAGGCATCACTCTCTCAGTGTAACACGGTCACAGCCAGGGCAGGCATCACGTCCTCAATGTAACACAGTCACAGCCAGGGAAGGCATCACTCTCTCAGTGTAACACAGTCACAGCCAGGGAAGGCATCACTCTCTCAGTGTAACACAGTCACAGCCAGGGCAGGAATCACTCGCTCAGTGTAACACAGTCACAGCCAGTGCAGGCATCACTCTCTCAGTGTAACACAGTCACAGCCAGGGCAGGCATCACGTCTTCAGTGTAACACAGTCACAGCCAGGGAAGGCATCACTCTCTCAGTGTAACACAGTCACAGCCAGGGCAGGCATCACTCTCTCAGTGTAACACAGTCACAGCCAGGGCAGGCATCACGTCCTCAGTGTAACACAGTCACAGCCAGGGCAGGCATCACTCTCTCAGTGTAACACGGTCACATCCAGGGCAGGCATCACGTCCTCAGTGTAACACAGTCACAGCCAGGGCAGGCATCACTCTCTCAGTGTAACACGGTCACGGCCAGCGCAGGCATCACTTTCTCAGGGTAACAGAGTCACACCAGGGCAGGCATCACTCTCTCAGTGTAACACAGTCACAGCCAGGGCAGGCATCACTCTCTCAGTGTAACACAGTCACAGCCAGGGCAGGCATCACGTCCTCAGTGTAACACAGTCACAGCCAGGGAAGGCATCACTCTCTCAGTGTAACACAGTCACAGCCAGGGCAGGCATCACTCTCTCAGTGTAACACAGTCACAGCCAGGGCAGGCATCACTCTCTCAGTGTAACACAGTCACAGCCAGGGCAGGCATCACTCTCTCAGTGTAACACAGTCACAGCCAGGGCAGGCACACAGTCACAGCCAGGACAGGCATCACGTCCTCAGTGTAACACAGTCACAGCCAGGGCAGGCATGACGTCCTCAGTGTAACACAGTCACAGCCAGGGCAGGCATCACTCGCTCAGTGTAACAGTCACATCCAGGGCAGGCATCACTCTCTCAGTGTAACACGGTCACATCCAGGGCAGGCATCACTCTCTCAGTGTAACACGGTCACAGCCAGGGCAGGCATCACTCTCTCAGTGTAACACGGTCACAGCCAGGGCAGGCATCACTCTCTCAGTGTAACACGGTCACATCCAGGGCAGGCATCACTCTCTCAGTGTAACACGGTCACAGCCAGGGCAGGCATTACTCTCTCAGTGTAACACGGTCACAGCCAGGGCAGGCATTACTCTCTCAGTGTAACGCGGTCACAGCCAGGGCAGGCATCAGTCTATCAGTGTAACGCGGTCACAGCCAGGGCAGGCATCACGTCCTCAGTGTAACGCGGTCACAGCCAGGGCAGGCATCACGTCCTCAGTGCAACGCAGTCACAGCCAGGGCAGGCATCACTCTCTCAGTGCAACACAGTCACAGCCAGGGCAGGCATCACGTCCTCAGTGTAACACAGTCACAGCCAGGGCAGGCATCACTCTCTCAGTGTAACACGGTCACAGCCAGGGCAGGCATCACTCTCTCAGTGTAACACGATCACAGCCAGGGCAGGCATGACTCTCTCAGTGTAACATATTCACAGCCAGGGCAGGCATCACGTCCTCAGTGTAACACAGTCACAGCCAGGGCAGGCATCACTCTCTCAGTGTAACACAGTCACAGCCAGGGCAGGCATCACGTCCTCAGTGTAACACAGTCACAGCCAGGGCAGGCATCACTCTCTCAGTGTAACACGGTCACAGCCAGGGCAGGCACCACTCTCTCAGTGTAACACGGTCACATCCAGGGCAGGCATCACTCTCTCAGTGTAACACGGTCACAGCCAGGGCAGGCATCACTCTCTCAGTGTAACACGGTCACAGCCAGGGCAGGCATCACTCTCTCAGTGTAACACGGTTACATCCAGGGCAGGCATCACTCTCTCAGTGTAACACGGTCACAGCCAGGGCAGGCATCACTCTCTCAGTGTAACACGGTCACAGCCAGGGCAGGCATCACTCTCTCAGTGTAACGCGGTCACAGCCAGGGCAGGCATCAGTCTATCAGTGTAACGCGGTCACAGCCAGGGCAGGCATCACGTCCTCAGTGTAACGCAGTCACAGCAAGGGCAGGCATCACGTCCTCAGTGTAACGCAGTCACAGCCAGGGCAGGCATCACGTCCTCAGTGCAACGCAGTCACAGCCAGGGCAGGCATCACTCTCTCAGTGCAACACAGTCACAGCCAGGGCAGGCATCACGTCCTCAGTGTAACACAGTCACAGCCAGGGCAGGCATCACGTCCTCAGTGTAACACAGTCACAGCCAGGGCAGGCATCATGTCCTCAGTGTAACACAGTCACAGCCAGGGCAGGCATCACTCTCTCAGTGTAACACGGTCACAGCCAGGGCAGGCATCACTCTCTCAGTGTAACACGATCACAGCCAGGGCAGGCATGACTCTCTCAGTGTAACATATTCACAGCCAGGGCAGGCATCACGTCCTCAGTGTAACACAGTCACAGCCAGGGCAGGCATCACTCTCTCAGTGTAACACAGTCACAGCCAGGGCAGGCATCACGTCCTCAGTGTAACACAGTCACAGCCAGGGCAGGCATCACTCTCTCAGTGTAACACGGTCACAGCCAGGGCAGGCATCACTCTCTCAGTGTAACACGGTCACAGCCAGGGCAGGCATCACTCTCTCAGTGTAACACGGTCACAACCAGGGCAGGCATCACTCTCTCAGTGTAACACGGTCACAGCCAGGGCAGGCATCACTCTCTCAGTGTAACACGGTCACGGCCAGGGCAGGCATCACTCTCTCAGTGTAACACGGTGACGGCCAGGGCAGGCATCACTCTCTCAGTGTAACACGGTCACGGCAGGGCAGGCATCACTCTCTCAGTGTAACACGGTCACGGCCAGGGCAGGCATCACTCTCTCAGTGTAACACGGTCACGGCCAGGGCAGGCATCACTCTCTCAGTGTAACACGGTCACGGCCAGGGCAGGCATCACTCTCTCAGTGTAACACGGTCACGGCCAGGGCAGGCATGACTCTCTCAGTGTAACACGGTCATGGCCAGCGCAGGCATCACTTTCTCAGGGTAACAGAGTCACACCAGGGCAGGCATCACGTCCTCAGTGTAACACAGTCACAGCCAGGGAAGGCATCACTCTCTCAGTGTAACACAGTCACAGCCAGGGCAGGCTTCACTCTCTCAGTGTAACACAGTCACAGCCAGCGCAGGCATTACTTTCTCAGTGTAACACAGTCACAGCCAGGGCAGGCATCACGTCCTCAGTGTAACACAGTCACAGCCAGGGCAGGCATCACTCTCTCAGTGTAACACAGTCACAGCCAGGGCAGGCATCACTCTCTCAGTGTAACACAGTCACGGCCAGGGCAGGCATCACTCTCTCAGTGTAACACAGTCACAGCCAGGGCAGGCATCACTCTCTCAGTGTAACACAGTCACAGCCAGGGCAGGCACACAGTCACAGCCAGGACAGGCATCACGTCCTCAGTGTAACACAGTCACAGCCAGGGCAGGCATCACGTCCTCAGTGTAACACAGTCACAGCCAGGGCAGGCATCACTCTCTCAGTGTAACACAGTCACAGCCAGGGCAGGCATCACTCGCTCAGTGTAACACGGTCACATCCAGGGCAGGCATCACTCTCTCAGTGTAACACGGTCACATCCAGGGCAGGCATCACTCTCTCAGTGTAACACGGTCACAGCCAGGGCAGGCATCACTCTCTCAGTGTAACACGGTCACAGCCAGGGCAGGCATCACTCTCTCAGTGTAACACGGTCACATCCAGGGCAGGCATCACTCTCTCAGTGTAACACGGTCACAGCCAGGGCAGGCATCACTCTCTCAGTGTAACTCGGTCACAGCCAGGGCAGGCATCACTCTCTCAGTGTAACGCGGTCACAGCCAGGGCAGGCATCAGTCTATCAGTGTAACGCAGTCACAGCCAGGGCAGGCATCACGTCCTCAGTGTAACGCAGTCACAGCCAGGGCAGGCATCACGTCCTCAGTGTAACGCAGTCACAGCCAGGGCAGGCATCACGTCCTCAGTGCAACACAGTCACAGCCAGGGCAGGCATCACTCTCTCAGTGTAACACAGTCACAGCCAGGGCAGGCATCACGTCCTCAGTGTAACACAGTCACAGCCAGGGCAGGCATCACTCTCTCAGTGTAACACAGTCACAGCCAGGGCAGGCATCACTCTCTCAGTGTAACACGGTCACAGCCAGGGCAGGCATCAGTCTATCAGTGTAACGCGGTCACAGCCAGGGCAGGCATCACGTCCTCAGTGTAACGCGGTCACAGCCAGGGTAGGCATCACGTCCTCAGTGTAACGCGGTCACAGCCAGGGCAGGCATCACGTCCTCAGTGCAACACAGTCACAGCCAGGGCAGGCATCACTCTCTCAGTGCAACACAGTCACAGCCAGGGCAGGCATCACTCTCTCAGTGTAACACAGTCACAGCCAGGGCAGGCATCACGTCCTCAGTGTAACACAGTCCCAGCCAGGGCAGGCATCACGTCCTCAGTGTAACACAGTCACAGCCAGGGCAGGCATCACTCTCTCAGTGTAACACGGTCACAGCCAGGGCAGGCATCACTCTCTCAGTGTAACACGATCACAGCCAGGGCAGGCATGACTCTCTCAGTGTAACACATTCACAGCCAGGGCAGGCATCACTCTCTCAGTGTAACACAGTCACAGCCAGGGGAGGCATCACTCTCTCAGTGTAACACAGTCACAGCCAGGGCAGGCATCACGTCCTCAGTGTAACACAGTCACAGCCAGGGCAGGCATCACTCTCTCAGTGTAACACAGTCACAGCCAGGGCAGGCATCACGTCCTCAGTGTAACACAGTCACAGCCAGGGCAGGCATCACTCTCTCAGTGTAACACGGTCACAGCCAGGGCAGGCATCACTCTCTCAGTGTAACACGGTCACAGCCAGGGCAGGCATCACTCTCTCAGTGTAACACGGTCACAGCCAGGGCAGGCATCACTCTCTCAGTGTAACACGGTCACGGCCAGGGCAGGCATCACTCTCTCAGTGTAACACGGTCACGGCCAGGGCAGGCATCACTCTCTCAGTGTAACACGGTCACGGCCAGGGCAGGCATCACTCTCTCAGTGTAACCCGGTCACGGCCAGGGCAGGCATCACTCTCTCAGTGTAACCCGGTCACGGCCAGGGCAGGCATCACGTCCTCAGTGTAACACGGTCACGGCCAGGGCAGGCATCACTCTCTCAGTGTAACACGGTCACGGCCAGGGCAGGCATCACTCTCTCAGTGTAACACGGTCACGGCCAGCGCAGGCATCACTTTCTCAGGGTAACAGAGTCACACCAGGGCAGGCATCACGTCCTCAGTGTAACACAGTCACAGCCAGGGAAGGCATCACTCTCTCAGAGTAACACAGTCACAGCCAGGGCAGGCATCACTCTCTCAGTGTAACACAGTCACAGCCAGCGCAGGCATCACTTTCTCAGTGTAACACAGTCACAGCCAGGGCAGGCATCACGTCCTCAGTGTAACACAGTCACAGCCAGGGAAGGCATCACTCTCTCAGTGTAACACAGTCACAGCCAGGGCAGGCATCACTCTCTCAGTGTAACACAGTCAAAGCCAGGGCAGGCATCACTCTCTCAGTGTAACACAGTCACGGCCAGGGCAGGCATCACTCTCTCAGTGTAACACAGTCACGGCCAGGGCAGGCATCACTCTCTCAGTGTAACACAGTCACAGCCAGGGCAGGCATCACTCTCTCAGTGTAACACAGTCACAGCCAGGGCAGGCACACAGTCACAGCCAGGACAGGCATCACGTACTCAGTGTAACACAGTCACAGCCAGGGCAGGCATCACGTCCTCAGTGTAACACAGTCACAGCCAGGGTAGGCATCACGTCCTCAGTGTAACACAGTCACAGCCAGGGCAGGCATCACTCTCTCAGTGTAACACAGTCACAGCCAGGGCAGGCATCACTCGCTCAGTGTAACACGGTCACATCCAGGGCAGGCATCACTCTCTCAGTGTAACACGGTCACATCCAGGGCAGGCATCACTCTCTCAGTGTAACACGGTCACAGCCAGGGCAGGCATCACTCTCTCAGTGTAACACGGTCACATCCAGGGCAGGCATCACTCTCTCAGTGTAACACGGTCACAGCCAGGGCAGGCATCACTCTCTCAGTGTAACGCGGTCACAGCCAGGGCAGGCATCACTCTCTCAGTGTAACACGGTCACAGCCAGGGCAGGCATCACTCTCTCAGTGTAACACCGTCACAGCCAGGGCAGGCATCAAGTCCTCAGTGTAACACCGTCACAGCCAGGGCAGGGATCACTCTCTCAGTGTAACACATTCACAGCCAGGGCAGGGATCACTCTCTCAGTGTAACACAGTCACAGCCAGGGAAGGGATCACTTTCTCAGTGTAACACAGTCACAGCCAGGGCAGGCATCACTCTCTCAGTGTAACACAGTCACAGCCAGGGCAGGCATCACTCTCTCAGTGTAACACAGTCACAGCCAGGGAAGGGATCACTCTCTCAGTGTAACACAGTCACAGCCAGGGCAGGCATCACTCTCTCAGAGTAACACAGTCACAGCCAGGGCAGGCATCACTCTCTCAGTGTAACACAGTCACAGCCAGCGCAGGCATCACTCTCTCAGTGTAACACAGTCACAGCCAGGGCAGGCATCACTCTCTCAGTGTAACACAGTCACAGCCAGGGCAGGCATCACTCTCTCAGTGTAACACAGTCACAGCCAGGGCAGGCATCACTCTCTCAGTGTAACACGGTCACGGCCAGGGCAGGCATCACTCTCTCAGTGTAACACGGTCATGGCCAGCGCAGGCATCACTTTCTCAGGGTAACACAGTCACAGCCAGGGCAGGCATCATTTCCTCAGTGTAACACAGGCACAGCGAGGGCAGGCATCACTCTCTCAGTGTAACACAGTCACAGCCAGGGCAGGCATCACGTCCTCAGTGTAACACAGTCACAGCCAGGGCAGGCATCACTCTCTCAGTGTAACACGGTCACAGCCAGGGCAGGCATCACTCTCTCAGTGTAACACGGTCACAGCCAGGGCAGGCATCACTCTCTCAGTGTAACACGGTCACAGCCAGGGCAGGCATCACTCTCTCAGTGTAACACGGTCACGGCCAGGGCAGGCATCACTCTCTCAGTGTAACACGGTCACGGCCAGGGCAGGCATCAATCTCTCAGTGTAACCCGGTCACGGCCAGGGCAGGCATCACTCTCTCAGTGTAACACGGTCACGGCCAGGGCAGGCATCACGTCCTCAGTGTAACACGGTCACGGCCAGGGCAGGCATCACTCTCTCAGTGTAACACGGTCACGGCCAGGGCAGGCATCACTCTCTCAGTGTAACACGGTCACGGCCAGCGCAGGTATCACTTTCTCAGGGTAACAGAGTCACACCAGGGCAGGCATCACGTCCTCAGTGTAACACAGTCACAGCCAGGGAAGGCATCACTCTCTCAGTGTAACACAGTCACAGCCAGGGCAGGCATCACTCTCTCAGTGTAACACAGTCACAGCCAGCGCAGGCATCACTTTCTCAGTGTAACACAGTCACAGCCAGGGCAGGCATCACGTCCTCAGTGTAACACAGTCACAGCCAGGGAAGGCATCACTCTCTCAGTGTAACACAGTCACAGCCAGGGCAGGCATCACTCTCTCAGTGTAACACAGTCACAGCCAGGGCAGGCATCACTCTCTCAGTGTAACACAGTCACGGCCAGGGCAGGCATCACTCTCTCAGTGTAACACAGTCACAGCCAGGGCAGGCATCACTCTCTCAGTGTAACACAGTCACAGCCAGGGCAGGCACACAGTCACAGCCAGGACAGGCATCACGTCCTCAGTGTAACACAGTCACAGCCAGGGCAGGCATCACGTCCTCAGTGTAACACAGTCACAGCCAGGGCAGGCATCACTCTCTCAGTGTAACACAGTCACAGCCAGGGCAGGCATCACTCGCTCAGTGTAACACGGTCACATCCAGGGCAGGCATCACTCTCTCAGTGTAACACGGTCACATCCAGGGCAGGCATCACTCTCTCAGTGTAACACGGTCACAGCCAGGGCAGGCATCACTCTCTCAGTGTAACACGGTCACAGCCAGGGCAGGCATCACTCTCTCAGTGTAACACGGTCACATCCAGGGCAGGCATCACTCTCTCAGTGTAACACGGTCACAGCCAGGGCAGGCATCACTCTCTCAGTGTAACGCGGTCACAGCCAGGGCAGGCATCAGTCTATCAGTGTAACGCAGTCACAGCCAGGGCAGGCATCACGTCCTCAGTGTAACGCGGTCACAGCCAGGGCAGGCATCACGTCCTCAGTGTAACGCGGTCACAGCCAGGGCAGGCATCACGTCCTCAGTGCAACGCGGTCACAGCCAGGGCAGGCATCACTCTCTCAGTGTAACACAGTCACAGCCAGGGCAGGCATCATGTCCTCAGTGTAACACAGTCACAGCCAGGGCAGGCATCACGTCCTCAGTGCAACACAGTCACAGCCAGGGCAGGCATCACTCTCTCAGTGTAACACAGTCACAGCCAGGGCAGGCATCACGTCCTCAGTGTAACACAGTCACAGCCAGGGCAGGCATCACGTCCTCAGTGTAACACGGTCACAGCCAGGGCAGGCATCACGTCCTCAGTGTAACACGGTCACAGCCAGGGCAGGCATCACTCTCTCAGTGTAACACGGTCACGGCCAGGGCAGGCATCACTCTCTCAGTGTAACACGGTCACGGCCAGGGCAGGCATCACTCTATCAGTGTAACACGGTCACGGCCAGGGCAGGCATCACTCTCTCAGTGTAACCCGGTCACGGCCAGGGCAGGCATCACTCTCTCAGTGTAACACGGTCACGGCCAGGGCAGGCACCACGTCCTCAATGTAACACGGTCACGGCCAGGGCAGGCATCACGTCCTCAGTGTAACACGGTCACGGCCAGGGAAGGCATCACTCTCTCAGTGTAACACAGTCACAGCCAGGGCAGGCATCACTCTCTCAGTGTAACACAGTCACAGCCAGGGCAGGCATCACTCTCTCAGTGTAACACAGTCACGGCCAGGGCAGGCATCACTCTCTCAGTGTAACACAGTCACAGCCAGGGCAGGCATCACTCTCTCAGTGTAACACAGTCACAGCCAGGGCAGGCACACAGTCACAGCCAGGACAGGCATCACGTCCTCAGTGTAACACAGTCACAGCCAGGGCAGGCATCACGTCCTCAGTGTAACACAGTCACAGCCAGGGCAGGCATCACTCTCTCAGTGTAACACAGTCACAGCCAGGGCAGGCATCACTCGCTCAGTGTAACACGGTCACATCCAGGGCAGGCATCACTCTCTCAGTGTAACACGGTCACATCCAGGGCAGGCATCACTCTCTCAGTGTAACACGGTCACAGCCAGGGCAGGCATCACTCTCTCAGTGTAACACGGTCACAGCCAGGGCAGGCATCACTCTCTCAGTGTAACACGGTCACAGCCAGGGCAGGCATCACTCTCTCAGTGTAACACGGTCACATCCAGGGCAGGCATCACTCTCTCAGTGTAACACGGTCACAGCCAGGGCAGGCATCACTCTCTCAGTGTAACGCGGTCACAGCCAGGGCAGGCATCACTCTCTCAGTGTAACGCGGTCACAGCCAGGGCAGGCATCAGTCTATCAGTGTAACGCGGTCACAGCCAGGGCAGGCATCACGTCCTCAGTGTAACACGGTCACAGCCAGGGCAGGCATCACTCTCTCAGTGTAACACAGTCACAGCCAGGGCAGGCATCACTCTCTCAGTGTAACACAGTCACAGCCAGGGCAGGCATCACTCTCTCAGTGTAACACAGTCACAGCCAGGGCAGGCATCACTCTCAGTGTAACACAGTCACAGCCAGGGGAGGCATCATGTCCTCAGTGTAACACAGTCAAAGCGAGGGGAGGCATCACTCTCTCAGTGTAACACAGTCACAGCCAGGGCAGGCATCACTCTCTCAGTGTAACACAGTCACAGCCAGGGCAGGCATCACGTCCTCAGTGTAACACAGTCACAGCCAGGGCAGGCATCACTCTCTCAGTGTAACACGGTCACAGCCAGGGCAGGCATCACTCTCTCAGTGTAACACGGTCACAGCCAGGGGAGGCATCACTCTCTCAGTGTAACACAGTCACAGCCAGGGCAGGGATCACTCTCTCAGTGTAACACAGTCACAGCCAGGGCAGGCATCACGTCCTCAGTGTAACACAGTCACAGCCAGGGCAGGCATCACTCTCTCAGTGTAACACGGTCACAGCCAGGGCAGGCATCACTCTCTCAGTGTAACACGGTCACAGCCAGGGCAGGCATCACTCTCTCAGTGTAACACGGTCACAGCCAGGGCAGGCATCACTCTCTCAGTGTAACACGGTCACAGCCAGGGCAGGCATCACTCTCTCAGTGTAACACCGTCACAGCCAGGGCAGGCATCAAGTCCTCAGTGTAACACCGTCACAGCCAGGGCAGGGATCACTCTCTCAGTGTAACACAGTCACAGCCAGGGCAGGGATCACTCTCTCAGTGTAACACAGTCACAGCCAGGGCAGAGATCACTCTCTCAGTGTAACACAGTCACAGCCAGGGCAGGCATCACTCTCTCAGTGTAACACAGTCACAGCCAGGGCAGGCATCACTCTCTCAGTGTAACACAGTCACAGCCAGCGCAGGCATCACTCTCTCAGTGTAACACAGTCACAGCCAGCGCAGGCATCACTCTCTCATTGTACCACAGTCACAGCCAGGGAAGGCATCACTCTCTCAGTGTAACACAGTCACAGCCAGGGCAGGCATCACTGTCTCAGTGTAACACAGTCACAGCCAGGGCAGGCATCACGTCCTCAGTGTAACACAGTCACAGCCAGGGCAGGCATCACTCTCTCAGTGTAACACAGTCACAGCCAGGGCAGGCATCACTCTCTCAGTGTAACACAGTCACAGCCAGGGCAGGCATCACTCTCTCAGTGTAACACAGTCACAGCCAGGGCAGGCATCACTCTCTCAGTGTAACACAGTCACAGCCAGGGCAGGCATCACTCTCTCAGTGTAACACAGTCACAGCCAGGGCAGGCATCACTCTCTCAGTGTAACACAGTCACAGCCAGGGCAGGCATCACTCTCAGTGTGACACAGTCACAGCCAGGGGAGGCATCATGTCCTCAGTGTAACACAGTCACAGCGAGGGGAGGCATCACTCTCTCAGTGTAACACAGTCACAGCCAGGGCAGGCATCACTCTCTCAGTGTAACACAGTCACATTTAGGGCAGGCATCACTCTCTCAGTGTAACACAGTCACAGCCAGGGCAGGCATCACTCTCTCAGTGTAACACAGTCACAGCCAGCGCAGGCATCACTTTCTCAGTGTAACACAGTCACAGCCAGGGAAGGCATCACTCTCTCAGTGTAACACAGTCACAGCCAGGGCAGGCATCACTCTCTCAGTGTAACACAGTCACAGCCAGGGCAGGCATCACTCGCTCAGTGAAACACAGTCACAGCCAGGACAGGCATCACGTCCTCAGTGTAACACAGTCACAGCCAGGGCAGGCATCACGTCCTCAGTGTAACACAGTCACAGCCAGGGCAGGCATCACTCTCTCAGTGTAACACAGTCACAGCCAGGGCAGGCATCACTCGCTCAGTGTAACACAGTCACAGCCAGGGCAGGCATCACTCTCTCAGTGTAACACAGTCACAGCCAGGGCAGGCATCACGTCCTCAGTGTAACACAGTCACAGCCAGGGCAGGCATCACGTCCTCAGTGTAACACCGTCACAGCCAGGGCAGGCATCAAGTCCTCAGTGTAACACCGTCACAGCCAGGGCAGGGATCACTCTCTCAGTGTAACACAGTCACAGCCAGGGCAGGGATCACTCTCTCAGTGTAACACAGTCACAGCCAGGGCAGGGATCACTCTCTCAGTGTAACACAGTCACAGCCAGGGCAGGGATCACTCTCTCAGTGTAACACAGTCACAGCCAGGGGAGGCATCATGTCCTCAGTGTAACACAGTCACAGCCAGGGGAGGCATCACTCTCTCAGTGTAACACAGTCACAGCCAGGGCAGGCATCACTCTCTCAGTGTAACACAGTCACAGCCAGGGCAGGCATCACTCTCTCAGTGTAACACAGTCACAGCCAGGGCAGGCATCACTCTCTCAGTGTAACACAGTCACAGCCAGCGCAGGCATCACTTTCTCAGTGTAACACAGTCACAGCCAGGGCAGGCATCACGTCCTCAGTGTAACACAGTCACAGCCAGGGCAGGAATCACTCTCTCAGTGTAACACAGTCACAGCCAGGGCAGGCACCACTCTCTCAGTGTAACACAGTCACAGCCAGGGGAGGCATCACTCTCCCAGTGTAACACAGTCACAGCCAGGGCAGGCATCACATCCTCAGTGTAACACAGTCACAGCCAGGGCAGGCATCACTCTCTCAGTGTAACACAGTCACAGCCAGGGCAGGCATCACGCTCTCAGTGTAACACGGTCACAGCAAGGGCAGGCATCACTCTCTCAGTGTAACACGGTCACAGCCAGGGCAGGCATCACTCTCTCAGTGTAACACGGTCACATCCAGGGCAGGCATCACTCTCTCAGTGTAACACGGTCACAGCCAGGGCAGGCATCACTCTCTCAGTGTAACACGGTCACATCCAGGGCAGGAATCACTCTCTCAGTGTAACACGGTCACATCCAGGGCAGGCATCACTCTCTCAGTGTAACACGGTCACATCCAGGGCAGGCATCACTCTCTCAGTGTAACACGGTCACAGCCAGGGCAGGCATCACTCTCTCAGTGTAACACGGTCACAGCCAGGGCAGGCATCACATCCTCAGTGTAACACGGTCACAGCCAGGGCAGGCATCACATCCTCAGTGTAACACGGTCACAGCCAGGGCAGGCATCACGCTCTCAGTGTAACACGGTCACAGCCAGGGCAGGCATCACTCTCTCAGTGTAACACGGTCACAGCCAGGGCAAGCATCACTCTCTCAGTGTAACGCGGTCACAGCCAGGGCAGGCATCAGTCTATCAGTGTAACGCGGTCACAGCCAGGGCAGGCATCACGTCTTCAGTGTAACGCGGTCACAGCCAGGGCAGGCGTCACGTCCTCAGTGTAACGCGGTCACAGCCAGGGCAGGCATCACGTTCTCAGTGCAAAGCAGTCACAGCCAGGGCAGGCATCACTCTCTCAGTGTAACACAGTCACGGCAGGCATCACGTCCTCAGTGTAACACAGTCACAGCCGGGGCAGGCATCACTCTCTCAGTGTAACAGTCACAGCCAGGGCAGGCATCACTCGCTCAGTGTAACGCAGTCACAGCCAGGGCAGGCATCAGTCTATCAGTGTAACGCAGTCACAGCCAGAGCAGGCATCACGTCCTCAGTGTAACGCAGTCACAGCCAGGGCAGGCATCACGTCCTCAGTGTAACACAGTCACAGCCAGGGCAGGCATCACGTTCTCAGTGCAACACAGTCACAGCCAGGGCAGGCATCACTCTCTCAGTGTAACACAGTCACGGCAGGCATCACGTCCTCAGTGTAACACAGTCACAGCCAGGGCAGGCATCACTCTCTCAGTGTAACACAGTCACAGCCAGGGCAGGCATCACTCGCTCAGTGTAACACAGTCACAGCCAGGGCAGGCATCACTCTCTCAGTGTAACACAGTCACAGCCAGGGCAGGGATCACTCTCTCAGTGTAACACAGTCACAGCCAGGGCAGGCATCAAGTCCTCAGTGTAACACAGTCACAGCCAGGGCAGGGATCACTCTCTCAGTGTAACACAGTCACAGCCAGGGCAGGGATCACTCTCTCAGTGTAACACAGTCACAGCCAGGGCAGGCATCACTCTCTCAGTGTAACACAGTCACAGCCAGGGCAGGCATCACTCTCTCAGTGTAACACAGTCACAGCCAGCGCAGGCATCACTTTCTCAGTGTAACACAGTCACAGCCAGCGCAGGCATCACTTTCTCAGTGTAACACAGTCACAGCCAGGGCAGGCATCACGTCCTCAGTGTAACACAGTCACAGCCAGGGAAGGCATCACTCTCTCAGTGTAACACAGTCACAGCCAGGGCAGGCATCACTCTCTCAGTGTAACACAGTCACAGCCAGGGCAGGCATCACGTCCTCAGTGTAACACAGTCACAGCCAGGGCAGGCATCACGTCCTCAGTGTAACACAGACACAGCCAGGGCAGGCATCACTCTCTCAGTGTAACACAGTCACAGCCAGGGCAGGCATCACTCTCTCAGTGTTACACAGTCACAGCCAGGGCAGGCATCACTCTCTCAGTGTAACACAGTCACAGCCAGGGCAGGCATCACTCTCTCAGTGTAACACAGTCACAGCCAGGGGAGGCATCATGTCCTCAGTGTAACACAGTCACAGCCAGGGGAGGCATCACTCTCTCAGTGTAACACAGTCACAGCCAGGGCAGGCATCACTCTCTCAGTGTAACACAGTCACAGCCAGGGCAGGCATCACTCTCTCAGTGTAACACAGTCACAGCCAGCGCAGGCATCACTTTCTCAGTGTAACACAGTCACAGCCAGGGCAGGCGTCACTCTCTCAGTGTAACACAGTCACTGCCAGGGCAGGCTTCACTCTCTCAGTGTAACACAGTCACGGCCAGGGCAGGCATCACTCTCTCAGTGCAACACAGTCACGGCCAGGGGAGGCATCACTCTCTCAGTGTAACACAGTCATGGCCAGGGGAGGCATCACTCTCAGTGTAACACAGTCACGGCCAGGGCAGGCATCACGTCCTCAGTGTAACACAGTCACGGCCAGCGCAGGCATCACTCTCTCAGTGTAACACAGTCACGGTCAGGGCAGGCATCACTCTCTCAGTGTAACACAGTCACGGCCAGGGCAGGCATCACTCTCTCAGTGTAACACAGTCACGGCCAGGGCAGGCATCACTCTCTCAGTGTAACACAGTCACGGCCAGGGGAGGCATCACTCTCTCAGTGTAACACAGTCACGGCCAGGGCAGGGATCACTCTCTCAGTGTAACACAGTCACGGCCAGGGCAGGTATCACGTCCTCAGTGTAACACAGTCACAGCCAGGGGAGGCATCACTCTCTCAGTGTAACACAGTCACAGCCAGGGCAGGCATCACTCTCTCAGTGTAACACAGTCACAGCCAGGGCAGGCCACGTCCTCAGTGTATCACAGTCACAGCCAGGGCAGGAATCACTCTCTCAGTGTAACACAGTCACAGCCAGGGCAGGCACCACTCTCTCAGTGTAACACAGTCACAGCCAGGGGAGGCATCACTCTCCCAGTGTAACACAGTCACAGCCAGGGCAGGCATCACGTCCTCAGTGTAACACAGTCACAGCCAGGGCAGGCATCACTCTCTCAGTGTAACACAGTCACAGCCAGGGCAGGCATCACTCTCTCAGTGTAACACAGTCACAGCCAGGGGAGGCATCTCTCTCTCAGTGTAACAAAGTCACGGCCAGTGCAGGCATCACGTCCTCAGTGTAACACAGTCACGGCCAGGGCACCATCACTCTCTCAGTGTAACACAGTCACGGCCAGGGGAGGCATCACTCTCTCAGTGTAACACAGTCACGGCCAGGGCAGGGATCACTCTCTCAGTGTAACACAGTCACAGCCAGGGCAGGCATCACTCTCTCAGTGTAACACAGTCACAGCCAGGGCAGGCATCACTCTCTCAGTGTAACACAGTCACAGCCAGCGCAGGCATCACTTTCTCAGTGTAACACAGTCACAGCCAGCGCAGGCATCACTTTCTCAGTGTAACACAGTCACAGCCAGGGCAGGCATCACTCTCTCAGTGTAACACAGTCACAGCCAGCGCAGGCATCACTTTCTCAGTGTAACACAGTCACAGCCAGCGCAGGCATCACTTTCTCAGTGTAACACAGTCACAGCCAGGGCAGGCATCACGTCCTCAGTGTAACACAGTCACAGCGAGGGAAGGCATCACTCTCTCAGTGTAACACAGTCACAGCCAGGGCAGGCATCACTCTCTCAGTGTAACACAGTCACAGCCAGGGCAGGCATCACGTCCTCAGTGTAACACAGTCACAGCCAGGGCAGGCATCACTCTCTCAGTGTAACACAGTCACAGCCAGGGCAGGCATCACTCTCTCAGTGTAACACAGTCACAGCCAGGGCAGGCATCACTCTCTCAGTGTAACACAGTCACAGCCAGGGCAGGCATCACTCTCTCAGTGTAACACAGTCACAGCCAGGGGAGGCATCACTCTCTCAGTGTAACACAGTCACAGCCAGGGCAGGCATCACTCTCTCAGTGTAACACAGTCACAGCCAGGGCAGGCATCACTCTCTCAGTGTAACACAGTCACAGCCAGGGCAGGCATCACTCTCTCAGTGTAACACAGTCACAGCCAGGGCAGGCATCACTCTCTCAGTGTAACACAGTCACAGCCAGTGCAGGCATCACTTTCTCAGTGTAACACAGTCACAGCCAGGGCAGGCGTCACGTCCTCAGTGTAACACAGTCACAGCCAGGGCAGGCATCACTCTCTCAGTGTAACACAGTCACTGCCAGGGCAGGCTTCACTCTCTCAGTGTAACACAGTCACGGCCAGGGCAGGCATCACTCTCTCAGTGCAACACAGTCACGGCCAGGGGAGGCATCACTCTCTCAGTGTAACACAGTCACGGCCAGGGGAGGCATCACTCTCAGTGTAACACAGTCACGGCCAGGGCAGGCATCACGTCCTCAGTGTAACACAGTCACGGCCAGCGCAGGCATCACTCTCTCAGTGTAACACAGTCACGGTCAGGGCAGGCATCACTCTCTCAGTGTAACACAGTCACGGCCAGGGCAGGCATCACTCTCTCAGTGTAACACAGTCACGGCCAGGGCAGGCATCACTCTCTCAGTGTAACACAGTCACGGCCAGGGGAGGCATCACTCTCTCAGTGTAACACAGTCACGGCCAGGGTAGGGATCACTCTCTCAGTGTAACACAGTCACGGCCAGGGCAGGCATCACATCCTCAGTGTAACACAGTCACGGCCAGGGGAGGCATCACTCTCTCAGTGTAACACAGTCACGGCCAGGGCAGGCATCACTCTCTCAGTGTAACACAGTCACGGCCAGGGCAGGCCACGTCCTCAGTGTAACACAGTCACAGCCAGGGCAGGAATCACTCTCTCAGTGTAACACAGTCACAGCCAGAGCAGGCACCACTCTCTCAGTGTAACACAGTCACAGCCAGGGCAGGCATCACTCTCTCAGTGTAACACAGTCACAGCCAGGGCAGGCATCACGTCCTCAGTGTAAAACAGTCACAGCCAGGGGAGGCATCATGTCCTCAGTGTAACACAGTCACAGCCAGGGCAGGTAACACGTCCTCAGTGTAACACAGTCACTGCCAGGGAAGGCATCATGTCCTCAGTGTAACACAGTCACAGCCAGGGCAGGCATCACTCTCTCAGTGTAACACAGTCACAGCCAGGGCAGGCATCACGTCCTCAGTGTAACACAGTCACAGCCAGGGCAGGCATCACGTCCTCAGTGTAACACGGTCACAGCCAGGGCAGGCATCACGTCCTCAGTGTAACACGGTCACAGCCAGGGCAGGCATCACTCTCTCAGTGTAACACGGTCACAGCCAGGGCAGGCATCACTCTCTCAGTGTAACACGGTCACAGCCAGGGCAGGCATCACTCTCTCAGTGTAACACGGTCACAGCCAGGGGAGGCATCACTCTCTGAGTGTAACACGGTCACAGCCAGGGCAGGCATCACTCTCTCAGTGTAACACGGTCACAGCCAGGGGAGGCATCACTCTCTCAGTGTAACACGGTCACAGCCAGCGCAGGCATCACTTTCTCAGTGTAACACGGTCACAGCCAGGGCAGGCATCACGTCCTCAGTGTAACACGGTCACAGCCAGGGAAGGCATCACTCTCTCAGTGTAACACAGTCACAGCCAGGGCAGGCATCACTCTCTCAGTGTAACACAGTCACAGCCAGGGCAGGCATCACGTCCTCAGTGTAACACAGTCACAGCCAGGGCAGGCATCACTCTCTCAGTGTAACACAGTCACAGCCAGGGCAGGCATCACTCTCTCAGTGTAACACAGTCACAGCCAGGGCAGGCATCACTCTCTCAGTGTAACACAGTCACAGCCAGGGCAGGCATCACTCTCTCAGTGTAACACAGTCACAGCCAGGGGAGGCATCATGTCCTCAGTGTAACACAGTCACAGCCAGGGGAGGCATAACTCTCTCAGTGTAACACAGTCACAGCCAGGGGAGGCATCACTCTCTCAGTGTAACACAGTCACAGCCAGGGCAGGCATCACTCTCTCAGTGTAACACAGTCACAGCCAGGGCAGGCATCACTCTCTCAGTGTAACACAGTCACAGCCAGGGCAGGCTTCACTCTCTCAGTGTAACACAGTCACGGCCAGGGCAGGCATCACTCTCTCAGTGCAACACAGTCACGGCCAGGGGAGGCATCACTCTCTCAGTGTAACACAGTCACGGCCAGGGGAGGCATCACTCTCAGTGTAACACAGTCACGGCCAGGGCAGGCATCACGTCCTCAGTGTAACACAGTCACGGCCAGCGCAGGCATCACTCTCTCAGTGTAACACAGTCACGGTCAGGGCAGGCATCACTCTCTCAGTGTAACACAGTCACGGCCAGGGCAGGCATCACTCTCTCAGTGTAACACAGTCACGGTCAGGGCAGGCATCACTCTCTCAGTGTAACACAGTCACGGCCAGGGGAGGCATCACTCTCTCAGTGTAACACAGTCACGGCCAGGGCAGGCATCACTCTCTCAGTGTAACACGGTCACGGCCAGGGCAGGCATCACTCTCTCAGTGTAACACGGTCACAGCCAGGGCAGGCATCACTCTCTCAGTGTAACACGGTCACAGCCAGGGGAGGCATCACTCTCTGAGTGTAACACGGTCACAGCCAGGGCAGGCATCACTCTCTCAGTGTAACACGGTCACAGCCAGGGGAGGCATCACTCTCTCAGTGTAACACGGTCACAGCCAGGGCAGGCATCACATCCTCAGTGTAACACGGTCACAGCCAGGGCAGGCATCACGTCCTCAGTGTAACACGGTCACAGCCAGGGCAGGCATCACTCTCTCAGTGTAACACGGTCACAGCCAGGGCAGGCATCACTCTCTCAGTGTAACACGGTCACAGCCAGGGGAGGCATCACTCTCTCAGTGTAACACGGTCACAGCCAGGGCAGGCATCACTCTCTCAGTGTAACACGGTCACAGCCAGGGGAGGCATCACTCTCTCAGTGTAACACGGTCACAGCCAGGGCAGGCATCACATCCTCAGTGTAACACGGTCACAGCCAGGGCAGGCATCACGTCCTCAGTGTAACACGGTCACAGCCAGGGCAGGCATCACGTCCTCAGTGTAACACGGTCACAGCCAGGGCAGGCATCACTCTCTCAGTGTAACACGGTCACAGCCAGGGCAGGCATCACGTCCTCAGTGTAACACGGTCACAGCCAGGGCAGGCATCACGTCCTCAGTGTAACACGGTCACAGCCAGGGCAGGCATCACTCTCTCAGTGTAACACGGTCACAGCCAGGGCAGGCATCACGTCCTCAGTGTAACACGGTCACAGCCAGGGCAGGCATCACGTCCTCAGTGTAACACGGTCACAGTCAGGGCAGGCATCACTCTCTCAGTGTAACACGGTCACAGCCAGGGCAGGCATCACTCTCTCAGTGTAACACGGTCACAGCCAGGGCAGGCATCACTCTCTCAGTGTAAAACGGTCACAGCCAGGGGAGGCATCACTCTCTGAGTGTAACACGGTCACAGCCAGGGCAGGCATCACTCTCTCAGTGTAACACGGTCACAGCCAGGGGAGGCATCACTCTCTCAGTGTAACACGGTCACAGCCAGCGCAGGCATCACTTTCTCAGTGTAACACGGTCACAGCCAGGGCAGGCATCACGTCCTCAGTGTAACACGGTCACAGCCAGGGAAGGCATCACTCTCTCAGTGTAACACAGTCACAGCCAGGGCAGGCATCACTCTCTCAGTGTAACACAGTCACAGCCAGGGCAGGCATCACTCTCTCAGTGTAACACAGTCACAGCCAGGGCAGGCATCACGTCCTCAGTGTAACACAGTCACAGCCAGGGCAGGCATCACTCTCTCAGTGTAACACAGTCACAGCCAGGGCAGGCATCACTCTCTCAGTGTAACACAGTCACAGCCAGGGCAGGCATCACTCTCTCAGTGTAACACAGTCACAGCCAGGGGAGGCATCACTCTCTCAGTGTAACACAGTCACAGCCAGGGGAGGCATCATGTCCTCAGTGTAACACAGTCACAGCCAGGGGAGGCATCACTCTCTCAGTGTAACACAGTCACAGCCAGGGCAGGCATCACTCTCTCAGTGTAACACAGTCACAGCCAGGGCAGGCATCACTCTCTCAGTGTAACACAGTCACGGCCAGGGCAGGCATCACATCCTCAGTGTAACACAGTCACGGCCAGGGGAGGCATCACTCTCTCAGTGTAACACAGTCACGGCCAGGGCAGGCATCACTCTCTCAGTGTAACACAGTCACGGCCAGGGCAGGCCACGTCCTCAGTGTAACACAGTCACGGCCAGGGGAGGCATCACTCTCTCAGTGTAACACAGTCACGGCCAGGGCAGGCATCACTCTCTCAGTGTAACACAGTCACAGCCAGGGCAGGCCACGTCCTCAGTGTAACACAGTCACAGCCAGGGCAGGAATCACTCTCTCAGTGTAACACAGTCACAGCCAGAGCAGGCACCACTCTCTCAGTGTAACACAGTCACAGCCAGGGGAGGCATCACTCTCCCAGTGTAACACAGTCACAGCCAGGGCAGGCATCACGTCCTCAGTGTAACACAGTCACGGCCAGGGCACGCATCACTCTCTCAGTGTAACACAGTCACGGCCAGGGCAGGCATCACTCTCTCAGTGTAACACAGTCACGGCCAGGGCAGGCATCACGTCCTCAGTGTAACACAGTCACGGCCAGGGCAGGCATCACGTCCTCAGTGTAACACAGTCACGGCCAGGGCAGGCATCACGTCCTCAGTGTAACACAGTCACGGCCAGGGCAGGCATCACTCTCTCAGTGTAACACAGTCACGGCCAGGGCAGGCATCACTCTCTCAGTGTAACACAGTCACGGCCAGGGCAGGCATCACTCTCTCAGTGTAACACAGTCACAGCCAGGGCAGGCATCACGTCCTCAGTGTAACACAGTCACAGCCAGGGGAGGCATCATGTCCACAGTGTAACACAGTCACAGCCAGGGCAGGTAACACGTCCTCAGTGTAACACAGTCACTGCCAGGGAAGGCATCATGTCCTCAGTGTAACACAGTCACAGCCAGGGCAGGCATCACTCTCTCAGTGTAACACAGTCACAGCCAGGGCAGGCATCACGTCCTCAGTGTAACACAGTCACAGCCAGGGCAGGCATCACGTCCTCAGTGTAACACGGTCACAGCCAGGGCAGGCATCACGTCCTCAGTGTAACACGGTCACAGCCAGGGCAGGCATCACTCTCTCAGTGTAACACGGTCACAGCCAGGGCAGGCATCACTCTCTCAGTGTAACACGGTCACAGCCAGGGCAGGCATCACTCTCTCAGTGTAACACGGTCACAGCCAGGGGAGGCATCACTCTCTGAGTGTAACACGGTCACAGCCAGGGCAGGCATCACTCTCTCAGTGTAACACGGTCACAGCCAGGGGAGGCATCACTCTCTCAGTGTAACACGGTCACAGCCAGGGCAGGCATCACATCCTCAGTGTAACACGGTCACAGCCAGGGCAGGCATCACGTCCTCAGTGTAACACGGTCACAGCCAGGGCAGGCATCAATCTCTCAGTGTAACACGGTCACAGCCAGGGCAGGCATCACTCTCTCAGTGTAACACGGTCACAGCCAGGGGAGGCATCACTCTCTCAGTGTAACACGGTCACAGCCAGGGCAGGCATCACTCTCTCAGTGTAACACGGTCACAGCCAGGGGAGGCATCACTCTCTCAGTGTAACACGGTCACAGCCAGGGCAGGCATCACATCCTCAGTGTAACACGGTCACAGCCAGGGCAGGCATCACGTCCTCAGTGTAACACGGTCACAGCCAGGGCAGGCATCACGTCCTCAGTGTAACACGGTCACAGCCAGGGCAGGCATCACTCTCTCAGTGTAACACGGTCACAGCCAGGGCAGGCATCACGTCCTCAGTGTAACACGGTCACAGCCAGGGCAGGCATCACGTCCTCAGTGTAACACGGTCACAGCCAGGGCAGGCATCACTCTCTCAGTGTAACACGGTCACAGCCAGGGCAGGCATCACGTCCTCAGTGTAACACGGTCACAGCCAGGGCAGGCATCACGTCCTCAGTGTAACACGGTCACAGTCAGGGCAGGCATCACTCTCTCAGTGTAACACGGTCACAGCCAGGGCAGGCATCACTCTCTCAGTGTAACACGGTCACAGCCAGGGCAGGCATCACTCTCTCAGTGTAAAACGGTCACAGCCAGGGGAGGCATCACTCTCTGAGTGTAACACGGTCACAGCCAGGGCAGGCATCACTCTCTCAGTGTAACACGGTCACAGCCAGGGGAGGCATCACTCTCTCAGTGTAACACGGTCACAGCCAGCGCAGGCATCACTTTCTCAGTGTAACACGGTCACAGCCAGGGCAGGCATCACGTCCTCAGTGTAACACAGTCACAGCCAGGGAAGGCATCACTCTCTCAGTGTAACACAGTCACAGCCAGGGCAGGCATCACTCTCTCAGTGTAACACAGTCACAGCCAGGGCAGGCATCACTCTCTCAGTGTAACACAGTCACAGCCAGGGCAGGCATCACGTCCTCAGTGTAACACAGTCACAGCCAGGGCAGGCATCACTCTCTCAGTGTAACACAGTCACAGCCAGGGCAGGCATCACTCTCTCAGTGTAACACAGTCACAGCCAGGGCAGGCATCACTCTCTCAGTGTAACACAGTCACAGCCAGGGCAGGCATCACTCTCTCAGTGTAACACAGTCACAGCCAGGGGAGGCATCATGTCCTCAGTGTAACACAGTCACAGCCAGGGGAGGCATCACTCTCTCAGTGTAACACAGTCACAGCCAGGGCAGGCATCACTCTCTCAGTGTAACACAGTCACAGCCAGGGCAGGCATCACTCTCTCAGTGTAACACAGTCACAGCCAGGGCAGGCATCACTCTCTCAGTGTAACACAGTCACAGCCAGGGCAGGCATCACTCTCTCAGTGTAACACAGTCACAGCCAGCGCAGGCATCACTTTCTCAGTGTAACACAGTCACAGCCAGGGCAGGCGTCACGTCCTCAGTGTAACACAGTCACAGCCAGGGCAGGCTTCACTCTCTCAGTGTAACACAGTCACTGCAAGGGCAGGCTTCACTCTCTCAGTGTAACACAGTCACGGCCAGGGCAGGCATCACTCTCTCAGTGCAACACAGTCACGGCCAGGGGAGGCATCACTCTCTCAGTGTAACACAGTCACGGCCAGGGGAGGCATCACTCTCAGTGTAACACAGTCACGGCCAGGGCAGGCATCACGTCCTCAGTGTAACACAGTCACGGCCAGCGCAGGCATCACTCTCTCAGTGTAACACAGTCACGGCCAGGGCAGGCATCACTCTCTCAGTGTAACACAGTCACGGCCAGGGCAGGCATCACTCTCTCAGTGTAACACAGTCACGGTCAGGGCAGGCATCACTCTCTCAGTGTAACACAGTCACGGCCAGGGGAGGCATCACTCTCTCAGTGTAACACAGTCACGGCCAGGGCAGGGATCACTCTCTCAGTGTAACACAGTCACGGCCAGGGCAGGCATCACATCCTCAGTGTAACACAGTCACGGCCAGGGGAGGCATCACTCTCTCAGTGTAACACAGTCACGGCCAGGGCAGGCATCACTCTCTCAGTGTAACACAGTCACGGCCAGGGCAGGCCACGTCCTCAGTGTAACACAGTCACAGCCAGGGCAGGAATCACTCTGTCAGTGTAACACAGTCACAGCCAGAGCAGGCACCACTCTCTCAGTGTAACACAATCACAGCCAGGGGAGGCATCACTCTCCCAGTGTAACACAGTCACAGCCAGGGCAGGCATCACGTCCTCAGTGTAACACAGTCACGGCCAGGGCACGCATCACTCTCTCAGTGTAACACAGTCACGGCCAGGGCAGGCATCACTCTCTCAGTGTAACACAGTCACGGCCAGGGCAGGCATCACGTCCTCAGTGTAACACAGTCACGGCCAGGGCAGGCATCACGTCCTCAGTGTAACACAGTCACGGCCAGGGCAGGCATCACGTCCTCAGTGTAACACAGTCACGGCCAGGGCAGGCATCACTCTCTCAGTGTAACACAGTCACGGCCAGGGCAGGCATCACTCTCTCAGTGTAACACAGTCACGGCCAGGGCAGGCATCACTCTCTCAGTGTAACACAGTCACGGCCAGGGCAGGCATCACGTCCTCAGTGTAACACAGTCACGGCCAGGGGAGGCATCACGTCCACAGTGTAACACAGTCACAGCCAGGGCAGGCATCACGTCCTCAGTGTAACACAGTCACGGCCAGGGCAGGCATCACTCTCTCAGTGTAACACAGTCACGTCCAGGGCAGGCATCACTCTCTCAGTGTAACACAGTCACGGCCAGGGCAGGCATCACTCTCTCAGTGTAACACAGTCACGGCCAGGGCAGGCATCATGTCCTCAGTGTAACACAGTCACGGCCAGGGGAGGCATCATGTCCACAGTGTAACACAGTCACAGCCAGGGCAGGTAACACGTCCTCAGTGTAACACAGTCACTGCCAGGGAAGGCATCATGTCCTCAGTGTAACACAGTCACAGCCAGGGCAGGCATCACTCTCTCAGTGTAACACAGTCACAGCCAGGGCAGGCATCACGTCCTCAGTGTAACACAGTCACAGCCAGGGCAGGCATCACGTCCTCAGTGTAACACGGTCACAGCCAGGGCAGGCATCACGTCCTCAGTGTAACACGGTCACAGCCAGGGCAGGCATCACTCTCTCAGTGTAACACGGTCACAGCCAGGGCAGGCATCACTCTCTCAGTGTAACACGGTCACAGCCAGGGCAGGCATCACTCTCTCAGTGTAACACGGTCACAGCCAGGGGAGGCATCACTCTCTGAGTGTAACACGGTCACAGCCAGGGCAGGCATCACTCTCTCAGTGTAACACGGTCACAGCCAGGGGAGGCATCACTCTCTCAGTGTAACACGGTCACAGCCAGGGCAGGCATCACGTCCTCAGTGTAACACAGTCACAGCCAGGGCAGGCATCACTCTCTCAGTGTAACACGGTCACAGCCAGGGCAGGCATCACTCTCTCAGTGTAACACGATCACAGCCAGGGCAGGCATGACTCTCTCAGTGTAACATATTCACAGCCAGGGCAGGCATCACGTCCTCAGTGTAACACAGTCACAGCCAGGGCAGGCATCACTCTCTCAGTGTAACACAGTCACAGCCAGGGCAGGCATCACGTCCTCAGTGTAACACAGTCACAGCCAGGGCAGGCATCACTCTCTCAGTGTAACACGGTCACAGCCAGGGCAGGCACCACTCTCTCAGTGTAACACGGTCACATCCAGGGCAGGCATCACTCTCTCAGTGTAACACGGTCACAGCCAGGGCAGGCATCACTCTCTCAGTGTAACACGGTCACAGCCAGGGCAGGCATCACTCTCTCAGTGTAACACGGTTACATCCAGGGCAGGCATCACTCTCTCAGTGTAACACGGTCACAGCCAGGGCAGGCATCACTCTCTCAGTGTAACACGGTCACAGCCAGGGCAGGCATCACTCTCTCAGTGTAACGCGGTCACAGCCAGGGCAGGCATCAGTCTATCAGTGTAACGCGGTCACAGCCAGGGCAGGCATCACGTCCTCAGTGTAACGCAGTCACAGCAAGGGCAGGCATCACGTCCTCAGTGTAACGCAGTCACAGCCAGGGCAGGCATCACGTCCTCAGTGCAACGCAGTCACAGCCAGGGCAGGCATCACTCTCTCAGTGCAACACAGTCACAGCCAGGGCAGGCATCACGTCCTCAGTGTAACACAGTCACAGCCAGGGCAGGCATCACGTCCTCAGTGTAACACAGTCACAGCCAGGGCAGGCATCATGTCCTCAGTGTAACACAGTCACAGCCAGGGCAGGCATCACTCTCTCAGTGTAACACGGTCACAGCCAGGGCAGGCATCACTCTCTCAGTGTAACACGATCACAGCCAGGGCAGGCATGACTCTCTCAGTGTAACATATTCACAGCCAGGGCAGGCATCACGTCCTCAGTGTAACACAGTCACAGCCAGGGCAGGCATCACTCTCTCAGTGTAACACAGTCACAGCCAGGGCAGGCATCACGTCCTCAGTGTAACACAGTCACAGCCAGGGCAGGCATCACTCTCTCAGTGTAACACGGTCACAGCCAGGGCAGGCATCACTCTCTCAGTGTAACACGGTCACAGCCAGGGCAGGCATCACTCTCTCAGTGTAACACGGTCACAACCAGGGCAGGCATCACTCTCTCAGTGTAACACGGTCACAGCCAGGGCAGGCATCACTCTCTCAGTGTAACACGGTCACGGCCAGGGCAGGCATCACTCTCTCAGTGTAACACGGTGACGGCCAGGGCAGGCATCACTCTCTCAGTGTAACACGGTCACGGCAGGGCAGGCATCACTCTCTCAGTGTAACACGGTCACGGCCAGGGCAGGCATCACTCTCTCAGTGTAACACGGTCACGGCCAGGGCAGGCATCACTCTCTCAGTGTAACACGGTCACGGCCAGGGCAGGCATCACTCTCTCAGTGTAACACGGTCACGGCCAGGGCAGGCATGACTCTCTCAGTGTAACACGGTCATGGCCAGCGCAGGCATCACTTTCTCAGGGTAACAGAGTCACACCAGGGCAGGCATCACGTCCTCAGTGTAACACAGTCACAGCCAGGGAAGGCATCACTCTCTCAGTGTAACACAGTCACAGCCAGGGCAGGCTTCACTCTCTCAGTGTAACACAGTCACAGCCAGCGCAGGCATTACTTTCTCAGTGTAACACAGTCACAGCCAGGGCAGGCATCACGTCCTCAGTGTAACACAGTCACAGCCAGGGCAGGCATCACTCTCTCAGTGTAACACAGTCACAGCCAGGGCAGGCATCACTCTCTCAGTGTAACACAGTCACGGCCAGGGCAGGCATCACTCTCTCAGTGTAACACAGTCACAGCCAGGGCAGGCATCACTCTCTCAGTGTAACACAGTCACAGCCAGGGCAGGCACACAGTCACAGCCAGGACAGGCATCACGTCCTCAGTGTAACACAGTCACAGCCAGGGCAGGCATCACGTCCTCAGTGTAACACAGTCACAGCCAGGGCAGGCATCACTCTCTCAGTGTAACACAGTCACAGCCAGGGCAGGCATCACTCGCTCAGTGTAACACGGTCACATCCAGGGCAGGCATCACTCTCTCAGTGTAACACGGTCACATCCAGGGCAGGCATCACTCTCTCAGTGTAACACGGTCAAAGCCAGGGCAGGCATCACTCTCTCAGTGTAACACGGTCACAGCCAGGGCAGGCATCACTCTCTCAGTGTAACACGGTCACATCCAGGGCAGGCATCACTCTCTCAGTGTAACACGGTCACAGCCAGGGCAGGCATCACTCTCTCAGTGTAACTCGGTCACAGCCAGGGCAGGCATCACTCTCTCAGTGTAACGCGGTCACAGCCAGGGCAGGCATCAGTCTATCAGTGTAACGCAGTCACAGCCAGGGCAGGCATCACGTCCTCAGTGTAACGCAGTCACAGCCAGGGCAGGCATCACGTCCTCAGTGTAACGCAGTCACAGCCAGGGCAGGCATCACGTCCTCAGTGCAACACAGTCACAGCCAGGGCAGGCATCACTCTCTCAGTGTAACACAGTCACAGCCAGGGCAGGCATCACGTCCTCAGTGTAACACAGTCACAGCCAGGGCAGGCATCACTCTCTCAGTGTAACACAGTCACAGCCAGGGCAGGCATCACTCTCTCAGTGTAACACGGTCACAGCCAGGGCAGGCATCAGTCTATCAGTGTAACGCGGTCACAGCCAGGGCAGGCATCACGTCCTCAGTGTAACGCGGTCACAGCCAGGGTAGGCATCACGTCCTCAGTGTAACGCGGTCACAGCCAGGGCAGGCATCACGTCCTCAGTGCAACACAGTCACAGCCAGGGCAGGCATCACTCTCTCAGTGCAACACAGTCACAGCCAGGGCAGGCATCACTCTCTCAGTGTAACACAGTCACAGCCAGGGCAGGCATCACGTCCTCAGTGTAACACAGTCCCAGCCAGGGCAGGCATCACGTCCTCAGTGTAACACAGTCACAGCCAGGGCAGGCATCACTCTCTCAGTGTAACACGGTCACAGCCAGGGCAGGCATCACTCTCTCAGTGTAACACGATCACAGCCAGGGCAGGCATGACTCTCTCAGTGTAACACATTCACAGCCAGGGCAGGCATCACTCTCTCAGTGTAACACAGTCACAGCCAGGGGAGGCATCACTCTCTCAGTGTAACACAGTCACAGCCAGGGCAGGCATCACGTCCTCAGTGTAACACAGTCACAGCCAGGGCAGGCATCACTCTCTCAGTGTAACACAGTCACAGCCAGGGCAGGCATCACGTCCTCAGTGTAACACAGTCACAGCCAGGGCAGGCATCACTCTCTCAGTGTAACACGGTCACAGCCAGGGCAGGCATCACTCTCTCAGTGTAACACGGTCACAGCCAGGGCAGGCATCACTCTCTCAGTGTAACACGGTCACAGCCAGGGCAGGCATCACTCTCTCAGTGTAACACGGTCACGGCCAGGGCAGGCATCACTCTCTCAGTGTAACACGGTCACGGCCAGGGCAGGCATCACTCTCTCAGTGTAACACGGTCACGGCCAGGGCAGGCATCACTCTCTCAGTGTAACCCGGTCACGGCCAGGGCAGGCATCACTCTCTCAGTGTAACCCGGTCACGGCCAGGGCAGGCATCACGTCCTCAGTGTAACACGGTCACGGCCAGGGCAGGCATCACTCTCTCAGTGTAACACGGTCACGGCCAGGGCAGGCATCACTCTCTCAGTGTAACACGGTCACGGCCAGCGCAGGCATCACTTTCTCAGGGTAACAGAGTCACACCAGGGCAGGCATCACGTCCTCAGTGTAACACAGTCACAGCCAGGGAAGGCATCACTCTCTCAGAGTAACACAGTCACAGCCAGGGCAGGCATCACTCTCTCAGTGTAACACAGTCACAGCCAGCGCAGGCATCACTTTCTCAGTGTAACACAGTCACAGCCAGGGCAGGCATCACGTCCTCAGTGTAACACAGTCACAGCCAGGGAAGGCATCACTCTCTCAGTGTAACACAGTCACAGCCAGGGCAGGCATCACTCTCTCAGTGTAACACAGTCAAAGCCAGGGCAGGCATCACTCTCTCAGTGTAACACAGTCACGGCCAGGGCAGGCATCACTCTCTCAGTGTAACACAGTCACGGCCAGGGCAGGCATCACTCTCTCAGTGTAACACAGTCACAGCCAGGGCAGGCATCACTCTCTCAGTGTAACACAGTCACAGCCAGGGCAGGCACACAGTCACAGCCAGGACAGGCATCACGTACTCAGTGTAACACAGTCACAGCCAGGGCAGGCATCACGTCCTCAGTGTAACACAGTCACAGCCAGGGTAGGCATCACGTCCTCAGTGTAACACAGTCACAGCCAGGGCAGGCATCACTCTCTCAGTGTAACACAGTCACAGCCAGGGCAGGCATCACTCGCTCAGTGTAACACGGTCACATCCAGGGCAGGCATCACTCTCTCAGTGTAACACGGTCACATCCAGGGCAGGCATCACTCTCTCAGTGTAACACGGTCACAGCCAGGGCAGGCATCACTCTCTCAGTGTAACACGGTCACATCCAGGGCAGGCATCACTCTCTCAGTGTAACACGGTCACAGCCAGGGCAGGCATCACTCTCTCAGTGTAACGCGGTCACAGCCAGGGCAGGCATCACTCTCTCAGTGTAACACGGTCACAGCCAGGGCAGGCATCACTCTCTCAGTGTAACACCGTCACAGCCAGGGCAGGCATCAAGTCCTCAGTGTAACACCGTCACAGCCAGGGCAGGGATCACTCTCTCAGTGTAACACATTCACAGCCAGGGCAGGGATCACTCTCTCAGTGTAACACAGTCACAGCCAGGGAAGGGATCACTTTCTCAGTGTAACACAGTCACAGCCAGGGCAGGCATCACTCTCTCAGTGTAACACAGTCACAGCCAGGGCAGGCATCACTCTCTCAGTGTAACACAGTCACAGCCAGGGAAGGGATCACTCTCTCAGTGTAACACAGTCACAGCCAGGGCAGGCATCACTCTCTCAGAGTAACACAGTCACAGCCAGGGCAGGCATCACTCTCTCAGTGTAACACAGTCACAGCCAGCGCAGGCATCACTCTCTCAGTGTAACACAGTCACAGCCAGGGCAGGCATCACTCTCTCAGTGTAACACAGTCACAGCCAGGGCAGGCATCACTCTCTCAGTGTAACACAGTCACAGCCAGGGCAGGCATCACTCTCTCAGTGTAACACGGTCACGGCCAGGGCAGGCATCACTCTCTCAGTGTAACACGGTCATGGCCAGCGCAGGCATCACTTTCTCAGGGTAACACAGTCACAGCCAGGGCAGGCATCATTTCCTCAGTGTAACACAGGCACAGCGAGGGCAGGCATCACTCTCTCAGTGTAACACAGTCACAGCCAGGGCAGGCATCACGTCCTCAGTGTAACACAGTCACAGCCAGGGCAGGCATCACTCTCTCAGTGTAACACGGTCACAGCCAGGGCAGGCATCACTCTCTCAGTGTAACACGGTCACAGCCAGGGCAGGCATCACTCTCTCAGTGTAACACGGTCACAGCCAGGGCAGGCATCACTCTCTCAGTGTAACACGGTCACGGCCAGGGCAGGCATCACTCTCTCAGTGTAACACGGTCACGGCCAGGGCAGGCATCAATCTCTCAGTGTAACCCGGTCACGGCCAGGGCAGGCATCACTCTCTCAGTGTAACACGGTCACGGCCAGGGCAGGCATCACGTCCTCAGTGTAACACGGTCACGGCCAGGGCAGGCATCACTCTCTCAGTGTAACACGGTCACGGCCAGGGCAGGCATCACTCTCTCAGTGTAACACGGTCACGGCCAGCGCAGGTATCACTTTCTCAGGGTAACAGAGTCACACCAGGGCAGGCATCACGTCCTCAGTGTAACACAGTCACAGCCAGGGAAGGCATCACTCTCTCAGTGTAACACAGTCACAGCCAGGGCAGGCATCACTCTCTCAGTGTAACACAGTCACAGCCAGCGCAGGCATCACTTTCTCAGTGTAACACAGTCACAGCCAGGGCAGGCATCACGTCCTCAGTGTAACACAGTCACAGCCAGGGAAGGCATCACTCTCTCAGTGTAACACAGTCACAGCCAGGGCAGGCATCACTCTCTCAGTGTAACACAGTCACAGCCAGGGCAGGCATCACTCTCTCAGTGTAACACAGTCACGGCCAGGGCAGGCATCACTCTCTCAGTGTAACACAGTCACAGCCAGGGCAGGCATCACTCTCTCAGTGTAACACAGTCACAGCCAGGGCAGGCACACAGTCACAGCCAGGACAGGCATCACGTCCTCAGTGTAACACAGTCACAGCCAGGGCAGGCATCACGTCCTCAGTGTAACACAGTCACAGCCAGGGCAGGCATCACTCTCTCAGTGTAACACAGTCACAGCCAGGGCAGGCATCACTCGCTCAGTGTAACACGGTCACATCCAGGGCAGGCATCACTCTCTCAGTGTAACACGGTCACATCCAGGGCAGGCATCACTCTCTCAGTGTAACACGGTCACAGCCAGGGCAGGCATCACTCTCTCAGTGTAACACGGTCACAGCCAGGGCAGGCATCACTCTCTCAGTGTAACACGGTCACATCCAGGGCAGGCATCACTCTCTCAGTGTAACACGGTCACAGCCAGGGCAGGCATCACTCTCTCAGTGTAACGCGGTCACAGCCAGGGCAGGCATCAGTCTATCAGTGTAACGCAGTCACAGCCAGGGCAGGCATCACGTCCTCAGTGTAACGCGGTCACAGCCAGGGCAGGCATCACGTCCTCAGTGTAACGCGGTCACAGCCAGGGCAGGCATCACGTCCTCAGTGCAACGCGGTCACAGCCAGGGCAGGCATCACTCTCTCAGTGTAACACAGTCACAGCCAGGGCAGGCATCATGTCCTCAGTGTAACACAGTCACAGCCAGGGCAGGCATCACGTCCTCAGTGCAACACAGTCACAGCCAGGGCAGGCATCACTCTCTCAGTGTAACACAGTCACAGCCAGGGCAGGCATCACGTCCTCAGTGTAACACAGTCACAGCCAGGGCAGGCATCACGTCCTCAGTGTAACACGGTCACAGCCAGGGCAGGCATCACGTCCTCAGTGTAACACGGTCACAGCCAGGGCAGGCATCACTCTCTCAGTGTAACACGGTCACGGCCAGGGCAGGCATCACTCTCTCAGTGTAACACGGTCACGGCCAGGGCAGGCATCACTCTATCAGTGTAACACGGTCACGGCCAGGGCAGGCATCACTCTCTCAGTGTAACCCGGTCACGGCCAGGGCAGGCATCACTCTCTCAGTGTAACACGGTCACGGCCAGGGCAGGCACCACGTCCTCAATGTAACACGGTCACGGCCAGGGCAGGCATCACGTCCTCAGTGTAACACGGTCACGGCCAGGGAAGGCATCACTCTCTCAGTGTAACACAGTCACAGCCAGGGCAGGCATCACTCTCTCAGTGTAACACAGTCACAGCCAGGGCAGGCATCACTCTCTCAGTGTAACACAGTCACGGCCAGGGCAGGCATCACTCTCTCAGTGTAACACAGTCACAGCCAGGGCAGGCATCACTCTCTCAGTGTAACACAGTCACAGCCAGGGCAGGCACACAGTCACAGCCAGGACAGGCATCACGTCCTCAGTGTAACACAGTCACAGCCAGGGCAGGCATCACGTCCTCAGTGTAACACAGTCACAGCCAGGGCAGGCATCACTCTCTCAGTGTAACACAGTCACAGCCAGGGCAGGCATCACTCGCTCAGTGTAACACGGTCACATCCAGGGCAGGCATCACTCTCTCAGTGTAACACGGTCACATCCAGGGCAGGCATCACTCTCTCAGTGTAACACGGTCACAGCCAGGGCAGGCATCACTCTCTCAGTGTAACACGGTCACAGCCAGGGCAGGCATCACTCTCTCAGTGTAACACGGTCACAGCCAGGGCAGGCATCACTCTCTCAGTGTAACACGGTCACATCCAGGGCAGGCATCACTCTCTCAGTGTAACACGGTCACAGCCAGGGCAGGCATCACTCTCTCAGTGTAACGCGGTCACAGCCAGGGCAGGCATCACTCTCTCAGTGTAACGCGGTCACAGCCAGGGCAGGCATCAGTCTATCAGTGTAACGCGGTCACAGCCAGGGCAGGCATCACGTCCTCAGTGTAACACGGTCACAGCCAGGGCAGGCATCACTCTCTCAGTGTAACACAGTCACAGCCAGGGCAGGCATCACTCTCTCAGTGTAACACAGTCACAGCCAGGGCAGGCATCACTCTCTCAGTGTAACACAGTCACAGCCAGGGCAGGCATCACTCTCAGTGTAACACAGTCACAGCCAGGGGAGGCATCATGTCCTCAGTGTAACACAGTCAAAGCGAGGGGAGGCATCACTCTCTCAGTGTAACACAGTCACAGCCAGGGCAGGCATCACTCTCTCAGTGTAACACAGTCACAGCCAGGGCAGGCATCACGTCCTCAGTGTAACACAGTCACAGCCAGGGCAGGCATCACTCTCTCAGTGTAACACGGTCACAGCCAGGGCAGGCATCACTCTCTCAGTGTAACACGGTCACAGCCAGGGGAGGCATCACTCTCTCAGTGTAACACAGTCACAGCCAGGGCAGGGATCACTCTCTCAGTGTAACACAGTCACAGCCAGGGCAGGCATCACGTCCTCAGTGTAACACAGTCACAGCCAGGGCAGGCATCACTCTCTCAGTGTAACACGGTCACAGCCAGGGCAGGCATCACTCTCTCAGTGTAACACGGTCACAGCCAGGGCAGGCATCACTCTCTCAGTGTAACACGGTCACAGCCAGGGCAGGCATCACTCTCTCAGTGTAACACGGTCACAGCCAGGGCAGGCATCACTCTCTCAGTGTAACACCGTCACAGCCAGGGCAGGCATCAAGTCCTCAGTGTAACACCGTCACAGCCAGGGCAGGGATCACTCTCTCAGTGTAACACAGTCACAGCCAGGGCAGGGATTACTCTCTCAGTGTAACACAGTCACAGCCAGGGCAGAGATCACTCTCTCAGTGTAACACAGTCACAGCCAGGGCAGGCATCACTCTCTCAGTGTAACACAGTCACAGCCAGGGCAGGCATCACTCTCTCAGTGTAACACAGTCACAGCCAGCGCAGGCATCACTCTCTCAGTGTAACACAGTCACAGCCAGCGCAGGCATCACTCTCTCATTGTACCACAGTCACAGCCAGGGAAGG
Organism: Taudactylus pleione; assembly: GCA_031769625.1. Lineage (NCBI taxonomy): Eukaryota > Metazoa > Chordata > Amphibia > Anura > Myobatrachidae > Taudactylus > Taudactylus pleione. The sequence continues at coordinate 367,380 of JAUIMM010000280.1, forward strand.
CATCACTCTCTCAGTGTAACACAGTCACAGCCAGGGCAGGCATCACTGTCTCAGTGTAACACAGTCACAGCCAGGGCAGGCATCACGTCCTCAGTGTAACACAGTCACAGCCAGGGCAGGCATCACTCTCTCAGTGTAACACAGTCACAGCCAGGGCAGGCATCACTCTCTCAGTGTAACACAGTCACAGCCAGGGCAGGCATCACTCTCTCAGTGTAACACAGTCACAGCCAGGGCAGGCATCACTCTCTCAGTGTAACACAGTCACAGCCAGGGCAGGCATCACTCTCTCAGTGTAACACAGTCACAGCCAGGGCAGGCATCACTCTCTCAGTGTAACACAGTCACAGCCAGGGCAGGCATCACTCTCAGTGTGACACAGTCACAGCCAGGGGAGGCATCATGTCCTCAGTGTAACACAGTCACAGCGAGGGGAGGCATCACTCTCTCAGTGTAACACAGTCACAGCCAGGGCAGGCATCACTCTCTCAGTGTAACACAGTCACATTTAGGGCAGGCATCACTCTCTCAGTGTAACACAGTCACAGCCAGGGCAGGCATCACTCTCTCAGTGTAACACAGTCACAGCCAGCGCAGGCATCACTTTCTCAGTGTAACACAGTCACAGCCAGGGAAGGCATCACTCTCTCAGTGTAACACAGTCACAGCCAGGGCAGGCATCACTCTCTCAGTGTAACACAGTCACAGCCAGGGCAGGCATCACTCGCTCAGTGAAACACAGTCACAGCCAGGACAGGCATCACGTCCTCAGTGTAACACAGTCACAGCCAGGGCAGGCATCACGTCCTCAGTGTAACACAGTCACAGCCAGGGCAGGCATCACTCTCTCAGTGTAACACAGTCACAGCCAGGGCAGGCATCACTCGCTCAGTGTAACACAGTCACAGCCAGGGCAGGCATCACTCTCTCAGTGTAACACAGTCACAGCCAGGGCAGGCATCACGTCCTCAGTGTAACACAGTCACAGCCAGGGCAGGCATCACGTCCTCAGTGTAACACCGTCACAGCCAGGGCAGGCATCAAGTCCTCAGTGTAACACCGTCACAGCCAGGGCAGGGATCACTCTCTCAGTGTAACACAGTCACAGCCAGGGCAGGGATCACTCTCTCAGTGTAACACAGTCACAGCCAGGGCAGGGATCACTCTCTCAGTGTAACACAGTCACAGCCAGGGCAGGGATCACTCTCTCAGTGTAACACAGTCACAGCCAGGGGAGGCATCATGTCCTCAGTGTAACACAGTCACAGCCAGGGGAGGCATCACTCTCTCAGTGTAACACAGTCACAGCCAGGGCAGGCATCACTCTCTCAGTGTAACACAGTCACAGCCAGGGCAGGCATCACTCTCTCAGTGTAACACAGTCACAGCCAGGGCAGGCATCACTCTCTCAGTGTAACACAGTCACAGCCAGCGCAGGCATCACTTTCTCAGTGTAACACAGTCACAGCCAGGGCAGGCATCACGTCCTCAGTGTAACACAGTCACAGCCAGGGCAGGAATCACTCTCTCAGTGTAACACAGTCACAGCCAGGGCAGGCACCACTCTCTCAGTGTAACACAGTCACAGCCAGGGGAGGCATCACTCTCCCAGTGTAACACAGTCACAGCCAGGGCAGGCATCACATCCTCAGTGTAACACAGTCACAGCCAGGGCAGGCATCACTCTCTCAGTGTAACACAGTCACAGCCAGGGCAGGCATCACGCTCTCAGTGTAACACGGTCACAGCAAGGGCAGGCATCACTCTCTCAGTGTAACACGGTCACAGCCAGGGCAGGCATCACTCTCTCAGTGTAACACGGTCACATCCAGGGCAGGCATCACTCTCTCAGTGTAACACGGTCACAGCCAGGGCAGGCATCACTCTCTCAGTGTAACACGGTCACATCCAGGGCAGGAATCACTCTCTCAGTGTAACACGGTCACATCCAGGGCAGGCATCACTCTCTCAGTGTAACACGGTCACATCCAGGGCAGGCATCACTCTCTCAGTGTAACACGGTCACAGCCAGGGCAGGCATCACTCTCTCAGTGTAACACGGTCACAGCCAGGGCAGGCATCACATCCTCAGTGTAACACGGTCACAGCCAGGGCAGGCATCACATCCTCAGTGTAACACGGTCACAGCCAGGGCAGGCATCACGCTCTCAGTGTAACACGGTCACAGCCAGGGCAGGCATCACTCTCTCAGTGTAACACGGTCACAGCCAGGGCAAGCATCACTCTCTCAGTGTAACGCGGTCACAGCCAGGGCAGGCATCAGTCTATCAGTGTAACGCGGTCACAGCCAGGGCAGGCATCACGTCTTCAGTGTAACGCGGTCACAGCCAGGGCAGGCGTCACGTCCTCAGTGTAACGCGGTCACAGCCAGGGCAGGCATCACGTTCTCAGTGCAAAGCAGTCACAGCCAGGGCAGGCATCACTCTCTCAGTGTAACACAGTCACGGCAGGCATCACGTCCTCAGTGTAACACAGTCACAGCCGGGGCAGGCATCACTCTCTCAGTGTAACAGTCACAGCCAGGGCAGGCATCACTCGCTCAGTGTAACGCAGTCACAGCCAGGGCAGGCATCAGTCTATCAGTGTAACGCAGTCACAGCCAGAGCAGGCATCACGTCCTCAGTGTAACGCAGTCACAGCCAGGGCAGGCATCACGTCCTCAGTGTAACACAGTCACAGCCAGGGCAGGCATCACGTTCTCAGTGCAACACAGTCACAGCCAGGGCAGGCATCACTCTCTCAGTGTAACACAGTCACGGCAGGCATCACGTCCTCAGTGTAACACAGTCACAGCCAGGGCAGGCATCACTCTCTCAGTGTAACACAGTCACAGCCAGGGCAGGCATCACTCGCTCAGTGTAACACAGTCACAGCCAGGGCAGGCATCACTCTCTCAGTGTAACACAGTCACAGCCAGGGCAGGGATCACTCTCTCAGTGTAACACAGTCACAGCCAGGGCAGGCATCAAGTCCTCAGTGTAACACAGTCACAGCCAGGGCAGGGATCACTCTCTCAGTGTAACACAGTCACAGCCAGGGCAGGGATCACTCTCTCAGTGTAACACAGTCACAGCCAGGGCAGGCATCACTCTCTCAGTGTAACACAGTCACAGCCAGGGCAGGCATCACTCTCTCAGTGTAACACAGTCACAGCCAGCGCAGGCATCACTTTCTCAGTGTAACACAGTCACAGCCAGCGCAGGCATCACTTTCTCAGTGTAACACAGTCACAGCCAGGGCAGGCATCACGTCCTCAGTGTAACACAGTCACAGCCAGGGAAGGCATCACTCTCTCAGTGTAACACAGTCACAGCCAGGGCAGGCATCACTCTCTCAGTGTAACACAGTCACAGCCAGGGCAGGCATCACGTCCTCAGTGTAACACAGTCACAGCCAGGGCAGGCATCACGTCCTCAGTGTAACACAGACACAGCCAGGGCAGGCATCACTCTCTCAGTGTAACACAGTCACAGCCAGGGCAGGCATCACTCTCTCAGTGTTACACAGTCACAGCCAGGGCAGGCATCACTCTCTCAGTGTAACACAGTCACAGCCAGGGCAGGCATCACTCTCTCAGTGTAACACAGTCACAGCCAGGGGAGGCATCATGTCCTCAGTGTAACACAGTCACAGCCAGGGGAGGCATCACTCTCTCAGTGTAACACAGTCACAGCCAGGGCAGGCATCACTCTCTCAGTGTAACACAGTCACAGCCAGGGCAGGCATCACTCTCTCAGTGTAACACAGTCACAGCCAGCGCAGGCATCACTTTCTCAGTGTAACACAGTCACAGCCAGGGCAGGCGTCACTCTCTCAGTGTAACACAGTCACTGCCAGGGCAGGCTTCACTCTCTCAGTGTAACACAGTCACGGCCAGGGCAGGCATCACTCTCTCAGTGCAACACAGTCACGGCCAGGGGAGGCATCACTCTCTCAGTGTAACACAGTCATGGCCAGGGGAGGCATCACTCTCAGTGTAACACAGTCACGGCCAGGGCAGGCATCACGTCCTCAGTGTAACACAGTCACGGCCAGCGCAGGCATCACTCTCTCAGTGTAACACAGTCACGGTCAGGGCAGGCATCACTCTCTCAGTGTAACACAGTCACGGCCAGGGCAGGCATCACTCTCTCAGTGTAACACAGTCACGGCCAGGGCAGGCATCACTCTCTCAGTGTAACACAGTCACGGCCAGGGGAGGCATCACTCTCTCAGTGTAACACAGTCACGGCCAGGGCAGGGATCACTCTCTCAGTGTAACACAGTCACGGCCAGGGCAGGTATCACGTCCTCAGTGTAACACAGTCACAGCCAGGGGAGGCATCACTCTCTCAGTGTAACACAGTCACAGCCAGGGCAGGCATCACTCTCTCAGTGTAACACAGTCACAGCCAGGGCAGGCCACGTCCTCAGTGTATCACAGTCACAGCCAGGGCAGGAATCACTCTCTCAGTGTAACACAGTCACAGCCAGGGCAGGCACCACTCTCTCAGTGTAACACAGTCACAGCCAGGGGAGGCATCACTCTCCCAGTGTAACACAGTCACAGCCAGGGCAGGCATCACGTCCTCAGTGTAACACAGTCACAGCCAGGGCAGGCATCACTCTCTCAGTGTAACACAGTCACAGCCAGGGCAGGCATCACTCTCTCAGTGTAACACAGTCACAGCCAGGGGAGGCATCTCTCTCTCAGTGTAACAAAGTCACGGCCAGTGCAGGCATCACGTCCTCAGTGTAACACAGTCACGGCCAGGGCACCATCACTCTCTCAGTGTAACACAGTCACGGCCAGGGGAGGCATCACTCTCTCAGTGTAACACAGTCACGGCCAGGGCAGGGATCACTCTCTCAGTGTAACACAGTCACAGCCAGGGCAGGCATCACTCTCTCAGTGTAACACAGTCACAGCCAGGGCAGGCATCACTCTCTCAGTGTAACACAGTCACAGCCAGCGCAGGCATCACTTTCTCAGTGTAACACAGTCACAGCCAGCGCAGGCATCACTTTCTCAGTGTAACACAGTCACAGCCAGGGCAGGCATCACTCTCTCAGTGTAACACAGTCACAGCCAGCGCAGGCATCACTTTCTCAGTGTAACACAGTCACAGCCAGCGCAGGCATCACTTTCTCAGTGTAACACAGTCACAGCCAGGGCAGGCATCACGTCCTCAGTGTAACACAGTCACAGCGAGGGAAGGCATCACTCTCTCAGTGTAACACAGTCACAGCCAGGGCAGGCATCACTCTCTCAGTGTAACACAGTCACAGCCAGGGCAGGCATCACGTCCTCAGTGTAACACAGTCACAGCCAGGGCAGGCATCACTCTCTCAGTGTAACACAGTCACAGCCAGGGCAGGCATCACTCTCTCAGTGTAACACAGTCACAGCCAGGGCAGGCATCACTCTCTCAGTGTAACACAGTCACAGCCAGGGCAGGCATCACTCTCTCAGTGTAACACAGTCACAGCCAGGGGAGGCATCACTCTCTCAGTGTAACACAGTCACAGCCAGGGCAGGCATCACTCTCTCAGTGTAACACAGTCACAGCCAGGGCAGGCATCACTCTCTCAGTGTAACACAGTCACAGCCAGGGCAGGCATCACTCTCTCAGTGTAACACAGTCACAGCCAGGGCAGGCATCACTCTCTCAGTGTAACACAGTCACAGCCAGTGCAGGCATCACTTTCTCAGTGTAACACAGTCACAGCCAGGGCAGGCGTCACGTCCTCAGTGTAACACAGTCACAGCCAGGGCAGGCATCACTCTCTCAGTGTAACACAGTCACTGCCAGGGCAGGCTTCACTCTCTCAGTGTAACACAGTCACGGCCAGGGCAGGCATCACTCTCTCAGTGCAACACAGTCACGGCCAGGGGAGGCATCACTCTCTCAGTGTAACACAGTCACGGCCAGGGGAGGCATCACTCTCAGTGTAACACAGTCACGGCCAGGGCAGGCATCACGTCCTCAGTGTAACACAGTCACGGCCAGCGCAGGCATCACTCTCTCAGTGTAACACAGTCACGGTCAGGGCAGGCATCACTCTCTCAGTGTAACACAGTCACGGCCAGGGCAGGCATCACTCTCTCAGTGTAACACAGTCACGGCCAGGGCAGGCATCACTCTCTCAGTGTAACACAGTCACGGCCAGGGGAGGCATCACTCTCTCAGTGTAACACAGTCACGGCCAGGGTAGGGATCACTCTCTCAGTGTAACACAGTCACGGCCAGGGCAGGCATCACATCCTCAGTGTAACACAGTCACGGCCAGGGGAGGCATCACTCTCTCAGTGTAACACAGTCACGGCCAGGGCAGGCATCACTCTCTCAGTGTAACACAGTCACGGCCAGGGCAGGCCACGTCCTCAGTGTAACACAGTCACAGCCAGGGCAGGAATCACTCTCTCAGTGTAACACAGTCACAGCCAGAGCAGGCACCACTCTCTCAGTGTAACACAGTCACAGCCAGGGCAGGCATCACTCTCTCAGTGTAACACAGTCACAGCCAGGGCAGGCATCACGTCCTCAGTGTAAAACAGTCACAGCCAGGGGAGGCATCATGTCCTCAGTGTAACACAGTCACAGCCAGGGCAGGTAACACGTCCTCAGTGTAACACAGTCACTGCCAGGGAAGGCATCATGTCCTCAGTGTAACACAGTCACAGCCAGGGCAGGCATCACTCTCTCAGTGTAACACAGTCACAGCCAGGGCAGGCATCACGTCCTCAGTGTAACACAGTCACAGCCAGGGCAGGCATCACGTCCTCAGTGTAACACGGTCACAGCCAGGGCAGGCATCACGTCCTCAGTGTAACACGGTCACAGCCAGGGCAGGCATCACTCTCTCAGTGTAACACGGTCACAGCCAGGGCAGGCATCACTCTCTCAGTGTAACACGGTCACAGCCAGGGCAGGCATCACTCTCTCAGTGTAACACGGTCACAGCCAGGGGAGGCATCACTCTCTGAGTGTAACACGGTCACAGCCAGGGCAGGCATCACTCTCTCAGTGTAACACGGTCACAGCCAGGGGAGGCATCACTCTCTCAGTGTAACACGGTCACAGCCAGCGCAGGCATCACTTTCTCAGTGTAACACGGTCACAGCCAGGGCAGGCATCACGTCCTCAGTGTAACACGGTCACAGCCAGGGAAGGCATCACTCTCTCAGTGTAACACAGTCACAGCCAGGGCAGGCATCACTCTCTCAGTGTAACACAGTCACAGCCAGGGCAGGCATCACGTCCTCAGTGTAACACAGTCACAGCCAGGGCAGGCATCACTCTCTCAGTGTAACACAGTCACAGCCAGGGCAGGCATCACTCTCTCAGTGTAACACAGTCACAGCCAGGGCAGGCATCACTCTCTCAGTGTAACACAGTCACAGCCAGGGCAGGCATCACTCTCTCAGTGTAACACAGTCACAGCCAGGGGAGGCATCATGTCCTCAGTGTAACACAGTCACAGCCAGGGGAGGCATAACTCTCTCAGTGTAACACAGTCACAGCCAGGGGAGGCATCACTCTCTCAGTGTAACACAGTCACAGCCAGGGCAGGCATCACTCTCTCAGTGTAACACAGTCACAGCCAGGGCAGGCATCACTCTCTCAGTGTAACACAGTCACAGCCAGGGCAGGCTTCACTCTCTCAGTGTAACACAGTCACGGCCAGGGCAGGCATCACTCTCTCAGTGCAACACAGTCACGGCCAGGGGAGGCATCACTCTCTCAGTGTAACACAGTCACGGCCAGGGGAGGCATCACTCTCAGTGTAACACAGTCACGGCCAGGGCAGGCATCACGTCCTCAGTGTAACACAGTCACGGCCAGCGCAGGCATCACTCTCTCAGTGTAACACAGTCACGGTCAGGGCAGGCATCACTCTCTCAGTGTAACACAGTCACGGCCAGGGCAGGCATCACTCTCTCAGTGTAACACAGTCACGGTCAGGGCAGGCATCACTCTCTCAGTGTAACACAGTCACGGCCAGGGGAGGCATCACTCTCTCAGTGTAACACAGTCACGGCCAGGGCAGGCATCACTCTCTCAGTGTAACACGGTCACGGCCAGGGCAGGCATCACTCTCTCAGTGTAACACGGTCACAGCCAGGGCAGGCATCACTCTCTCAGTGTAACACGGTCACAGCCAGGGGAGGCATCACTCTCTGAGTGTAACACGGTCACAGCCAGGGCAGGCATCACTCTCTCAGTGTAACACGGTCACAGCCAGGGGAGGCATCACTCTCTCAGTGTAACACGGTCACAGCCAGGGCAGGCATCACATCCTCAGTGTAACACGGTCACAGCCAGGGCAGGCATCACGTCCTCAGTGTAACACGGTCACAGCCAGGGCAGGCATCACTCTCTCAGTGTAACACGGTCACAGCCAGGGCAGGCATCACTCTCTCAGTGTAACACGGTCACAGCCAGGGGAGGCATCACTCTCTCAGTGTAACACGGTCACAGCCAGGGCAGGCATCACTCTCTCAGTGTAACACGGTCACAGCCAGGGGAGGCATCACTCTCTCAGTGTAACACGGTCACAGCCAGGGCAGGCATCACATCCTCAGTGTAACACGGTCACAGCCAGGGCAGGCATCACGTCCTCAGTGTAACACGGTCACAGCCAGGGCAGGCATCACGTCCTCAGTGTAACACGGTCACAGCCAGGGCAGGCATCACTCTCTCAGTGTAACACGGTCACAGCCAGGGCAGGCATCACGTCCTCAGTGTAACACGGTCACAGCCAGGGCAGGCATCACGTCCTCAGTGTAACACGGTCACAGCCAGGGCAGGCATCACTCTCTCAGTGTAACACGGTCACAGCCAGGGCAGGCATCACGTCCTCAGTGTAACACGGTCACAGCCAGGGCAGGCATCACGTCCTCAGTGTAACACGGTCACAGTCAGGGCAGGCATCACTCTCTCAGTGTAACACGGTCACAGCCAGGGCAGGCATCACTCTCTCAGTGTAACACGGTCACAGCCAGGGCAGGCATCACTCTCTCAGTGTAAAACGGTCACAGCCAGGGGAGGCATCACTCTCTGAGTGTAACACGGTCACAGCCAGGGCAGGCATCACTCTCTCAGTGTAACACGGTCACAGCCAGGGGAGGCATCACTCTCTCAGTGTAACACGGTCACAGCCAGCGCAGGCATCACTTTCTCAGTGTAACACGGTCACAGCCAGGGCAGGCATCACGTCCTCAGTGTAACACGGTCACAGCCAGGGAAGGCATCACTCTCTCAGTGTAACACAGTCACAGCCAGGGCAGGCATCACTCTCTCAGTGTAACACAGTCACAGCCAGGGCAGGCATCACTCTCTCAGTGTAACACAGTCACAGCCAGGGCAGGCATCACGTCCTCAGTGTAACACAGTCACAGCCAGGGCAGGCATCACTCTCTCAGTGTAACACAGTCACAGCCAGGGCAGGCATCACTCTCTCAGTGTAACACAGTCACAGCCAGGGCAGGCATCACTCTCTCAGTGTAACACAGTCACAGCCAGGGGAGGCATCACTCTCTCAGTGTAACACAGTCACAGCCAGGGGAGGCATCATGTCCTCAGTGTAACACAGTCACAGCCAGGGGAGGCATCACTCTCTCAGTGTAACACAGTCACAGCCAGGGCAGGCATCACTCTCTCAGTGTAACACAGTCACAGCCAGGGCAGGCATCACTCTCTCAGTGTAACACAGTCACGGCCAGGGCAGGCATCACATCCTCAGTGTAACACAGTCACGGCCAGGGGAGGCATCACTCTCTCAGTGTAACACAGTCACGGCCAGGGCAGGCATCACTCTCTCAGTGTAACACAGTCACGGCCAGGGCAGGCCACGTCCTCAGTGTAACACAGTCACGGCCAGGGGAGGCATCACTCTCTCAGTGTAACACAGTCACGGCCAGGGCAGGCATCACTCTCTCAGTGTAACACAGTCACAGCCAGGGCAGGCCACGTCCTCAGTGTAACACAGTCACAGCCAGGGCAGGAATCACTCTCTCAGTGTAACACAGTCACAGCCAGAGCAGGCACCACTCTCTCAGTGTAACACAGTCACAGCCAGGGGAGGCATCACTCTCCCAGTGTAACACAGTCACAGCCAGGGCAGGCATCACGTCCTCAGTGTAACACAGTCACGGCCAGGGCACGCATCACTCTCTCAGTGTAACACAGTCACGGCCAGGGCAGGCATCACTCTCTCAGTGTAACACAGTCACGGCCAGGGCAGGCATCACGTCCTCAGTGTAACACAGTCACGGCCAGGGCAGGCATCACGTCCTCAGTGTAACACAGTCACGGCCAGGGCAGGCATCACGTCCTCAGTGTAACACAGTCACGGCCAGGGCAGGCATCACTCTCTCAGTGTAACACAGTCACGGCCAGGGCAGGCATCACTCTCTCAGTGTAACACAGTCACGGCCAGGGCAGGCATCACTCTCTCAGTGTAACACAGTCACAGCCAGGGCAGGCATCACGTCCTCAGTGTAACACAGTCACAGCCAGGGGAGGCATCATGTCCACAGTGTAACACAGTCACAGCCAGGGCAGGTAACACGTCCTCAGTGTAACACAGTCACTGCCAGGGAAGGCATCATGTCCTCAGTGTAACACAGTCACAGCCAGGGCAGGCATCACTCTCTCAGTGTAACACAGTCACAGCCAGGGCAGGCATCACGTCCTCAGTGTAACACAGTCACAGCCAGGGCAGGCATCACGTCCTCAGTGTAACACGGTCACAGCCAGGGCAGGCATCACGTCCTCAGTGTAACACGGTCACAGCCAGGGCAGGCATCACTCTCTCAGTGTAACACGGTCACAGCCAGGGCAGGCATCACTCTCTCAGTGTAACACGGTCACAGCCAGGGCAGGCATCACTCTCTCAGTGTAACACGGTCACAGCCAGGGGAGGCATCACTCTCTGAGTGTAACACGGTCACAGCCAGGGCAGGCATCACTCTCTCAGTGTAACACGGTCACAGCCAGGGGAGGCATCACTCTCTCAGTGTAACACGGTCACAGCCAGGGCAGGCATCACATCCTCAGTGTAACACGGTCACAGCCAGGGCAGGCATCACGTCCTCAGTGTAACACGGTCACAGCCAGGGCAGGCATCAATCTCTCAGTGTAACACGGTCACAGCCAGGGCAGGCATCACTCTCTCAGTGTAACACGGTCACAGCCAGGGGAGGCATCACTCTCTCAGTGTAACACGGTCACAGCCAGGGCAGGCATCACTCTCTCAGTGTAACACGGTCACAGCCAGGGGAGGCATCACTCTCTCAGTGTAACACGGTCACAGCCAGGGCAGGCATCACATCCTCAGTGTAACACGGTCACAGCCAGGGCAGGCATCACGTCCTCAGTGTAACACGGTCACAGCCAGGGCAGGCATCACGTCCTCAGTGTAACACGGTCACAGCCAGGGCAGGCATCACTCTCTCAGTGTAACACGGTCACAGCCAGGGCAGGCATCACGTCCTCAGTGTAACACGGTCACAGCCAGGGCAGGCATCACGTCCTCAGTGTAACACGGTCACAGCCAGGGCAGGCATCACTCTCTCAGTGTAACACGGTCACAGCCAGGGCAGGCATCACGTCCTCAGTGTAACACGGTCACAGCCAGGGCAGGCATCACGTCCTCAGTGTAACACGGTCACAGTCAGGGCAGGCATCACTCTCTCAGTGTAACACGGTCACAGCCAGGGCAGGCATCACTCTCTCAGTGTAACACGGTCACAGCCAGGGCAGGCATCACTCTCTCAGTGTAAAACGGTCACAGCCAGGGGAGGCATCACTCTCTGAGTGTAACACGGTCACAGCCAGGGCAGGCATCACTCTCTCAGTGTAACACGGTCACAGCCAGGGGAGGCATCACTCTCTCAGTGTAACACGGTCACAGCCAGCGCAGGCATCACTTTCTCAGTGTAACACGGTCACAGCCAGGGCAGGCATCACGTCCTCAGTGTAACACAGTCACAGCCAGGGAAGGCATCACTCTCTCAGTGTAACACAGTCACAGCCAGGGCAGGCATCACTCTCTCAGTGTAACACAGTCACAGCCAGGGCAGGCATCACTCTCTCAGTGTAACACAGTCACAGCCAGGGCAGGCATCACGTCCTCAGTGTAACACAGTCACAGCCAGGGCAGGCATCACTCTCTCAGTGTAACACAGTCACAGCCAGGGCAGGCATCACTCTCTCAGTGTAACACAGTCACAGCCAGGGCAGGCATCACTCTCTCAGTGTAACACAGTCACAGCCAGGGCAGGCATCACTCTCTCAGTGTAACACAGTCACAGCCAGGGGAGGCATCATGTCCTCAGTGTAACACAGTCACAGCCAGGGGAGGCATCACTCTCTCAGTGTAACACAGTCACAGCCAGGGCAGGCATCACTCTCTCAGTGTAACACAGTCACAGCCAGGGCAGGCATCACTCTCTCAGTGTAACACAGTCACAGCCAGGGCAGGCATCACTCTCTCAGTGTAACACAGTCACAGCCAGGGCAGGCATCACTCTCTCAGTGTAACACAGTCACAGCCAGCGCAGGCATCACTTTCTCAGTGTAACACAGTCACAGCCAGGGCAGGCGTCACGTCCTCAGTGTAACACAGTCACAGCCAGGGCAGGCTTCACTCTCTCAGTGTAACACAGTCACTGCAAGGGCAGGCTTCACTCTCTCAGTGTAACACAGTCACGGCCAGGGCAGGCATCACTCTCTCAGTGCAACACAGTCACGGCCAGGGGAGGCATCACTCTCTCAGTGTAACACAGTCACGGCCAGGGGAGGCATCACTCTCAGTGTAACACAGTCACGGCCAGGGCAGGCATCACGTCCTCAGTGTAACACAGTCACGGCCAGCGCAGGCATCACTCTCTCAGTGTAACACAGTCACGGCCAGGGCAGGCATCACTCTCTCAGTGTAACACAGTCACGGCCAGGGCAGGCATCACTCTCTCAGTGTAACACAGTCACGGTCAGGGCAGGCATCACTCTCTCAGTGTAACACAGTCACGGCCAGGGGAGGCATCACTCTCTCAGTGTAACACAGTCACGGCCAGGGCAGGGATCACTCTCTCAGTGTAACACAGTCACGGCCAGGGCAGGCATCACATCCTCAGTGTAACACAGTCACGGCCAGGGGAGGCATCACTCTCTCAGTGTAACACAGTCACGGCCAGGGCAGGCATCACTCTCTCAGTGTAACACAGTCACGGCCAGGGCAGGCCACGTCCTCAGTGTAACACAGTCACAGCCAGGGCAGGAATCACTCTGTCAGTGTAACACAGTCACAGCCAGAGCAGGCACCACTCTCTCAGTGTAACACAATCACAGCCAGGGGAGGCATCACTCTCCCAGTGTAACACAGTCACAGCCAGGGCAGGCATCACGTCCTCAGTGTAACACAGTCACGGCCAGGGCACGCATCACTCTCTCAGTGTAACACAGTCACGGCCAGGGCAGGCATCACTCTCTCAGTGTAACACAGTCACGGCCAGGGCAGGCATCACGTCCTCAGTGTAACACAGTCACGGCCAGGGCAGGCATCACGTCCTCAGTGTAACACAGTCACGGCCAGGGCAGGCATCACGTCCTCAGTGTAACACAGTCACGGCCAGGGCAGGCATCACTCTCTCAGTGTAACACAGTCACGGCCAGGGCAGGCATCACTCTCTCAGTGTAACACAGTCACGGCCAGGGCAGGCATCACTCTCTCAGTGTAACACAGTCACGGCCAGGGCAGGCATCACGTCCTCAGTGTAACACAGTCACGGCCAGGGGAGGCATCACGTCCACAGTGTAACACAGTCACAGCCAGGGCAGGCATCACGTCCTCAGTGTAACACAGTCACGGCCAGGGCAGGCATCACTCTCTCAGTGTAACACAGTCACGTCCAGGGCAGGCATCACTCTCTCAGTGTAACACAGTCACGGCCAGGGCAGGCATCACTCTCTCAGTGTAACACAGTCACGGCCAGGGCAGGCATCATGTCCTCAGTGTAACACAGTCACGGCCAGGGGAGGCATCATGTCCACAGTGTAACACAGTCACAGCCAGGGCAGGTAACACGTCCTCAGTGTAACACAGTCACTGCCAGGGAAGGCATCATGTCCTCAGTGTAACACAGTCACAGCCAGGGCAGGCATCACTCTCTCAGTGTAACACAGTCACAGCCAGGGCAGGCATCACGTCCTCAGTGTAACACAGTCACAGCCAGGGCAGGCATCACGTCCTCAGTGTAACACGGTCACAGCCAGGGCAGGCATCACGTCCTCAGTGTAACACGGTCACAGCCAGGGCAGGCATCACTCTCTCAGTGTAACACGGTCACAGCCAGGGCAGGCATCACTCTCTCAGTGTAACACGGTCACAGCCAGGGCAGGCATCACTCTCTCAGTGTAACACGGTCACAGCCAGGGGAGGCATCACTCTCTGAGTGTAACACGGTCACAGCCAGGGCAGGCATCACTCTCTCAGTGTAACACGGTCACAGCCAGGGGAGGCATCACTCTCTCAGTGTAACACGGTCACAGCCAGGGCAGGCATCACATCCTCAGTGTAACACGGTCACAGCCAGGGCAGGCATCACGTCCTCAGTGTAACACGGTCACAGCCAGGGCAGGCATCACTCTCTCAGTGTAACACGGTCACAGCCAGGGCAGGCATCACTCTCTCAGTGTAACACGGTCACAGCCAGGGCAGGCATCACTCTCTCAGTGTAACACGGTCACAGCCAGGGGAGGCATCACTCTCTCAGTGTAACACGGTCACAGCCAGGGCAGGCATCACTCTCTCAGTGTAACACGGTCACAGCCAGGGGAGGCATCACTCTCTCAGTGTAACACGGTCACAGCCAGGGCAGGCATCACATCCTCAGTGTAACACGGTCACAGCCAGGTCAGGCATCACGTCCTCAGTGTAACACGGTCATAGCCAGGGCAGGCATCACGTCCTCAGTGTAACGCGGTCACAGCCAGGGCAGGCATCAGTCTATCAGTGTAACGCGGTCACAGCCAGGGCAGGCATCACGTCCTCAGTGTAACGCGGTCACAGCCAGGGCAGGCATCACTCTCTCAGTATAACGTGGTCACAGCCAGGGCAGGCATCACACTCTCAGTGTAACGCGGTCACAGCCAGGGCAGGCATCACTCTCTCAGTGTAACGCGGTCACAGCCAGGGCAGGCATCAGTCTATCAGTGTAACGCGGTCACAGCCAGGGCAGGCATCACGTCCTCAGTGTAACGCGGTCACAGCCAGGGCAGGCATCACGTCCTCAGTGCAACACAGTCACAGCCAGGGCAGGCATCACGTTCTCAGTGCAACACAGTCACAGCCAGGGTAGGCATCACTCTCTCAGTGTAACACAGTCACGGCAGGCATCACGTCCTCAGTGTAACACAGTCACAGCCGGGGCAGGGGCAGGCATCACTCTCTCAGTGTAACGCGGTCACAGCCAGGGCAGGCATCACTGTCTCAGTGTAACGCGGTCACAGCCAGGGCAGGCATCAGTCTATCAGTGTAACGCGGTCACAGCCAGGGCAGGCATCACGTCCTCAGTGTAACGCAGTCACAGCCAGGGCAGGCATCACGTCCTCAGTGTAACGCAGTCACAGCTAGGGCAGGCATCACGTTCTCAGTGCAACACAGTCACAGCCAGGGCAGGCATCACTCTCTCAGTGTAACACAGTCACGGCAGGCATCACGTACTCAGTGTAACACAGTCACAGCCGGGGCAGGCATCACTCTCTCAGTGTAACACAGTCACAGCCGGGGCAGGCATCACTCGCTCAGTGTAACGCAGTCACAGCCGGGGCAGGCATCAGTCTATCAGTGTAACGCAGTCACAGCCAGGGCAGGCATCACGTCCTCAGTGTAACGCAGTCACAGCCAGGGCAGGCATCACGTCCTCAGGGTAACACAGTCACAGCCAGGGCAGGCATCACGTTCTCAGTGCAACACAGTCACAGCCAGGGCAGGCATCACTCTCTCAGTGTAACACAGTCACGGCAGGCATCACGTCCTCAGTGTAACACAGTCACAGCCAGGGCAGGCATCACTCTCTCAGTGTAACACAGTCACAGCCAGGGCAGGCATCACTCGCTCAGTGTAACACAGTCACAGCCAGGGCAGGCATCACTCTCTCAGTGTAACACAGTCACAGCCAGGGCAGGGATCACTCTCTCAGTGTAACACAGTCACAGCCAGGGCAGGCATCACTCTCTCAGTGTAACACAGTCACAGCCAGGGCAGGCATCAAGTCCTCAATGTAACACAGTCACAGCCAGGGCAGGGATCACTCTCTCAGTGTAACACAGTCACAGCCAGGGCAGGGATCACTCTCTCAGTGTAACACAGTCACAGCCAGGGCAGGCATCACTCTCTCAGTGTAACACAGTCACAGCCAGGGCAGGCATCACTCTCTCAGTGTAACACAGTCACAGCCAGCGCAGGCATCACTTTCTCAGTGTAACACAGTCACAGCCAGCGCAGGCATCACTTTCACAGTGTAACACAGTCACAGCCAGGGCAGGCATCACGTCCTCAGTGTAACACAGTCACAGCCAGGGAAGGCATCACTCTCTCAGTGTAACACAGTCACAGCCAGGGCAGGCATCACTCCCTCAGTGTAACACAGTCACAGCCAGGGCAGACATCACTCTCTCAGTGTAACAGTCACAGCCAGGGCAGGCATCACTCTCTCAGTGTAACACAGTCACAGCCAGGGCAGGCATCACGTCCTCAGTGTAACACAGTCACAGCCAGGGCAGGAATCACTCTCTCAGTGTAACACAGTCACAGCCAGGGCAGGCACCACTCTCTCAGTGTAACACAGTCACAGCCAGGGGAGGCATCACTCTCCCAGTGTAACACAGTCACAGCCAGGGCAGGCATCACATCCTCAGTGTAACACAGTCACAGCCAGGGCAGGCATCACTCTCTCAGTGTAACACAGTCACAGCCAGGGCAGGCATCACGCTCTCAGTGTAACACGGTCACAGCAAGGGCAGGCATCACTCTCTCAGTGTAACACGGTCACAGCCAGGGCAGGCATCACTCTCTCAGTGTAACACGGTCACATCCAGGGCAGGCATCACTCTCTCAGTGTAACACGGTCACAGCCAGGGCAGGCATCACTCTCTCAGTGTAACACGGTCACAGCCAGGGCAGGCATCACTCTCTCAGTGTAACACGGTCACATCCAGGGCAGGCATCACTCTCTCAGTGTAACACGGTCACAGCCAGGGCAGGCATCACGCTCTCAGTGTAACACGGTCACAGCCAGGGCAGGCATCACATCCTCAGTGTAACACGGTCACAGCCAGGGCAGGCATCACGTCCTCAGTGTAAGACGGTCACAGCCAGGGCAGGCATCACTCTCTCAGTGTAACACGGTCACAGCCAGGGCAGGCATCACTCTCTCAGTGTAACACGGTCACAGCCAGGGCAGGCATCACTCTCTCAGTGTAACACGGTCACAGCCAGGGCAGGCATCACTCTCTCAGTGTAACGCGGTCACAGCCAGGGCAGGCATCAGTCTATCAGTGTAAAGCGGTCACAGCCAGGGCAGGCATCACTCTCTCAGTGTAACGCAGTCACAGCAAGGGCAGGCATCAGTCTATCAGTGTAACGCAGTCACAGCCAGGGCTGGCATCACGTCCTCAGTGTAATGCAGTCACAGCCAGGGCAGGCATCACGTCCTCAGTGTAACGCAGTCACAGCCAGGGCAGGCATCATGTTCTCAGTGCAACACAGTCACAGCCAGGGCAGGCATCACTCTCTCAGTGTAACACAGTCACGGCAGGCATCACATCCTCAGTGTAACACAGTCACAGCCGGGGCAGGCATCACTCTCTCAGTGTAACACAGTCACAGCCAGGGCAGGCATCACTCACTTAGTGTAACGCAGTCACAGTCAGGGCAGGCATCAGTCTATCAGTGTAACGCAGTCACAACCAGAGCAGGCATCACGTCCTCAGTGTAACGCAGTCACAGCCAGGGCAGGCATCACGTCCTCAGTGTAACACAGTCACAGCCAGGGCAGGCATCACGTTCTCAGTGCAACACAGTCACAGCCAGGGCAGGCATCACTCTCTCAGTGTAACACAGTCACGGCAGGCATCACGTCCTCAGTGTAACACAGTCACAGCCAGGGCAGGCATCACTCTCTCAGTGTAACACAGTCACAGCCAGGGCAGGCATCACTCGCTCAGTGTAACACAGTCACAGCCAGGGCAGGCATCACTCTCTCAGTGTAACACAGTCACAGCCAGGGCAGGGATCACTCTCTCAGTGTAACACAGTCACAGCCAGGGCAGGCATCAAGTCCTCAGTGTAACACAGTCACAGCCAGGGCAGGGATAACTCTCTCAGTGTAACACAGTCACAGCCAGGGCAGGGATCACTCTCTCAGTGTAACACAGTCACAGCCAGGGCAGGGATCACTCTCTCAGTGTAACACAGTTACAGCCAGGGCAGGCATCACTCTCTCAGTGTAACACAGTCACAGCCAGGGCAGGCATCACTCTCTCAGTGTAACACAGTCACAGCCAGCACAGGCATCACTTTCTCAGTGTAACACAGTCACAGCCAGCGCAGGCATCACTTTCTCAGTGTAATACAGTCACAGCCAGGGCAGGCATCACGTCCTCAGTGTAACACAGTCACAGCCAGGGAAGGCATCACTCTCTCAGTGTAACACAGTCACAGCCAGGGCAGGCATCACTCTCTCAGTGTAACACAGTCACAGTCAGGGCAGGCATCACGTCCTCAGTGTAACACAGTCACAGCCAGGCAGGCATCACTCTCTCAGTGTAACACAGTCACAGCCAGGGCAGGCATCACTCTCTCAGTGTAACACAGTCACAGCCAGGGCAGGCATCACTCTCTCAGTGTAACACAGTCACAGCCAGGGCAGGCATCACTCTCTCAGTGTAACACAGTCACAGCCAGGGGAGGCATCATGTCCTCAGTGTAACACAGTCACAGCCAGGGGAGGCATCACTCTCTCAGTGTAACACAGTCACAGCCAGGGCAGGCATCACTCTCTCAGTGTAACACAGTCACAGCCAGGGCAGGCATCACTTTCTCAGTGTAACACAGTCACAGCCTGGGAAGGCATCACTCTCTCAGTGTAACACAGTCACTGCCAGGGCAGGCTTCACTCTCTCAGTGTAACACAGTCACGGCCAGGGCAGGCATCACTCTCTCAGTGCAACACAGTCACGGCCAGGGGAGGCATCACTCTCTCAGTGTAACACAGTCACGGCCAGGGAAGGCATCACGCTCAGTGTAACACAGTCACGGCCAGGGCAGGCATCACGTCCTCAGTGTAACACAGTCACGGCCAGCGCAGGCATCACTCTCTCAGTGTAACACAGTCACGGTCAGGGCAGGTATCACTCTCTCAGTGTAACACAGTCACGGCCAGGGGAGGCATCACTCTCTCAGTGTAACACAGTCACAGCCAGGGCAGGGATCACTCTCTCAGTGTAACACAGTCACAGCCAGGGCAGGCATCACGTCCTCAGTGTAACACAGTCACAGCCAGGGGAGGCATCACTCTCTCAGTGTAACACAGTCACAGCCAGGGCAGGCATCACTCTCTCAGTGTAACACAGTCACAGCCAGGGCAGGCCACGTCCTCAGTGTAACACAGTCACAGCCAGGGCAGGCACCACTCTCTCAGTGTAACACAGTCACAGCCAGGGGAGGCATCACTCTCCCAGTGTAACACACACAGCCAGGGAAGGCATCACGTCCTCAGTGTAACACAGTCACAGCCAGGGCAGGCATCACTTTCTCAGTGTAAAACAGTCACAGCCAGGGCAGGCATCACTCTCTCAGTGTAACACAGTCACAGCCAGGGGAGGCATCTCTCTCTCAGTGTAACAAAGTCACGGCCAGTGCAGGCATCACGTCCTCAGTGTAACACAGTCACGGCCAGGGGAGGCATCACTCTCTCAGTGTAACACAGTCACGGCCAGGGGAGGCATCACTCTCTCAGTGTAACACAGTCACGGCCAGGGCAGGCATCACTCTCTCAGTGTAACACAGTCACGGCCAGGGCAGGAATCACATCCTCAGTGTAACACAGTCACGGCCAGGGCAGGCATCACGTCCTCAGTGTAACAAAGTCACGGCCAGGGCAGGCATCACGTCCTCAGTGTAACACAGTCACGGCCAGGGCAGGCATCACTCTTTCAGTGTAACACAGTCACGGCCAGGGCAGGCATCACGTCCTCAGTGTAACACAGTCACGGCCAGGGCAGGCATCACTCTCTCAGTGTAACACAGTCACGGCCAGGGCAGGCATCACTCTCTCAGTGTAACACAGTCACAGCCAGGGCAGGCATCACTCTCTCAGTGTAACACAGTCACAGCCAGGGCAGGCATCACGTCCTCAGTGTAACACAGTCACAGCCAGGGGAGGCATCATGTCCTCAGTGTAACACAGTCACAGCCAGGGCAGGTAACACGTCCTCAGTGTAACACAGTCACTGCCAGGGAAGGCATCATGTCCTCAGTGTAACACAGTCACAGCCAGGGCAGGCATCACTCTCTCAGTGTAACACAGTCACAGCCAGGGCAGGCATCACGTCCTCAGTGTAACACGGTCACAGCCAGGGCAGGCATCACGTCCTCAGTGTAACACGGTCACAGCCAGGGCAGGCATCACGTCCTCAGTGTAACACGGTCACAGCCAGGGCAGGCATCACTCTCTCAGTGTAACACGGTCACAGCCAGGGCAGGCATCACTCTCTCAGTGTAACACGGTCACAGCCAGGGCAGGCATCACTCTCTCAGTGTAACACGGTCACAGCCAGGGCAGGCATCACTCTCTCAGTGTAACACGGTCACAGCCAGGGGAGGCATCACTCTCTCAGTGTAACACGGTCACAGCCAGGGCAGGCATCACTCTCTCAGTGTAACACGGTCACAGCCAGGGGAGGCATCACTCTCTCAGTGTAACACGGTCACAGCCAGGGCAGGCATCACATCCTCAGTGTAACACGGTCACAGCCAGGGCAGGCATCACGTCCTCAGTGTAACACGGTCACAGCCAGGGCAGGCATCACTCTCTCAGTGTAACACGGTCACAGCCAGGGCAGGCATCACTCTCTCAGTGTAACGCGGTCACAGCCAGGGCAGGCATCAGTCTATCAGTGTAACGCGGTCACAGCCAGGGCAGGCATCACGTCCTCAGTGTAACGCGGTCACAGCCAGGGCAGGCATCACTCTCTCAGTGTAACGCGGTCACAGCCAGGGCAGGCATCACTCTCTCAGTGTAACGCGGTCACAGCCAGGGCAGGCATCACTCTCTCAGTGTAACGTGGTCACAGCCAGGGCAGGCATCAGTCTATCAGTGTAACGCGGTCACAGCCAGGGCAGGCATCACGTCCTCAGTGTAATGCGGTCACAGCCAGGGCAGGCATCACGTCCTCAGTGCAACACAGTCACAGCCAGGGCAGGCATCACGTTCTCAGTGCAACACAGTCACAGCCAGGGCAGGCATCACTCTCTCAGTGTAACACAGTCACTGCAGGCATCACGTCCTCAGTGTAACACAGTCACAGCCGGGGCAGGCATCACTCTCTCAGTGTAACACAGTCACAGCCGGGGCAGGCATCACTCGCTCAGTGTAACACAGTCACAGCCAGGGCAGGCATCACTCTCTCAGTGTAACACAGTCACAGCCAGGGCAGGGATCACTCTCTCAGTGTAACACAGTCACAGCCAGGGCAGGCATCACTCTCTCAGTGTAACACAGTCACAGCCAGGGCAGGCATCAAGTCCTCAGTGTAACACAGTCACAGCCAGGGCAGGGATCACTCTCTCAGTGTAACACAGTCACAGCCAGGGCAGGGATCACTCTCTCAGTGTAACACAGTCACAGCCAGGGCAGGGATCACTCTCTCAGTGTAACACAGTCACAGCCAGGGCAGGCATCACTCTCTCAGTGTAACACAGTCACAGCCAGGGCAGGCATCACTCTCTCAGTGTAACACAGTCACAGCCAGCGCAGGCATCACTTTCTCAGTGTAACACAGTCACAGCCAGCGCAGGCATCACTTTCTCAGTGTAACACAGTCACAGCCAGGGCAGGCATCACGTCCTCAGTGTAACACAGTCACAGCCAGGGAAGGCATCACTCTCTCAGTGTAACACAGTCACAGCCAGGGCAGGCATCACTCTCTCAGTGTAACACAGTCACAGCCAGGGCAGGCATCACGTCCTCAGTGTAACACAGTCACAGCCAGGGCAGGCATCACTCTCTCAGTGTAACACAGTCACAGCCAGGGCAGGCATCACTCTCTCAGTGTAACACAGTCACAGCCAGGGCAGGCATCACTCTCTCAGTGTAACACAGTCACAGCCAGGGCAGGCATCACTCTCTCAGTGTAACACAGTCACAGCCAGGGGAGGCATCACTCTCTCAGTGTAACACAGTCACAGCCAGGGCAGGGATCACTCTCTCAGTGTAACACAGTCACAGCCAGGGCAGGCATCACGTCCTCAGTGTAACACAGTCACAGCCAGGGGAGGCATCACTCTCTCAGTGTAACACAGTCACAGCCAGGGCAGGCATCACTTTCTCAGTGTAACACAGTCACAGCCAGGGCAGGCATCACGTCCTCAGTGTAACACAGTCACAGCCAGGGCAGGAATCACTCTCTCAGTGTAACACAGTCACAGCCAGGGCAGGCACCACTCTCCCAGTGTAACACAGTCACAGCCAGGGGAGGAATCACTCTCCCAGTGTAACACAGTCACAGCCAGGGCAGGCATCACATCCTCAGTGTAACACAGTCACAGCCAGGGCAGGCATCACTCTCTCAGTGTAACACAGTCACAGCCAGGGCAGGCATCACGCTCTCAGTGTAACACCGTCACAGCCAGGGCAGGCATCACTCTCTCAGTGTAACACGGTCACAGCCAGGGCAGGCATCACTCTCTCAGTGTAACACGGTCACATCCAGGGCAGGCATCACTCTCTCAGTGTAACACGGTCACAGCCAGGGCAGGCATCACTGTCTCAGTGTAACACGGTCACAGCCAGGGCAGGCATCACTTTATCAGTGTAACACGGTCACAGCCAGGGCAGGCATCACTCTCTCAGTGTAACACGGTCACAGCCAGGGCAGGCATCACGTCCTCAGTGTAACACGGTCACAGCCAGGGCAGGCATCACTCTCTCAGTGTAACACAGTCACAGCCAGGGCAGGCATCACTCTCTCAGTGTAACACGGTCACAGCCAGGGCAGGCATCACTCTCTCAGTGTAACACGGTCACAGCCAGGGCAGGCATCACATCCTCAGTGTAACACGGTCACGGCCAGGGCAGGCATCACGTCCTCAGTGTAACACGGTCACGGCCAGGGCAGGCATCACTCTCTCAGTGTAACACGGTCACGGCCAGGGCAGGCATCACTCTCTCAGTGTAACACGGTCACGGCCAGGGCAGGCATCACTCTCTCAGTGTAACACGGTCACGGCCAGGGCAGGCATCACTCTCTCAGTGTAACGCGGTCACGGCCAGGGCAGGCATCACTCTCTCAGTGTAACGCGGTCACGGCCAGGGCAGGCATCAGTCTATCAGTGTAACGCGGTCACGACCAGGGCAGGCATCACGTCCTCAGTGTAACGCGGTCACGGCCAGGGCAGGCATCACGTCCTCAGTGTAACGCGGTCACGGCCAGGGCAGGCATCACGTCCTCAGTGTAACGCGGTCACGGCCAGGGCAGGCATCACGTCCTCAGTGTAACGCGGTCACGGCCAGGGCACGCATCACTCTCTCAGTGTAACGCGGTCACGGCCAGGGCAGGCATAACGCTCTCAGTGTAACGCGGTCACGGCCAGGGCAGGCATCACACTCTCAGTGTAACGCGGTCACATCCAGGGCAGGCATCACTCTCTCAGTGTAACACGGTCACAGCCAGGGCAGGCATCACTCTCTCAGTGTAACACGGTCACAGCCAGGGCAGGCATCACGTCCTCAGTGTAACTCAGTGTAACGCAGTCACAGCCAGGGCAGGCATCACGTCCTCAGTGTAACGCAGTCACAGCCAGGGCAGGCATCACGTTCTCAGTGTAACACAGTCACGGCAGGCATCACGTCCTCAGTGTAACACAGTCACAGCCAGGGCAGGCATCACTCTCTCAGTGTAACGCGGTCACGGCCAGGGCAGGCATAACGCTCTCAGTGTAACGCGGTCACGGCCAGGGCAGGCATCACTCTCTCAGTGTAACACGGTCACAGCCAGGGCAGGCATCACTCTCTCAGTGTAACACGGTCACAGCCAGGGCAGGCATCACTCTCTCAGTGTAACACAGTCACAGCCAGGGCAGGCATCACGTCCTCAGTGTAACTCAGTGTAACGCAGTCACAGCCAGGGCAGGCATCACGTCCTCAGTGTAACGCAGTCACAGCCAGGGCAGGCATCACGTTCTCAGTGTAACACAGTCACGGCAGGCATCACGTCCTCAGTGTAACACAGTCACAGCCAGGGCAGGCATCACTCTCTCAGTGTAACACAGTCACAGCCAGGGCAGGGATCACTCTCTCAGTGTAACACAGTCACAGCCAGGGCAGGGATCACTCTCTCAGTGTCACACAGTTACAGCCAGGGCAGGCATCACTCTCTCAGTGTAACACAGTCACAGCCAGGGCAGGCATCACTCTCTCAGTGTAACACAGTCACAGCCAGCACAGGCATCACTTTCTCAGTGTAACACAGTCACAGCCAGCGCAGGCATCACTTTCTCAGTGTAATACAGTCACAGCCAGGGCAGGCATCACGTCCTCAGTGTAACACAGTCACAGCCAGGGAAGGCATCACTCTCTCAGTGTAACACAGTCACAGCCAGGGCAGGCATCACTCTCTCAGTGTAACACAGTCACAGTCAGGGCAGGCATCACGTCCTCAGTGTAACACAGTCACAGCCAGGCAGGCATCACTCTCTCAGTGTAACACAGTCACAGCCAGGGCAGGCATCACTCTCTCAGTGTAACACAGTCACAGCCAGGGCAGGCATCACTCTCTCAGTGTAACACAGTCACAGCCAGGGCAGGCATCACTCTATCAGTGTAACACAGTCACAGCCAGGGGAGGCATCATGTCCTCAGTGTAACACAGTCACAGCCAGGGGAGGCATCACTCTCTCAGTGTAACACAGTCACAGCCAGGGCAGGCATCACTCTCTCAGTGTAACACAGTCACAGCCAGGGCAGGCATCACTCTCTCAGTGTAACACAGTCACAGCCAGGGCAGGCATCACTCTCTCAGTGTAACACAGTCACAGCCAGCGCAGGCATCACTTTCTCAGTGTAACACAGTCACAGCCTGGGAAGGCATCACTCTCTCAGTGTAACACAGTCACTGCCAGGGCAGGCTTCACTCTCTCAGTGTAACACAGTCACGGCCAGGGCAGGCATCACTCTCTCAGTGCAACACAGTCACGGCCAGGGGAGGCATCACTCTCTCAGTGTAACACAGTCACGGCCAGGGAAGGCATCACGCTCAGTGTAACACAGTCACGGCCAGGGCAGGCATCACGTCCTCAGTGTAACACAGTCACGGCCAGCGCAGGCATCACTCTCTCAGTGTAACACAGTCACGGTCAGGGCAGGCATCACTCTCTCAGTGTAACACAGTCACAGCCAGGGGAGGCATCACTCTCTCAGTGTAACACAGTCACAGCCAGGGCAGGGATCACTCTCTCAGTGTAACACAGTCACAGCCAGGGCAGGCATCACGTCCTCAGTGTAACACAGTCACAGCCAGGGGAGGCATCACTCTCTCAGTGTAACACAGTCACAGCCAGGGCAGGCATCACTCTCTCAGTGTAACACAGTCACAGCCAGGGCAGGCCACGTCCTCAGTGTAACACAGTCACAGCCAGGGCAGGCACCACTCTCTCAGTGTAACACAGTCACAGCCAGGGGAGGCATCACTCTCCCAGTGTAACACACACAGCCAGGGAAGGCATCACGTCCTCAGTGTAACACAGGCACAGCCAGGGCAGGCATCACTCTCTCAGTGTAAAACAGTCACAGCCAGGGCAGGCATCACTCTCTCAGTGTAACACAGTCACAGCCAGGGGAGGCATCTCTCTCTCAGTGTAACAAAGTCACGGCCAGTGCAGGCATCACGTCCTCAGTGTAACACAGTCACGGCCAGGGCACGCATCACTCTCTCAGTGTAACACAGTCACGGCCAGGGGAGGCATCACTCTCTCAGTGTAACACAGTCACGGCCAGGGCAGGCATCACTCTCTCAGTGTAACACAGTCAAGGCCAGGGCAGGAATCACATCCTCAGTGTAACACAGTCACGGCCAGGGCAGGCATCACGTCCTCAGTGTAACAAAGTCACGGCCAGGGCAGGCATCACGTCCTCAGTGTAACACAGTCACGGCCAGGGCAGGCATCACTCTCTCAGTGTAACACAGTCACGGCCAGGGCAGGCATCACGTCCTCAGTGTAACACAGTCACGGCCAGGGCAGGCATCACTCTCTCAGTGTAACACAGTCACGGCCAGGGCAGGCATCACTCTCTCAGTGTAACACAGTCACAGCCAGGGCAGGCATCACTCTCTCAGTGTAACACAGTCACAGCCAGGGCAGGCATCACTCTCTCAGTGTAACACAGTCACAGCCAGGGCAGGAATCACGTCCTCAGTGTAACACAGTCACAGCCAGGGGAGGCATCATGTCCTCAGTGTAACACAGTCACAGCCAGGGCAGGTAACACGTCCTCAGTGTAACACAGTCACTGCCAGGGAAGGCATCATGTCCTCAGTGTAACACAGTCACAGCCAGGGCAGGCATCACTCTCTCAGTGTAACACAGTCACAGCCAGGGCAGGCATCACGTCCTCAGTGTAACACGGTCACAGCCAGGGCAGGCATCACGTCCTCAGTGTAACACGGTCACAGCCAGGGCAGGCATCACGTCCTCAGTGTAACACGGTCACAGCCAGGGCAGGCATCACTCTCTCAGTGTAACACGGTCACAGCCAGGGCAGGCATCACTCTCTCAGTGTAACACGGTCACAGCCAGGGCAGGCATCACTCTCTCAGTGTAACACGGTCACAGCCAGGGCAGGCATCACTCTCTCAGTGTAACACGGTCACAGCCAGGGGAGGCATCACTCTCTCAGTGTAACACGGTCACAGCCAGGGCAGGCATCACTCTCTCAGTGTAACACGGTCACAGCCAGGGGAGGCATCACTCTCTCAGTGTAACACGGTCACAGCCAGGGCAGGCATCACATCCTCAGTGTAACACGGTCACAGCCAGGGCAGGCATCACGTCCTCAGTGTAACACGGTCACAGCCAGGGCAGGCATCACTCTCTCAGTGTAACACGGTCACAGCCAGGGCAGGCATCACTCTCTCAGTGTAACACGGTCACAGCCAGGGCAGGCATCACTCTCTCAGTGTAACACGGTCACAGCCAGGGGAGGCATCACTCTCTCAGTGTAACACGGTCACAGCCAGGGCAGGCATCACTCTCTCAGTGTAACACGGTCACAGCCAGGGGAGGCATCACTCTCACAGTGTAACACGGTCACAGCCAGGGCAGGCATCAGATCCTCAGAGTAACACGGTCACAGCCAGGGCAGGCATCACGTCCTCAGTGTAACACGGTCACAGCCAGGGCAGGCATCACTCTCTCAGTGTAACACGGTCACAGCCAGGGCAGGCATCACTCTCTCAGTGTAACACGGTCACAGCCAGGGCAGGCATCACTCTCTCAGTGTAACGCGGTCACAGCCAGGGCAGGCATCAGTCTATCAGTGTAACGCGGTCACAGCCAGGGCAGGCATCACATCCTCAGTGTAACGCGGTCACAGCCAGGGCAGGCATCACTCTCTCAGTGTAACGCGGTCACAGCCAGGGCAGGCATCACTCTCTCAGTGTAATGCGGTCACAGCCAGGGCAGGCATCACTCTCTCAGTGTAACGTGGTCACAGCCAGGGCAGGCATCAGTCTATCAGTGTAACGCGGTCACAGCCAGGGCAGGCATCACGTCCTCAGTGTAATGCGGTCACAGCCAGGGCAGGCATCACGTCCTCAGTGCAACACAGTCACAGCCAGGGCAGGCATCACGTTCTCAGTGCAACACAGTCACAGCCAGGGCAGGCATCACTCTCTCAGTGTAACACAGTCACTGCAGGCATCACGTCCTCAGTGTAACACAGTCACAGCCGGGGCAGGCATCACTCTCTCAGTGTAACACAGTCACAGCCGGGGCAGGCATCACTCGCTCAGTGTAACGCAGTCACAGCCGGGGCAGGCATCAGTCTATCAGTGTAACGCAGTCACAGCCAGGGCAGGCATCACGTCCTCAGTGTAACGCAGTCACAGCCAGGGCAGGCATCACGTCCTCAGTGCAACACAGTCACAGCCAGGGCAGGCATCACGTTCTCAGTGCAACACAGTCACAGCCAGGGCAGGCATCACTCTCTCAGTGTAACACAGTCACGGCAGGCATCACGTCCTCAGTGTAACACAGTCACAGCCAGGGCAGGCATCACTCTCTCAGTGTAACACAGTCACAGCCAGGGCAGGCATCACTCGCTCAGTGTAACACAGTCACAGCCAGGGCAGGCATCACTCTCTCAGTGTAACACAGTCACAGCCAGGGCAGGGATCACTCTCTCAGTGTAACACAGTCACAGCCAGGGCAGGCATCACTCTCTCAGTGTAACACAGTCACAGCCAGGGCAGGCATCAAGTCCTCAGTGTAACACAGTCACAGCCAGGGCAGGGATCACTCTCTCAGTGTAACACAGTCACAGCCAGGGCAGGGATCACTCTCTCAGTGTAACACAGTCACAGCCAGGGCAGGGATCACTCTCTCAGTGTAACACAGTCACAGCCAGGGCAGGCATCACTCTCTCAGTGTAACACAGTCACAGCCAGGGCAGGCATCACTCTCTCAGTGTAACACAGTCACAGCCAGCGCAGGCATCACTTTCTCAGTGTAACACAGTCACAGCCAGCGCAGGCATCACTTTCTCAGTGTAACACAGTCACAGCCAGGGCAGGCATCACGTCCTCAGTGTAACACAGTCACAGCCAGGGAAGGCATCACTCTCTCAGTGTAACACAGTCACAGCCAGGGCAGGCATCACTCTCTCAGTGTAACACAGTCACAGCCAGGGCAGGCATCACGTCCTCAGTGTAACACAGTCACAGCCAGGGCAGGCATCACTCTCTCAGTGTAACACAGTCACAGCCAGGGCAGGCATCACTCTCTCAGTGTAACACAGTCACAGCCAGGGCAGGCATCACTCTCTCAGTGTAACACAGTCACAGCCAGGGCAGGCATCACTCTCTCAGTGTAACACAGTCACAGCCAGGGGAGGCATCACTCTCTCAGTGTAACACAGTCACAGCCAGGGCAGGGATCACTCTCTCAGTGTAACACAGTCACAGCCAGGGCAGGCATCACGTCCTCAGTGTAACACAGTCACAGCCAGGGGAGGCATCACTCTCTCAGTGTAACACAGTCACAGCCAGGGCAGGCATCACTCTCTCAGTGTAACACAGTCACAGCCAGGGCAGGCATCACGTCCTCAGTGTAACACAGTCACAGCCAGGGCAGGAATCACTCTCTCAGTGTAACACAGTCACAGCCAGGGCAGGCACCACTCTCCCAGTGTAACACAGTCACAGCCAGGGGAGGAATCACTCTCCCAGTGTAACACAGTCACAGCCAGGGCAGGCATCACATCCTCAGTGTAACACAGTCACAGCCAGGGCAGGCATCACTCTCTCAGTGTAACACAGTCACAGCCAGGGCAGGCATCACGCTCTCAGTGTAACACCGTCACAGCCAGGGCAGGCATCACTCTCTCAGTGTAACACGGTCACAGCCAGGGCAGGCATCACTCTCTCAGTGTAACACGGTCACATCCAGGGCAGGCATCACTCTCTCAGTGTAACACGGTCACAGCCAGGGCAGGCATCACTGTCTCAGTGTAACACGGTCACAGCCAGGGCAGGCATCACTCTCTCAGTGTAACACGGTCACAGCCAGGGCAGGCACCACTCTCCCAGTGTAACACAGTCACAGCCAGGGGGAGGAATCACTCTCTCAGTGTAACACAGTCACAGCCAGGGCAGGCATCAAGTCCTCAGTGTAACACAGTCACAGCCAGGGCAGGGATCACTCTCTCAGTGTAACACAGTCACAGCCAGGGCAGGGATCACTCTCTCAGTGTAACACAGTCACAGCCAGGGCAGGGATCACTCTCTCAGTGTAACACAGTCACAGCCAGGGCAGGCATCACTCTCTCAGTGTAACACAGTCACAGCCAGGGCAGGCATCACTCTCTCAGTGTAACACAGTCACAGCCAGTGCAGGCATCACTTTCTCAGTGTAACACAGTCACAGCCAGCGCAGGCATCACTTTCTCAGTGTAACACAGTCACAGCCAGGGCAGGCATCACGTCCTCAGTGTAACACAGTCACAGCCAGGGAAGGCATCACTCTCTCAGTGTAACACAGTCACAGCCAGGGCAGGCATCACTCTCTCAGTGTAACACAGTCACAGCCAGGGCAGGCATCACGTCCTCAGTGTAACACAGTCACAGCCAGGGCAGGCATCACTCTCTCAGTGTAACACAGTCACAGCCAGGGCAGGCATCACTCTCTCAGTGTAACACAGTCACAGCCAGGGCAGGCATCACTCTCTCAGTGTAACACAGTCACAGCCAGGGCAGGCATCACTCTCTCAGTGTAACACAGTCACAGCCAGGGGAGGCATCACTCTCTCAGTGTAACACAGTCACAGCCAGGGCAGGGATCACTCTCTCAGTGTAACACAGTCACAGCCAGGGCAGGCATCACGTCCTCAGTGTAACACAGTCACAGCCAGGGGAGGCATCACTCTCTCAGTGTAACACAGTCACAGCCAGGGCAGGCATCACTCTCTCAGTGTAACACAGTCACAGCCAGGGCAGGCATCACGTCCTCAGTGTAACACAGTCACAGCCAGGGCAGGAATCACTCTCTCAGTGTAACACAGTCACAGCCAGGGCAGGCACCACTCTCCCAGTGTAACACAGTCACAGCCAGGGGAGGAATCACTCTCCCAGTGTAACACAGTCACAGCCAGGGCAGGCATCACATCCTCAGTGTAACACAGTCACAGCCAGGGCAGGCATCACTCTCTCAGTGTAACACAGTCACAGCCAGGGCAGGCATCACGCTCTCAGTGTAACACCGTCACAGCCAGGGCAGGCATCACTCTCTCAGTGTAACACGGTCACAGCCAGGGCAGGCATCACTCTCTCAGTGTAACACGGTCACATCCAGGGCAGGCATCACTCTCTCAGTGTAACACGGTCACAGCCAGGGCAGGCATCACTGTCTCAGTGTAACACGGTCACAGCCAGGGCAGGCATCACTCTCTCAGTGTAACACGGTCACAGCCAGGGCAGGCACCACTCTCCCAGTGTAACACAGTCACAGCCAGGGGAGGAATCACTCTCCCAGTGTAACACAGTCACAGCCAGGGCAGGCATCACATCCTCAGTGTAACACAGTCACAGCCAGGGCAGGCATCACTCTCTCAGTGTAACACAGTCACAGCCAGGGCAGGCATCACGCTCTCAGTGTAACACCGTCACAGCCAGGGCAGGCATCACTCTCTCAGTGTAACACGGTCACAGCCAGGGCAGGCATCACTCTCTCAGTGTAACACGGTCACAGGCCAGGGCAGGCATCACTGTCTCAGTGTAACACGGTCACAGCCAGGGCAGGCATCACTCTCTCAGTGTAACACGGTCACAGCCAGGGCAGGCATCACTCTCTCAGTGTAACACGGTCACAGCCAGGGCAGGCATCACGTCCTCAGTGTAACACGGTCACAGCCAGGGCAGGTATCACTCTCTCAGTGTAACACGGTCACAGCCAGGGCAGGCATCACTCTCTCAGTGTAACACGGTCACAGCCAGGGCAGGCATCACTCTCTCAGTGTAACACGGTCACAGCCAGGGCAGGCATCACATCCTCAGTGTAACACGGTCACGGCCAGGGCAGGCATCACGTCCTCAGTGTAACACGGTCACGGCCAGGGCAGGCATCACTCTCTCAGTGTAACACAGTCACTGCCAGGGCAGGCTTCACTCTCTCAGTGTAACACAGTCACGGCCAGGGCAGGCATCACTCTCAGTGTAACACAGTCACGGCCAGGGCAGGCATCACGTCCTCAGTGTAACACAGTCACGGCCAGGGGAGGCATCACTCTCTCAGTGTAATACAGTCACGGCCAGGGCAGGGATCACTCTCTCAGTGTAACACAGTCACAGCCAGGGCAGGCATCACGTCCTCAGTGTAACAAAGTCACAGCCAGGGGAGGCATCACTCTCTCAGTGTAACACAGTCACAGCCAGGGCAGGCATCACTCTCTCAGTGTAACACAGTCACAGCCAGGGCAGGCATCACATCCTCAGTGTAACACAGTCACAGCCAGGGCAGGAATCACTCTCTCAGTGTAACACAGTCACAGCCAGGGCAGGCACCACTCTCTCAGTGTAACACAGTCACAGCCAGGGGAGGCATCACTCTCTCAGTGTAACACAGTCACAGCCAGGGCAGGCATCACGTCCTCAGTGTAACACAGTCACAGCCAGGGCAGGCATCACTCTCTCAGTGTAACACAGTCACAGCCAGGGGAGGCATCTCTCTCTCAGTGTAACAAAGTCACGGCCAGAGCAGGCATCACGTCCTCAGTGTAACACAGTCACGGCCCTGGCAGGCTTCACTCTCTCAGTGTAACACAGTCACGGCAAGGGGAGGCATCACTCTCTCAGTGTAACACAGTCACGGCCAGGGCAGGCATCACTCTCTCAGTGTAACACAGTCACGGCCAGGGCAGGCATCACGTCCTCAGTGTAACACAGTCACGGCCAGGGCAGGCATCACGTCCTCAGTGTAACACAGTCACGGCCAGGGCAAGCATCACGTCCTCAGTGTAACACAGTCACGGCCAGGGCAGGCATCACTCTCTCAGTGTAACACAGTCACAGCCAGGGCAGGCATCACGTCCTCAGTGTAACACAGTCACAGCCAGGGCAGGCATCACTCTCTCAGTTTAACACAGTCACAGCCAGGGCAGGCATCACTCTCTCAGTGTAACACAGTCACAGCCAGGGCAGGCATCACTCTCTCAGTGTAACACAGTCACAGCCAGGGCAGGCATCACTCTCTCAGTGTAACACAGTCACAGCCAGG
Source organism: Taudactylus pleione (assembly GCA_031769625.1). Lineage (NCBI taxonomy): Eukaryota > Metazoa > Chordata > Amphibia > Anura > Myobatrachidae > Taudactylus > Taudactylus pleione. Next base: position 400,650 of record JAUIMM010000280.1, read on the forward strand.
GCAGGCATCACTCTCTCAGTGTAACACAGTCACAGCCAGGGCAGGCATCACTCTCTCAGTGTAACACAGTCACAGCCAGGGCAGGCATCACGTCCTCAGTGTAACACAGTCACAGCCAGGGCAGGCATCACGTCCTCAGTGTAACACAGTCACAGCCAGGGCAGGCATCACGTCCTCAGTGTAACACAGTCACAGCCAGGGCAGGTAACACATCCTCAGTGTAACACAGTCACAGCCAGGGCAGGTAACACATCCTCAGTGTAACACAGTCACTGCCAGGGAAGGCATCATGTCCTCAGTGTAACACAGTCACAGCCAGGGGAGGCATCACTCTCTCAGTGTAACACAGTCACAGCCAGGGCAGGCATCATGTCCTCAGTGTAACACAGTCACAGCCAGGGCAGGTATCACGTCCTCAGTGTAACACAGTCACAGCCAGGGCAGGAATCACTCTCTCAGTGTAACACAGTCACAGCCAGGGCAGGAATCACTCTATCAGTGTAACACAGTCACAGCCAGGGCAGGCATCACTCATTCAGTGTAACACAGTGACAGCCAGGGCAGGCATCACGTCCTCAGTGTAACACAGTCACAGCCAGGGCAGGCATCACGTCCTCAGTGTAACACAGTCACAGCCAGGGCAGGCATCACGTCCTCAGTGTAACACAGTCACAGCCAGGGCAGGTATCACGTCCTCAGTGTAACACAGTCACAGCCAGGGCAGGCATCACTCTCTCAGTGTAACACAGTCACAGCCAGGGCAGGCATCACGTCCTCAGTGTAACACAGTCACAGCCAGGGCAGGCACCACTCTCTCAGTGTAACACAGTCACAGCCAGGGCAGGCATCACGTCCTCAGTGTAACACAGTCACAGCCAGGGCAGGTATCACGTCCTCAGTGTAACACAGTCACAGCCAGGGCAGGAATCACTCTCTCAGTGTAACACAGTCACAGCCAGGGCAGGCATCACTCTCTCAGTGCAACACAGTCACAGCCAGGGGAGGCATCACTCTCTCAGTGTAACACAGTCACAGCCAGGGCAGGCATCACTCTCTCAGTGTAACACAGTCACAGCCAGGGCAGGCATCACGTCCTCAGTGTAACACAGTCACAGCCAGGGCAGGTAACACATCCTCAGTGTAACACAGTCACAGCCAGGGCAGGTAACACATCCTCAGTGTAACACAGTCACTGCCAGGGAAGGCATCATGTCCTCAGTGTAACACAGTCACAGCCAGGGGAGGCATCACTCTCTCAGTGTAACACAGTCACAGCCAGGGCAGGCATCATGTCCTCAGTGTAACACAGTCACAGCCAGGGCAGGTATCACGTCCTCAGTGTAACACAGTCACAGCCAGGGCAGGAATCACTCTCTCAGTGTAACACAGTCACAGCCAGGGCAGGAATCACTCTATCAGTGTAACACAGTCACAGCCAGGGCAGGCATCACTCATTCAGTGTAACACAGTGACAGCCAGGGCAGGCATCACGTCCTCAGTGTAACACAGTCACAGCCAGGGCAGGCATCACGTCCTCAGTGTAACACAGTCACAGCCAGGGCAGGCATCACGTCCTCAGTGTAACACAGTCACAGCCAGGGCAGGTATCACGTCCTCAGTGTAACACAGTCACAGCCAGGGCAGGCATCACTCTCTCAGTGTAACACAGTCACAGCCAGGGCAGGCATCACGTCCTCAGTGTAACACAGTCACAGCCAGGGCAGGCACCACTCTCTCAGTGTAACACAGTCACAGCCAGGGCAGGCATCACGTCCTCAGTGTAACACAGTCACAGCCAGGGCAGGTATCACGTCCTCAGTGTAACACAGTCACAGCCAGGGCAGGAATCACTCTCTCAGTGTAACACAGTCACAGCCAGGGCAGGCATCACTCTCTCAGTGCAACACAGTCACAGCCAGGGGAGGCATCACTCTCTCAGTGTAACACAGTCACAGCCAGGGCAGGCATCACTCTCTCAGTGTAACACAGTCACAGCCAGGGCAGGCATCACTCTCTCAGTGTAACACAGTCACAGCCAGGGCAGGCATCACTCTCTCAGTGTAACACAGTGACAGCCAGGGGAGGCATCACTCTCTCAGTGTAACACAGTCACAGCCAGGGCAGGCATCACGTCCTCAGTGTAACACAGTCACAGCCAGGGCAGGCATCACGTCCTCAGTGTAACACAGTCACAGCCAGGGCAGGCATCACGTCCTCAGTGTAACACAGTCACAGCCAGGGCAGGTAACACATCCTCAGTGTAACACAGTCACAGCCAGGGGAGGCATCATGTCCTCAGTGTAACACAGTCACAGCCAGGGCAGGTAACACATCCTCAGTGTAACACAGTCACTGCCAGGGAAGGCATCATGTCCTCAGTGTAACACAGTCACAGCCAGGGCAGGCATCACTCTCTCAGTGTAACACAGTCACAGCCAGGGCAGGCATCATGTCCTCAGTGTAACACAGTCACAGCCAGGGGAGGCATCACTCTCTCAGTGTAACACAGTCACAGCCAGGGCAGGCATCATGTCCTCAGTGTAACACAGTCACAGCCAGGGCAGGTATCACGTCCTCAGTGTAACACAGTGACAGCCAGGGCAGGCATCACTCATTCAGTGTAACACAGTAACAGCCAGAGCAGGCATCACGTCCTCAGTGTAACACAGTCACAGCCAGGGCAGGTATCACGTCCTCAGTGTAACACAGTCACAGCCAGGGCATGCATCACGTCCTCAGTGTAACACAGTCACAGCCAGGGCAGGCATCAAGTCCTCAGTGTAACACAGTCACAGCCAGGGCAGGCACCACTCTCTCAGTGTAACACAGTCACAGCCAGGGCAGGCATCACTCTCTCAGTGCAACACAGTCACAGCCAGGGGAGGCATCACTCTCTCAGTGTAACACAGTCACAGCCAGGGCAGGCATCACTCTCTTAGTGTAACACAGTCACAGCCAGGGCAGGCATCACGTCCTCAGTGTAACACAGTCACAGCCAGGGCAGGAATCACTCTCTCAGTGTAACACAGTCACAGCCAGGGCAGGCATCACTCATTCAGTGTAACACAGTGACAGCCAGGGCAGGCATCACGTCCTCAGTGTAACACAGTCACAGCCAGGGCAGGTATCACGTCCTCAGTGTAACACAGTCACAGCCAGGGCAGGCATCACGTCCTCAGTGTAACACAGTCACAGCCAGGGCAGGTATCACGTCCTCAGTGTAACACAGTCACAGCCAGGGCAGGCATCACTCTCTCAGTGTAACACAGTCACAGCCAGGGCAGGCATCACGTCCTCAGTGTAACACAGTCACAGCCAGGGCAGGCACCACTCTCTCAGTGTAACACAGTCACAGCCAGGGCAGGCATCACGTCCTCAGTGTAACACAGTCACAGCCAGGGCAGGTATCACGTCCTCAGTGTAACACAGTCACAGCCAGGGCAGGAATCACTCTCTCAGTGTAACACAGTCACAGCCAGGGCAGGCATCACTCTCTCAGTGCAACACAGTCACAGCCAGGGGAGGCATCACTCTCTCAGTGTAACACAGTCACAGCCAGGGCAGGCATCACTCTCTCAGTGTAACACAGTCACAGCCAGGGCAGGAATCACTCTCTCAGTGTAACACAGTCACAGCCAGGGCAGGCATCACTCTCTCAGTGCAACACAGTCACAGCCAGGGGAGGCATCACTCTCTCAGTGTAACACAGTCACAGCCAGGGCAGGCATCACTCTCTCAGTGTAACACAGTCACAGCCAGGGCAGGCATCACTCTCTCAGTGTAACACAGTCACAGCCAGGGCAGGCATCACTCTCTCAGTGTAACACAGTGACAGCCAGGGGAGGCATCACTCTCTCAGTGTAACACAGTCACAGCCAGGGCAGGCATCACGTCCTCAGTGTAACACAGTCACAGCCAGGGCAGGCATCACGTCCTCAGTGTAACACAGTCACAGCCAGGGCAGGCATCACGTCCTCAGTGTAACACAGTCACAGCCAGGGCAGGTAACACATCCTCAGTGTAACACAGTCACAGCCAGGGGAGGCATCATGTCCTCAGTGTAACACAGTCACAGCCAGGGCAGGTAACACATCCTCAGTGTAACACAGTCACTGCCAGGGAAGGCATCATGTCCTCAGTGTAACACAGTCACAGCCAGGGCAGGCATCACTCTCTCAGTGTAACACAGTCACAGCCAGGGCAGGCATCATGTCCTCAGTGTAACACAGTCACAGCCAGGGGAGGCATCACTCTCTTAGTGTAACACAGTCACAGCCAGGGCAGGCATCATGTCCTCAGTGTAACACAGTCACAGCCAGGGCAGGTATCACGTCCTCAGTGTAACACAGTGACAGCCAGGGCAGGCATCACTCATTCAGTGTAACACAGTAACAGCCAGGGCAGGCATCACGTCCTCAGTGTAACACAGTCACAGCCAGGGCAGGTATCACGTCCTCAGTGTAACACAGTCACAGCCAGGGCATGCATCACGTCCTCAGTGTAACACAGTCACAGCCAGGGCAGGCATCACGTCCTCAGTGTAACACAGTCACAGCCAGGGCAGGCACCACTCTCTCAGTGCAACACAGTCACAGCCAGGGGAGGCATCACTCTCTCAGTGTAACACAGTCACAGCCAGGGCAGGCATCACTCTCTTAGTGTAACACAGTCACAGCCAGGGCAGGCATCACGTCCTCAGTGTAACACAGTCACAGCCAGGGCAGGCATCACTCTCTCAGTGTAACGCAGTCACAGCCAGGGCAGGGATCACTCTCTCTGCACACCGGTGACAGCCATTTTTACACTCTGCATTTATAGCAAACATAGGGCGGGTTTGGCAAACACTGCAATGAATAGAGGAAATGGAGATTTCTCAGCTGCCAAACCGTGGCTAAGCGCAGGGCTTCCTATGCCGTAAATCACTGCAGACATTTTGCAATCTGTATGAAGCTGCTGCGCAGCTCCATAGCCCCAGCCCTGAGAACCTTCCTTACACGGATATCTGTGGTTCCCTGATGATAGAAAAGCATCACAGAATCTTTAACCAAAGACCCCTCTGCCTATAATCTGTGTAACTCATCTGACACCTTCCCTAATCATCTTGTAAGTACTGTTTAGAATTATCCAGAAGTTATTCACTGTCAGCTGCCATATATTAATGACAGCAACACCCAGGAACACCCACTAAAATTGCCTCTGTGTCCGAATGCGTTCTGCCTATCCCCGGCGGTAGCCATCCGGACGCATGAAAACATCCGCCGCTTATGTCCAATGTCACAACAGCGTCCACCTCTGCAATATGCCCACAGCGTTTTAAGCGCACTGGGCGACCGATTGCGTTCGCTTACTGATAGCGCTCTCTCTGCATATACAAAGGTCAAAAGCGTCTGCCTCTAGGCACGGGCACTTTGATTTGCGCACATGCAGCTAGATTCCCGTTGGGGAGCACAGCAGCAGAGGGTTGTGCAGAGTAGGGATGGCCATTGAACGTGTCACCACCAATGGTGCCATCGGTACATCAGTGGCAGGAAACCAAATGCTATAAGTCACCTCAATGCGACAGGCCAATCAGGGAAGAGGGTGGAGCTAAATAATGCGATGTGGGGGCTAAGGGTCTGACTCACAGATGTGCGATATTCCAATATTTACGCAGCTGAGCGATTACTGGTCAACTGCGCATGCGTCACTGCCGCACTACACGCGCACCAAGGTACCTTTGTGATGCCGATTGCAGTGATGATTACTTCGCAAAGTGACTGGCAGTCAGGGACCGTTTAGGGGAGATAACGGGGAGTGTCGGCAAAAACCGCAGGTGCGTCCGGCCGATTTCGGGGCGTGTCGCAGTCTGCAATCCCGAACACAAACAAAATGGTTCCGATGTCTCAGTCCAGGCGGCCATTCTGCGTGACTATAGGGTTACACAGACGGCCGATTATATAATTATCTGAGACGGCGGCTGTGTATTCCTGTGCACTTACTTAGATCTGCGAAGCGGCTGGTGGACGCCTCAGCACATTACCAGGCGGCTTCAGCATTAGCAGGTTTTCGCACATTGGCGCCCATCTCTGAGTCGTGCCACATCTCTGAGTCATGCCATAAGCTCAGTGCCACATCTCTGAGTCATGCCATAACCTCAGTGCCACATCTCTGAGTCAGGCCATAAGCTCAGTGCCACATCTCCGAGTCATGCCATAAGCTCAGTGGCACATCTCTGAGTCATGCCATACGCTCAGTGCCACATCTCTGAGTCATGCCATAAGATCAGTGCCACATCTCTGAGTCATGCCATAAGCTCAGTGCCACATCTCTGAGTCATGCCATAAGCTCAGTGCCACATCTCTGAGTCATGCCATAAGCTCAGTGCCACATCTCTGAGTCATGCCATAAGCTCAGTGCCACATCTAGTCATGCCATACGCTCAGCGCCCACATCTCCGAGTCAGGCCATAAGCTCAGTGCCACATCTCCGAGTCATGCCATAAGCTCAGTGCCACATCTCTGAGTCATGCCATATGCTCAGTGCCAAATCTCTGAGTCATGCCATAAGCTCAGTGCCACATCTCCGAGTCATGCCATAAGCTCAGTGCCACATTTAGTCATGCCATAACCTCAGTGCCACATCTGAGTCATGCCATAAACTCAGCGCCCACATCTCCGAGTCGGCCATAAGCTCAGTGTCACATCTCCGAGTCATGCCATAAGCTCAGTGCCACAGTTACTCATGCCATAACCTCAGTGCCACATCTGAGTCATGCCATAAGCTCAGCGCCCACATCTCCGAGTCGGCCATAAGCTCAGTGCCACATCTCCGAGTCATGCCATAAGCTCAGTGCCACATCTTCGAGTCATGCCATAAGCTCAGTGCCACATCTCCGAGTCATGCCATATGCTCAGTGCCACATCTCCGAGTCATGCCATAAGCTCAGTGCCACATCTCTGAGTCATGCCATAAGCTCAGTGCCACATCTCCGAGTCATGCCATAAGCTCAGCGGCCACATCTCCGAGTCATGCCATAAGCTCAGCGCCCACATCTCCGAGTCATGCCAAAAGCTCAGTGCCACATCTCCGAGTCATGCCATACGCTCAGTGCCACATCTCTGAGTCATGCCATAAGCTCAGTGCCACATCTCTGAGTCATGCCATAAGCTCAGTGCCACATCTAGTCATGCCATAAGCTCAGCGCCCACATCTCCGAGTCAGGCCATACGATCAGTGCCACATCTCTGAGTCATGCCATAAGCTCAGTGCCACATCTCTGAGTCATGCCATAAGCTCAGTGCCACATCTAGTCATGCCATAAGCTCAGTGCCACATCTCCGAGTCATGCCATAACCTCAGTGCAACATCTCCGAGTCATGCCATAAGCTCAGCGCCCACATCTCTGAGTCAGGCCATAAGCTCAGTGCTACATCTCTGTCATGCCATAAGCTCAGTGCCACATCTCTGAGTTATGCCATAAGCTCAGTGCCATATCTCTGAGTCATGCCATAACCTCAGTGCCACATCTTTGAGTCATGCCATACGCTCAGTGCCACATCTCTGAGTCATGCCATATGCTCAGTCCCACATCTCTGAGTCATGCCATAAGCTCAGTGCCACATCTCTGAGTTATGCCATAAGCTCAGTGCCACATCTCTGAGTTATGCCATAAGCTCAGTGCCACATCAGTGCCATATGCTCAGTGTCACATGCCATATGCTCAGTGTCACATGTCTGAGTCATGCCACATCTCTGAGTCATGGCGTAAGCTCAGTGCCACGTCTCTGAGTCATGCCATAAGCTCAGTGCCACATCTCTGAATCATGCCATACGCTGAGTGCCACATCTCTGCCATCCATGGTGGGGAAACACTGGACCTACACCATCAATGGCAAAACCATCAACTATCGGTGGCAAACCATAGACCATGATGATTGGCCCTCCCTGGCACAGAGTAGGGCAGCTGGGCAGAGGGATGGCATTCTGAGCAATGCACAGGCTGGGATTCTATACGAGCCTGACCCCCCCTCACCTCGGCCCAAATCCTCAAATAGTCCCAGTGCTAAACAGCCTATAACAGGGAGACCACGCGGCCCAGGCGGGTCACCGCGGGTGCGTTCAGTCTGATGTACGGCCAAAACTCAACCTAAATCTGGTTATTCAGGACAAATGACCGGGCCTTAGTGCGGGGCTGAGGAAACTCATCTAACCAGATAGTTACAGTAGCATCAACAGCAACAATCACCTGGAGACAAAGGAACATCAATGAGCTTCATAATCTGCAGACTCGTGTCACAGTCACATGTCACCAGTCACCTGCGATTACTGCAAGGAAACCATCATTCTGTAACCACTATACAGCCACAGTATAATGATAATAGCCGGGTGCTGAGCCTGTAAGTGACGCCTTTGATTTTAATGAGGCTTCATAACAAAGGGACAACGGGAAAATGAGATGTAATAACTCCAGGAGCGACGTCTGTAGCACAGGAAGATGTAGCGCCCCGAATATTCATGTAATACGTCTCTGATAGAGCGGCCGATACCTTATCCAGCAAACAGCAGTATAGGCTGACACTAATAAGTGACACTGCGCTGCTTAGATGGGCCCTGATACGCCCACGTTTTATATGTACATGGATTGGAAAATTCACTAGGTTCAGTTGATTGGTCGGTGACAGCGCTATTTTCACTTTTGGAAGATTAAATATGTACATTTCATTATTTTATTTTGTACACACTGGTGGGGATGTAGAAACAAATTATAATCACATTTACATCTAGCAACAGAATTGTCCTCGTCTGGCAATCACCGCCGCCATCCACTTACACTCTATGTACAGCAGCCGTAACGACACCGGTTACTATAGCAACCACAGTCCAAACGCCGCTCTGCCGATGTAAATGATGTTTTCCCCTCTTGATTAGAGAAGAAAAACAAATGTATAAAGAAAAGCAATTCGCCGATGCTGTACTGACGCTACCACGTGTCGCTGTCGCTGATGGGCCATTAGTCATCATTATGGGGCCTATTTATCATTCTATATTTGCGGCATGTTTTCAGGGGATGCTTGCAGATAATAAGTAACACCACAATGTATCCGATACCTGCTGCTATCCCTCCATTTCCCACAGCAGCCGTCGCCCCCAAAGGTTTCTATGGCGGACGCAAAGCTGTCACATTTATCACGCAGAGTTTGGCCCCCGCAGATAATGGCATCTGAAGATGGTGTTAGCCGCAGTAGCCTAAGAAGTGGACTACACCTCGCAAAATTTACCAGGAGAGGGTCCCCAGCATTGGCCGCCGCACATGGAGACCGTGCAGGTGCAGGAGTATTGATGCAGCAGATCCTGCCCTCTTACCTGCGGGGGACTGTCCCTGCGCCTGCTCAATTAATCTGGCACATGAGCAGCGGTGGCGCCGGGCATTTGCACGCATAACACCATCTTCTCGGCGCTGCATTGGTTACCTGATAGGCAGAGCAGTGGCGTCCACTGCAAGCCGCTCTGCTGATCGCAGGCCGGATTGGCAGTCCCAGGGGGAGTAGACCCCTCCCCCTGGGGCTGCCTGTCTTCAGCGTGACTGGCAGGTGGCGCTTCCAATGGGAAGCCACCTTCAGTCACAGAGGAGCCAGTGCAGGCACGGACAGCAACTAGCTCACTGAAGTGGCGGATTTCACTGGGGGGAGCTGCAGCCTCGCAGCCCCTAGGTAAGATCCGCCACTGGTTGTATTACTTACCATGCTTTCCTTAGGATTGTATAAGTACTAATAATTTAGGAGTGACGCCGTTTGCAGGGGTCTGTTTAAGCAGCCATGCGCAGCTTCGTACACTAGGGGGCGACGAAACACTTTGACAGACATTTTCCATCTAAAGCGCCTGTAATTCTCTATGGGGCAGATTCAATCAGCTGAGAGTTGGCTGAAAATTGCTTAACGCGGGTTTAAAAAGCTGCAGCCGCGACTTGTTGTTATTCCAGCAGATATCTCAGTTACGTTAATGCAGATCACAATGGGGATTTATGCTGATTTTAGATTGCAGCTCCAGACTAGGCGAAAAAGTAACAAAAAATCTTTAATTTAAGGCAAATATGTCGGGACACAGGCTGATGTAGGCTGAGGTGTAAATGATGTGGGGTATATAGGCTAAGGTGTAAATGATGTGGGGTATATAGGCTGAGGTGTAAATGATGTGGGACGTGTGTGTAGAGGTCCTGTATTGATGGGAAATGGGTGTAATTATGTGGGACATGTATGTAGATTGTAATAAAGTGCGACATGTATGTTGGTTGCTGTATTGGTGGGAAAGGAGTAGAATGATATGGGACATGTACGTAGAGGTGTAAGGATGTGGGACATGTATGCAGAGATGTAATGATGTGGGACATGTATGTAGAGGTGTCATGAAGTAAGACATGTATGCAGAGGTGTCATGATGTGGGACATGTAGTAGAGGTGTAGTGATGTGGGACATGTATGCAGAGGTGTAATGATGTGGGACATGTATGTAGAGGTGTAATTATGTGGGACATGTATGTAGAGGTGTCATGATGTGAGACATGTATGCAGAGGTGTAATGATGTGGGACATGTATGCAGAGGTGTCATGATGTGATAATGATGTGGGATATGTATGCAGAGGTGTAATGATATGGTACATGTATGTAGATTGTAATGTAATGATGTGGGACATGTATGCAGAGGTGTAATGATGTGGGACATGTATGCAGAGGTGTCATGATGTGGGACATGTATGCAGAGGTGATAATGATGTGGGATATGTATGCAGAGGTGTAATGATGTGGGACATGTATGCAGAGATGTAATGAGGTGGGACATGTATGTAGAGATGTAATGATGTGGGACATGTATGTAGAGATGTAATGATGTGGGGCATGTATGTAGAGATGTAATGATGTGGGACATGTATGTAGAGATGTAATGATGTGGGACATGTATGCAGAGATGTAATGATGTGGGACATGTATGCAGAGGTGTCATGATGTGATAATGATGTGGGACATGTATGCAGAGGTGTAATGATGTGGGACATGTATGCAGAGGTGTCATGATGTGAGACATGTATGCAGAGGTGTCATGATGTGGGACATGTATGCAGAGGTGTAATGATGTGGGACATGTATGCAGAGGTGTAATGATGTGGGACATGTATGCAGAGATGTAATGATGTGGGACATGTATGCAGAGGTGTCATGATGTGGGACATGTATGCAGAGGTGTAATGATGTGGGACATGTATGCACAGGTGTAATGATGTGGGATATGTATGCAGAGGTGGAATGATATGGTACTGTATGTAGATTGTAATGTAATGATGTGGGACATGTATGCAGAGGTGTAATGATGTGGGACATGTATGTAGAGATGTAATGATGTGGGACATGTAGAGATGTAATGATGTGGGACATGTAGAGGTGTAATGATGTGGGACATGTATGTAGAGATGTAATGATGTGGGACATGTAGAGATGTAATGATGTGGGACATGTATGTAGAGATGTAATGAGGTGGGACATGTATGTAGAGATGTAATGATGTGGGACATGTATGTAGAGATGTAATGATGTGGGACATGTATGTAGAGATGTAATGATGTGGGACATGTTGTGTATTGATGGCAAAGGGGTTCCTGAACTTGCAGATGGGAGTTACAGGTGTTTTTCCACCTTTCTATAAACTTGTATATAGACACTTATATATCACCATAGATCAGCGATTCCCAAACTGTTTTGAATCAGGGCGCCCTAGAGTATCAGCAATGTTATCATGGCACCATAGCGTATCAGCATTCTTTTCATGGCACCATAGCGTATCAGCATTGTTATCACGGCACCACAGAGTATCAGCATTGTTATCACGGCACCATAGAGTATCAGCATTGTTATCACGGCACCATAGAGTATCAGCATTGTTATCACGGCACCATAGAGTATCAGCATTGTTATCACGGCACCATAGAGTATCAGCATTGTTATCACGGCACCATAGCGTATCAGCATTGTTATCACGGCACCATAGAGTATCAGCAGTGTTATCACGGTACCATAGAGTATCAGCATTGTTATCACGGCACCATAGCGTATCAGCATTGTTATCACGGCACCATAGCGTATCAGCATTGTTATCACGGCACCCTAGCGTATCAGCATTGTTATCACGGCACCCTAGAGTATCAGCATTGCTATCACGGCACCCTAGAGTATCAGCATTGTTATCACGGCACCCTAGAGTATCAGCATTCTTTTCACGGCACCCTAGAGTATCAGCATTGTTATCACGGCACCACAGAGTATCAGCATTCTTTTCACGGCACCACAGAGTATCAGCATTGTTATCACGGTACCACAGAGTATCAGCATTGTTATAACGGCACCACAGAGTATCAGCATTGTTATCACGGCACCACAGAGTATCAGCAGTGTTATCACGGCACCACAGAGTATCAGCAGTGTTATCACGGCACCACAGAGTATCAGCATTGTTATCATGGCACCCTAGAGTATCAGCATTCTTTTCATGGCACCCTAGAGTATCAGCATTGTTATCATGGCACCATAGCGTATCAGCATTGTTATCATGGCACCATAGCGTATCAGCATTGTTATCATGGCACCCTAGAGTATCAGCATTGTTATCATGGCACCCTAGAGTATCAGCATTGTTATCATGGCACCCTAGAGTATCAGCATTCTGTTCATGGCACCATAGAGTATCAGCTATCATGGCACCATAGAGTATCAGCATTGTTATCATGGCACCCTAGAGTATCAGCATTGTTATCATGGCACCCTAGAGTATCAGCATTCTTTTCATGGCACCATAGAGTATCAGCATTGTTATCATGGCACCATAGAGTATCAGCATTGTCATCATGGCACCATAGAGTATCAGCATTGTCATCATGGCACCATAGCGTATCAGCATTCTTTTCACGGCACCATAGCGTATCAGCATTGTTATCACGGCACCATAGAGTATCAGCATTGTTATCACGGCACCATAGAGTATCAGCATTGTTATCACGGCACCATAGAGTATCAGCAGTGTTATCACGGCACCATAGCGTATCAGCATTGTTATCACGGCACCATAGCGTATCAGCATTGTTATCACGGCACCATAGCGTATCAGCATTGTTATCACGGCACCCTAGCGTATCAGCATTGTTATCACGGCACCCTAGAGTATCAGCATTGTTATCACGGCACCCTAGAGTATCAGCATTGTTATCACGGCACCATAGAGTAACAGCATTCTTTTCACGGCACCATAGCGTATCAGCATTCTTTTCACGGCACCATAGAGTATCAGCATTGTTTTCACGGCACCATAGAGTATCAGCATTCTTTTCTCGGCACCACAGCGTATCAGCATTGTTATCACGGCACCACAGCGTATCAGCATTCTTTTCACGGCACCACAGAGTATCAGCATTGTTATCACGGCACCACAGCGTATCAGCATTGTTATCACGGCACCACAGCGTATCTGCATTGTTATCACGGCACCACAGCGTATCAGCATTCTTTTCACGGCACCACAGAGTATCAGCATTGTTATCACGGCACCACAGAGTATCAGCATTGTTATAACAGCACCACAGAGTATCAGCATTTTTATCACGGCACCACAGAGTATCAGCAGTGTTATCACGGCACCACAGAGTATCAGCATTGTTATCATGGCACCCTAGAGTATCAGCATTCTTTTCATGGCACCCTAGAGTATCAGCATTCTTTTCATGGCACCCTAGAGTATCAGCATTGTTATCATGGCACCATAGCGTATCAGCATTGTTATCATGGCACCATAGCGTATCAGCATTGTTATCATGGTACCCTAGAGTATCAGCATTGTTATCATGGCACCCTAGAGTATCAGCATTGTTATCATGGCACCCTAGAGTATCAGCATTCTGTTCATGGCACCCTAGAGTATCAGCATTGTTATCATGGCACCATAGAGTATCAGCATTGTTATCATGGCACCCTAGAGTATCAGCTATCATGGCACCATAGAGTATCAGCATTGTTATCATGGCACCATAGAATATCAGCATTGTTATCATGGCACCCTAGAGTATCAGCTATCATGGCACCATAGAGTATCAGCATTGTTATCACGGCACCATAGAGTATCAGCATTGTTATCACGGCACCACAGCGTATCAGCATTCTTTTCACGGCACCACAGAGTATCAGCATTGTTATCACGGCACCACAGAGTATCAGCATTGTTATCACGGCACCACAGAGTATCAGCAGTGTTATCACGGCACCACAGAGTATCAGCATTGTTATCATGGCACCCTAGAGTATCAGCATTCTTTTCATGGCACCATAGAGTATCAGCATTGTTATCATGGCACCATAGAGTATCAGCATTGTCATCATGGCACCATAGCGTATCAGCATTCTTTTCACGGCACCATAGCGTATCAGCATTGTTATCACGGCACCATAGAGTATCAGCATTGTTATCACGGCACCATAGAGTATCAGCATTGTTATCACGGCACCCTAGAGTATCAGCATTCTTTTCACGGCACCCTAGAGTATCAGCATTGTTATCACGGCACCACAGCGCATCAGCATTGTTATCACGGCACCACAGAGTATCAGCATTGTTATCACGGCACCACAGCGTATCAGCATTCTTTTCACGGCACCACAGAGTATCAGCATTGTTATCACGGCACCACAGCGTATCAGGATTGTTATCACGGCACCACAGAGTATCAGCATTGTTATCACATCACCCTAGAGTATCAGCATTCTTTTCATGGCACCCTAGAGTATCAGCATTGTTATCATGGCACCATAGCGCATCAGCATTGTTATCACGGCACCATAGCGTATCAGCATTGTTATCACGGCACCCTAGAGTATCAGCATTGTTATCACGGCACCCTAGAGTATCAGCATTGTTATCACGGCACCCTAGAGTATCAGCATTCTTTTCACGGCACCCTAGAGTATCAGCATTGTTATCACGGCACCACAGAGTATCAGCATTCTTTTCACGGCACCACAGAGTATCAGCATTGTTATCACGGTACCACAGAGTATCAGCATTGTTATAACGGCACCACAGAGTATCAGCATTGTTATCACGGCACCACAGAGTATCAGCAGTGTTATCACGGCACCACAGAGTATCAGCAGTGTTATCACGGCACCACAGAGTATCAGCATTGTTATCATGGCACCCTAGAGTATCAGCATTCTTTTCATGGCACCCTAGAGTATCAGCATTGTTATCATGGCACCATAGCGTATCAGCATTGTTATCATGGCACCATAGCGTATCAGCATTGTTATCATGGCACCCTAGAGTATCAGCATTGTTATCATGGCACCCTAGAGTATCAGCATTGTTATCATGGCACCCTAGAGTATCAGCATTCTGTTCATGGCACCATAGAGTATCAGCTATCATGGCACCATAGAGTATCAGCATTGTTATCATGGCACCCTAGAGTATCAGCATTGTTATCATGGCACCCTAGAGTATCAGCATTCTTTTCATGGCACCATAGAGTATCAGCATTGTTATCATGGCACCATAGAGTATCAGCATTGTCATCATGGCACCATAGAGTATCAGCATTGTCATCATGGCACCATAGCGTATCAGCATTCTTTTCACGGCACCATAGCGTATCAGCATTGTTATCACGGCACCATAGAGTATCAGCATTGTTATCACGGCACCATAGAGTATCAGCATTGTTATCACGGCACCATAGAGTATCAGCAGTGTTATCACGGCACCATAGCGTATCAGCATTGTTATCACGGCACCATAGCGTATCAGCATTGTTATCACGGCACCATAGCGTATCAGCATTGTTATCACGGCACCCTAGCGTATCAGCATTGTTATCACGGCACCCTAGAGTATCAGCATTGTTATCACGGCACCCTAGAGTATCAGCATTGTTATCACGGCACCATAGAGTAACAGCATTCTTTTCACGGCACCATAGCGTATCAGCATTCTTTTCACGGCACCATAGAGTATCAGCATTGTTTTCACGGCACCATAGAGTATCAGCATTCTTTTCTCGGCACCACAGCGTATCAGCATTGTTATCACGGCACCACAGCGTATCAGCATTCTTTTCACGGCACCACAGAGTATCAGCATTGTTATCACGGCACCACAGCGTATCAGCATTGTTATCACGGCACCACAGCGTATCTGCATTGTTATCACGGCACCACAGCGTATCAGCATTCTTTTCACGGCACCACAGAGTATCAGCATTGTTATCACGGCACCACAGAGTATCAGCATTGTTATAACAGCACCACAGAGTATCAGCATTTTTATCACGGCACCACAGAGTATCAGCAGTGTTATCACGGCACCACAGAGTATCAGCATTGTTATCATGGCACCCTAGAGTATCAGCATTCTTTTCATGGCACCCTAGAGTATCAGCATTCTTTTCATGGCACCCTAGAGTATCAGCATTGTTATCATGGCACCATAGCGTATCAGCATTGTTATCATGGCACCATAGCGTATCAGCATTGTTATCATGGCACCCTAGAGTATCAGCATTGTTATCATGGCACCCTAGAGTATCAGCATTGTTATCATGGCACCCTAGAGTATCAGCATTCTGTTCATGGCACCCTAGAGTATCAGCATTGTTATCATGGCACCATAGAGTATCAGCATTGTTATCATGGCACCCTAGAGTATCAGCTATCATGGCACCATAGAGTATCAGCATTGTTATCATGGCACCATAGAATATCAGCATTGTTATCATGGCACCCTAGAGTATCAGCTATCATGGCACCATAGAGTATCAGCATTGTTATCACGGCACCATAGAGTATCAGCATTGTTATCACGGCACCACAGCGTATCAGCATTCTTTTCACGGCACCACAGAGTATCAGCATTGTTATCACGGCACCACAGAGTATCAGCATTGTTATCACGGCACCACAGAGTATCAGCAGTGTTATCACGGCACCACAGAGTATCAGCATTGTTATCATGGCACCCTAGAGTATCAGCATTCTTTTCATGGCACCATAGAGTATCAGCATTGTTATCATGGCACCATAGAGTATCAGCATTGTCATCATGGCACCATAGCGTATCAGCATTCTTTTCACGGCACCATAGCGTATCAGCATTGTTATCACGGCACCATAGAGTATCAGCATTGTTATCACGGCACCATAGAGTATCAGCATTGTTATCACGGCACCCTAGAGTATCAGCATTCTTTTCACGGCACCCTAGAGTATCAGCATTGTTATCACGGCACCACAGCGCATCAGCATTGTTATCACGGCACCACAGAGTATCAGCATTGTTATCACGGCACCACAGCGTATCAGCATTCTTTTCACGGCACCACAGAGTATCAGCATTGTTATCACGGCACCACAGCGTATCAGGATTGTTATCACGGCACCACAGAGTATCAGCATTGTTATCACATCACCCTAGAGTATCAGCATTCTTTTCATGGCACCCTAGAGTATCAGCATTGTTA
This sequence comes from Taudactylus pleione, assembly GCA_031769625.1. Classification (NCBI taxonomy): domain Eukaryota; kingdom Metazoa; phylum Chordata; class Amphibia; order Anura; family Myobatrachidae; genus Taudactylus; species Taudactylus pleione. The sequence goes on from JAUIMM010000280.1 coordinate 418,172, forward strand.
TCATGGCACCATAGCGCATCAGCATTGTTATCACGGCACCCTAGCGTATCAGCATTGTTATCACGGCACCCTAGAGTATCAGCATTGTTATCACGGCACCCTAGAGTATCAGCATTGTTATCACGGCACCCTAGAGTATCAGCATTCTTTTCACGGCACCACAGCGTATCAGCATTGTTATCACGGCACCACAGCGTATCTGCATTGTTATCACGGCACCACAGCGTATCAGCATTCTTTTCACGGCACCCCAGAGTATCAGCATTGTTATCACGGCACCACAGAGTATCAGCATTGTTATAACGGCACCACAGAGTATCAGCATTGTTATCACGGCACCACAGAGTATCAGCAGTGTTATCACGGCACCACAGAGTATCAGCATTGTTATCATGGCACCCTAGAGTATCAGCATTCTTTTCATGGCACCCTAGAGTATCAGCATTCTTTTCATGGCACCCTAGAGTATCAGCATTGTTATCATGGCACCATAGCGTATCAGCATTGTTATCATGGCACCCTAGAGTATCAGCATTCTGTTCATGGCACCCTAGAGTATCAGCATTCTGTTCATGGCACCCTAGAGTATCAGCATTGTTATCATGGCACCCTAGAGTATCAGCATTGTTATCATGGCACCCTAGAGTATCAGCTATCATGGCACCATAGAGTATCAGCATTGTTATCATGGCACCCTAGAGTATCAGCTATCATGGCACCATAGAGTATCAGCATTGTTATCACGGCACCATAGAGTATCAGCATTGTTATCACGGCACCACAGCGTATCAGCAATCTTTTCACGGCACCACAGAGTATCAGCATTGTTATCACGGCACCACAGAGTATCAGCATTGTTATCACGGCACCACAGAGTATCAGCATTGTTATCACGGCACCACAGAGTATCAGCAGTGTTATCACGGCACCACAGAGTATCAGCAGTGTTATCACGGCACCACAGAGTATCAGCAGTGTTATCACGGCACCCTAGAGTATCAGCATTCTTTTCATGGCACCATAGAGTATCAGCATTGTCATCACGGCACCATAGAGTATCAGCATTGTCATCACGGCACCATAGCGTATCAGCATTGTTATCACGGCACCATAGAGGATCAGCAGTGTTATCACGGCACCATAGAGTATCAGCATTGTTATCACGGCACCATAGAGTATCAGCATTGTTATCACGGCACCCTAGCCTATCAGCATTGTTATCACGGCACCCTAGCCTATCAGCATTGTTATCACGGCACCCTAGAGTATCAGCATTGTTATCACGGCACCCTAGAGTATCAGCATTCTTTTCACGGCACCCTAGAGTATCAGCATTGTTATCACGGCACCATAGAGTATCAGCATTGTTATCACGGCACCATAGAGTATCAGCATTGTTATCACGGCACCATAGAGTATCAGCATTCTTTTCACGGCACCACAGCGTATCAGCATTCTTTTCACGGCACCACAGAGTATCAGCATTGTTATCACGGCACCACAGAGTATCAGCATTGTTATCACGGCACCACAGAGTATCAGCATTCTTTTCACGGCACCACAGAGTATCAGCATTCTTTTCACGGCACCACAGCGTATCAGCATTGTTATCACGGCACCACAGCGTATCAGCAATCTTTTCACGGCACCACAGAGTATCAGCATTGTTATCACGGCACCACAGAATATCAGCATTGTTATCACGGCACCACAGAGTATCAGCATTGTTATCACGGCACCACAGAGTATCAGCAGTGTTATCACGGCACCACAGAGTATCAGCATTGTTAGCATGGCACCCTAGAGTATCAGCATTCTTTTCATGGCACCCTAGAGTATCAGCATTGTTATCATGGCACCATAGCGTATCAGCATTGTTATCATGGCACCCTAGAGTATCAGCATTGTTATCATGGCACCCTAGAGTATCAGCATTCTGTTCATGGCACCATAGAGTATCAGCTATCATGGCACCATAGAGTATCAGCATTGTTATCATGGCACCCTAGAGTATCAGCATTGTTATCATGGCACCCTAGAGTATCAGCAATCTTTTCAGGGCACCATAGAGTATCAGCATTGTCATCACGGCACCATAGAGTATAAGCATTGTCATCACGGCACCATAGAGTATCAGCATTGTCATCACGGCACCACAGCGTATCAGCATTGTTATCACGGCACCACAGCGTATCAGCATTGTTATCACGGCACCACAGCGTATCAGCATTGTTATCACGGCACCCTAGAGTATCAGCATTGTTATCACGGCACCCTAGAGTATCAGCATTGTTATCACGGCACCCTAGAGTATCAGCATTCTTTTCACGGCACCATAGCGTATCAGCATTCTTTTCACGGCACCATAGAGTATCAGCATTGTTATCACGGCACCATAGAGTATCAGCATTGTTATCACGGCACCACAGAGTATCAGCATTGTTATCACGGCACCACAGCGTATCAGCATTCTTTTCACGGCACCACAGCGTATCAGCATTGTTATCACGGCACCACAGCGTATCAGCATTCTTTTCACGGCACCACAGCGTATCAGCATTGTTATCACGGCACCACAGCGTATCAGCATTGTTATCACGGCACCACAGCGTATCAGCATTCTTTTCACGGCACCACAGAGTATCAGCATTGTTATCATGGCACCCTAGAGTATCAGCATTCTGTTCATGGCACCCTAGAGTATCAGCTATCATGGCACCATAGAGTATCAGCATTGTTATCACGGCACCACAGAGTATCAGCAGTGTTATCACGGCACCACAGAGTATCAGCATTGTTATCATGGCACCCTAGAGTATCAGCATTCTTTTCATGGCACCCTAGAGTATCAGCATTCTTTTCATGGCACCCTAGAGTATCAGCATTGTTATCATGGCACCATAGCGTATCAGCATTGTTATCATGGCACCATAGCGTATCAGCATTGTTATCATGGCACCCTAGAGTATCAGCATGGTTATCATGGCACCCTAGAGTATCAGCATTCTGTTCATGGCACCCTAGAGTATCAGCATTGTTATCATGGCACCATAGAGTATCAGCATTGTTATCATGGCACCATAGAGTATCAGCATTCTTTTCATGGCACCATAGAGTATCAGCAGTGTTATCATGGCACCATAGAGTATCAGCATTGTTATCATGGCACCATAGAGTATCAGCATTGTTATCACGCCATCTCTAAGCCAAAAGTTTGTTATTGAAAAATTCAGAAATAAATGTAGTGAATAAGTGATGTAAATTGTCCTTATATGTCATCCTTAGGTTTAGTTATATAGTGGTGGACAGGTTTGTGCTTCTGTTTGTCCTCATATTTACATTACATTGACTATAATGAATTTGAGTTGGTGATGGACCACCAACCTGAGGCACCCCTGCAAGTGCCCTGGTGCACAGTTTGGGAGCCACTGCCCTAGAGACACTTTAATTCTCCCAAAATGGTCTGCTACTAAGGCTGCCTATCAATTTCCTTAATTTTTTAAAGTTCCAAAAGCGAGCCCTGTGACAGCATTATGATGATGATTATCCGTTTAGTCGAAATTGACTTTCGGACACTTTATGGATCAGTGAACGCCACGCTTCCCTTTCTCTGACCGCTTCCTTCAGGTCATTTATGGGCATGTTCGTGTCAGCCTTTATTGTGTCCAACCAACGAGTTCTTTGGCGTCCTCTTCTTCTGGACCCGCTGACGAATCCAAGCGTTAGCGCTGTTTCTAGGGAATTAGCCCGCATGACATGTCCAAAATACGAGAGTCGTTGTTTGGTGATCTTGCCTTCTGATATTTTTGGAGTGACCCGCTCTAGGACTGCCTTGTTCGTATTCATCGCTGTCCATGGTATGCGCAGCATTCGCCTCCAGCACCTCAATTCAAAAGCGTTGATTCTCTTGCGATCTGCCTTCTTGCGTGTCCAGGTCTCGCATGCATAAAGATCGCAAAAACAATTGCATTGACCAACCGGGCTTTTGTTGCGCTGCTATCGTTGCTCTTCCATATCTTTGTCATTCCTAGCATAGCATCGCGGCCAAGTGCAAGACAGCATTATACCGGCCCCCAATACCTACGGCTACTGGAATTGTGTACTATAGGGCACGTATTTGACTCCAATGCGCAAGGAACATTTCACGTGCTATGTATCAAGAATTAGACCTGCGAGTAAACGTCATTGGGACTAATTCCTATGTTCTCTATGAATGTGCACATATAGGGCGGGATGTACTAAAGGGAAAACGCGGCCAAAAATCAGACAACCGCTGTTTTACCAAGCGTTACTTACCGGAGCTCGGCACCAGTGGGAAACGCCATTTATAGATGGCTTTGCCTAAAACAAGCCTATGGGCTTCCTATCACATTGTACACAGAGATGGATCCAATTTGAACCCTCCCAGCATCCCCAGCGGCGGCGCGCGCTTCATACGACGCATGCACAGGACGCCTGGACCATAAACACCGAGGCCCGATCATCGGCGAGAACAGTTCTTTTGGGAAGAGCCGCCCGTTCCGATTCTCATTTCCTTTTGTTGTGATCCCCCTGAAGTGTGCCCGCCTCTGATAATACCGCCGTCTATACGCCCCGATAGCTTATTTACCACTTATTTCAGGTACAGGATTTTCCCAATAAACCGGGTCCCTTATAGTAGAAAAGTCGCAACGACCTCACCGCGAGTACCCCGGGCTGCCATTTCCAAATGATTTGCGGATTTCACTGGCACGCGCGCTGCAAAAATAAGCTGCGATGTATGCAGCAGCGAGTTCTATGCTGAAGGTTCACTTCCACAAACTTGCATGTAATTGAAATGACCCCCTAGGGTGCTGCCTCTACATGTGGCACTATAAGAGGATGACCCCCTCCCCATGCAGGTACATGAATGGAGCAGCCACAGTTCTAGGCAGGTAATGGCACCTTGGTTACAGCTAGATCCCCTTAGTACCAGCCTGCACTCTCTGTCTCTCCCCCCCCCCCCAAACATTCACAGCAGCAACAGCCCCGGCCGGACGCTTTCGCAAAGCCCACCAGAGCTTGGACTCCCGGACGCATGCGCACTGCCCAGCAGAGCGGACTCCCGGACGCATGCGCAGCCCATCAGAGCTTGGACTCCCAGACGCATGCGCACTGCCCACCAGAGGCCGCAGAGCTGGGTCTCCATCTCCCAGAGTGCGCCGCGGCCGAACAAATGCGCACTGCCCACCAGAGCTGGGACTCCCTGACGCATGCGTACTGCCCACCAGAGCTGGGACTCCATCTCCCAGAGTGCGCCGCGGCCGGACGCATGCGCACAGAGCAGGACTCCCGGACGCATGCGCACTGCCCACCGGAGCCCGCAGAGCTGGGACTCCATCTCCCAGAGTGCGCCGCGGCCCTACGCAGGCGCGCTGGGAGTGTTTGCGTTGCGCGGGTGGTGACGCTGTCGGGTGGAAGTGTCCGGCCTTTCCGGGAGAGCCCCGACAACGGTGTGACAGCAGCCCGTGGGGAGAGAGCAGCGGGGGTGGGGCTCACCCTGTGCTCCGGGGGCAGAGGGGGCATTATTGGGGTGTGGGGAGCCAGTCTATGAGTGCCATAGGGGATTAGGGGGTGTCAGTGGGCTCGGTCAGTATTGGGGTGGGCTGAAGGAGGTCAGGTACCTGGTAATTCCCCTTCAGTGGTATTATTGCCCCAGACCCTGTACTGGGCCATAAGGGACACTTGGCAGGTTGCCCCGGGGTGTATCTCTTGGCGAGGTGACCCCACTCTAGCCGCCATGCTGCGCTCCAACCATGCCAACCGCCTTGTGGCAGCTCTCTCTGGGAGCAGCGTGCTGGTGAAGTGCCTCTGGGGGGCGGTGGTGCTCCTCTACCTTATATCCTTTTGGGCCGACACTGCCTATGTTTTGGGCGTCACTCCGGGCCTGGTCCTGCCCCCAAACCTGTGGCTGTGGAGCCTGGTGACACACGGACTGGTGGAGGTACACGCCTGGGACGTTCTGGCCAATCTGCTCCTGACCCTGGGGGCCGGCCGCAGGCTAGAGCCGCTCTGGGGGGCCCCGGAGCTGCTGCTGTTCTATGGCGTGGTCAGCTTGTCGGTGGGCGTCCTCAGCTCCCTGTTTTTCCTGGTGGCCTATGCGGCAACATCCGACCTCCATTTCCTGTTCTCCGCCCGCGTCCATGGATTCCCAGCCTTTGCCGGAGCCGTTTTGGTGGCTCATAAACAGACAGCTGGAGACGGCTTGGTGGAGCCCCAGCGCTGGGTGCTGCTTCTGCCCCAGTTGGCGCTGCTGGGGGTCACGTTCCTGACCGTGGCTGGCCTGATCCCAAGCCAGATCTTGGTGGGCTACGGCCTTGGATTGCTGTCGGGCTGGGTGTATCTACGCTTCTACCAGAGACACAGCAGAGGGAGAGGAGACATGTCTGACCACTTCTCCTTCGCAAGTTTCCTACCGGGCCCAGTCCAGCCCGCTGCCAACTTCTTAGGAAACCTGGTGCACGCTGCTTTGGTCAAAGTGCGACTCTGCCCACGTGCGGTGAAGAGATACGATGTGGGGGCACCTTCCTCTATCACCATCAGCTTGCCTGGTACTGATCCCCAAGACGCGGAAAGGCGGAGGTAAATATTGCTGAAAGACGTAGGCGCAACATTTATTTATTACCAGTGATTTATATAGCGCACAGATATTCCGCAGCGCTTTACAGAGAATATTTGGACATTATTATTATTATCATTTATTTATGTGGCGCCACAAGTGTTCTGCAGCGCCTTACATAGTACATAGGCAAATAGGTTTATTTACAATACAGAACATGGATAATATACATTGCTACATTCGCGACCATAACACCCAGATAAGCAACAATGCAAAGCAACCAAGTGTTAGGTGCCCTGGTAGAGAGTAATGGAGTATACACACGGTCAGATCTGTCAGATGAACGATTTTACCAAAGATTTGAACGATTTTTGACTGCATTAAAATGAATGGAATCGTCCAAGTCTGACTGCAAACACATCAGATGTCAGATATCGTTATCTGACCATCGGGAACGCGCATCGTTCAGGCGTGTCAGATATGTCAGATTTTCCTTCAGATATGAACGATTTTTTAAATCGTTATCGTTCAGATCTGAAGAAAAATCTGACCGTGTGTATGCACCATTAGGAGAAGCACAAGAGGGTAGAGGGCCCTGCTCATAAGAGCTTACATTCTAAAGGGGAGGGACAGACATACAGGGGTGACACAGATGGGATGGGCAGGGAGGAAGGTATATGTAGTAGCAAGTTAAGATGAGAGCTGGAAGGCTTTGATGAAGTAGGGGGTCTTGAGAGCCCATTTGAAGGATTGTAGGGAGGTGGAGAGTCTGATGGGAAGAGAGAGAGAGTTCCAAAGGTAGGGAGCAGCACAGGCAAAATCTTGGAGGCGGGAGTGGGAGGAAGTAACCAATTGGCATGAGAGGCGGCGTGCATTTGTTGAACGAAGAGGGCGGACAGAGTGAAGGGAGATGAAATTAGAGATGTAAATTCACATCAGTCCCTGCCCCAGTGGAGCTTACAATCTATATTCCTTATCACATGGTCACACACATACACACTAGGGATCACATCAGTCCCTGCCCCAGTGGAGGTTATAATCTATATTCCCTATCACATGGTCACACACATACACACTAGGGATCACATCAGTCCCTGCCCCAGTGGAGGTTACACTCTATATTCCCTATCACATGGTCACACACATACACACTAGGGGTCACATCAGTCCCTGCCCCAGTGGAGGTTACACTCTATATTCCCTATCACATGGTCACACACATACACACTAGGGGTCACATCAGTCCCTGCCCCAGTGCAGCTTACACTCTATATTCCCTATCACATGGTCACATACATACACACTAGGGGTAACATCAGTCCCTGCCCCAGTGCTTACACTCTATATTCCCCATCACATGCTCACACACATACACACTAGGGGTCACATCACTCCCTGCCCCAGTGCTTACACTATATTCCCCATCATATGGTCACACACATACACACTAGGGGTCACATCACTCCCTGCCCCAGTGCTTACACTCTATATTCCCCATCACATGGTCACACACATACACACTAGGGGTCACATCACTCCCTGCCCCAGTGCTTACACTCTATATTCCCCATCACATGGTCACACACATACACACTAGGGATCACATCACTCCCTGCCCCAGTGCTTACACTCTATATTCCCCATCACATGGTCACACACATACACACTAGGGGTCACATCAGTCCCTGCCCCAGTGCTTACACTCTATATTCCCTATCACATGGTCACACACATACACACACACTAGGGATCACATCAGTCCCTGCCCCAGTGGAGGTTACAATCTATGGGTCTCATTCAGACCCGCTCGCAAGCGGGCCGATGGTACCCAAATGCGCATGCGCAAGACGGAGGGAGCTCCGTCGTGCGCATGCGCGAGACCCGGCGAGCGACGGGGTAGCCGTCGCTCGGGGTCTCGCACCAAAGGGGGCGTGCTGTCGATGGTGAGTGACAGCACGCCCCCTTTGGTGGGCGTGCCGGGGGTGTGGCTGCCAGACGGAGGCGTTCCCATGGGAACGCCTACCGTCTGGGTCCGGCCCTACTGACATCACTAGTGATGTCAGTGGGAGTGATTTTGGCTCTGATAGAGCTAAAATCACTCCAGGGCTTGCGGCAGCGAGACCCTGCCGCAGGGTCTCGTCGCAAGCCCGATGGCATCGCGACCATCATCATGGACGCTCGCATAGCTGTGGGTTACCAAGAGGCCGCTCCAAGTTTAGGTAGGAGGGCCCTGATTCAGAGCGAGCGCTCTGGTCAGAGCGTCCAGCTCTGAATCAGGGCCTATATTCCCTATCACATGCACACATATACACACACACTAGGGATCACATCAGTCCCTGCCCCAGTGGAGCTTACACTCTATATTCCCTATCACATGCACACAATTGGGAGCCAATTAACCCTGCCGTATATTTTTGGAGTGTGGGAGGAAACCGGAGTACCCGGAGGAAACCCACGCAAGCACAGGGAGAATATACAAACTCAACACAGTTAGGGCCGCAGTGGGAATTGAACCCAGGACCTCAGTGCTGTGAGGCAGTAACCATTACACCGTCTGTGCTGCCAAAATATGAAACATTCATATTATTGATGATTTAATAGCATGATAAATCCCAGTATTATTGGTAACATTTATATAGCGCTCACACATCCCGCCGAGCAGTACACTGAGTATTTCAGTCACATCAGTCCCTGCCCCAGTAGACCTTACGATCTAAATTCCCTACCACATGGACACACACATACACTCTAGGGTTAATATTTTGGCAGAAGCCTATTATGCTACCGATATGTTATGGGAGCACCTGGAGGAAATCCACACTAGTATGGGGAGGACATACAAACTACGCACTTAGTGCCTCAGTGTGGAATTTAATTCCTGATCTCAGGACTGTGCCACTCACTACGCCAACCCAGCCGTAACTTTTTCCACCCGCGGAACATGGCGGCCATGGGTGGGGGAGGCACCAGGCCGGCCTGTTTTTAGCAGGGCTCATTTTGCCTCTTTAAAATTGGGCAGGGAGCGGCTTCCGGCTAGAACAGCCTAGTGGGAACACTATGTTACTAGGTGACCTCTGTGACATGAATTGGATCATTTAGAGGGACTCCAACCCAATTTTTTTCATAAGATGACATTTATGTTCCAGCTCTATCCATCACCCCAGCAATCGATGTGTGGCGGAGCCAGGCTTCTCTCCCAGTGAGGGGGTGGCCATGCTTTCTACGGCTAGATGACCTCTGTGCTCACCGCGCCTCTCCCAACCTCCAGCAGAGCAAAAGGCGTCTGTAACGTGTCTGTGGTTACAGCTGTGTACATAGTGCATGTGAATCCTGGCAGAAGAAATCTGTATATAGATTGAGTCACCCATATCCGAGATGTTTTGACCATGAATAAGATATAGGGCACGATCCTATTCAACGCGAAGTGAATAGCGCCGGCAATTAGCTCCCGGAGATATTCAATTAAGATGCGCTGCTCAGCCCGGCTAGGATTTCTTCTCGCATCCCTCCGGGGATGCGAGCAGAAATCCGGCAAAAGTCCAGGCGCGATGCTGTTTTCTGCCCTTAGCGCCGGGAAGTTTAGTCGGAGAATGCCCGTTCTCTTGCCTAAACACCCTGTTTGAGGCGCGAGAATGAGCCTTCCCCGACCTAACTTCTCGCAGAATTGAATAGCTCTGGGGGCTCATTTCCGGCGCTATTCGCTTCGTGTGTAATTGAATTGTGGCCTTTGTGTCATGCACAAAATTATTACAACTATTGTATAAATTACCTTCAGGCTGTGTGTATATGGTGTATTTAGTGTTCACTCTAGGTCCGGCAGCAGGCAGGGCGCCAGAGCTTAGGGCACTTCTGCGCACGCCCGAATAGGGGGCGTGGCCAAAGAAAAGGGGGGGTGTCTTTATGACTTGTCCCCTTTTCGTCACTCCTGGGGGCGTACCCGTCACTTACGGACATGCCCGGCATCCATTCACCGGCGGTGACTGCTGCGCCGCCGTTTTGACCACCCGCGGGACACTGTGACCCGTGGGTGGAGACAGAATCCACAGGCCTAGCAGGAACGCTATGTATATGAAGCATAAACGCATTTCGCGTAGACGTGGGTCCTTCCCCAATACGTTTCATTATGACATGCAAATATTCCAAAATACGGACAAAACCCGTAATGTAAAATACTTTGGGTCCCAAGCATGACGGATAAGGGAGACTGTATAATATAATATATAACTTAATGCTATTAGCTGCGCTGCAATACAAATGGGGTTAGAGTGGTGGTTACTCTGTGTTCCCCCGGGTTAGCGGAGGGATGCGCGGGTAGCAGGCGGTCCTGGCTACGCCATATGTACTATTGAGAGCGCAGGACGCAGACTCCTCAGAGCCACTCTGGGAGCCCCGGAGGCGTCTGCTTCACGGTCCAGCTGATCCTTTCTTGTGCATAAGGCCGTTATGCCGATGATTAATAGGGTTTGTCAGCGTCCCCCGCGGCGAAAGCTGCTCCGTAATAGTGTCACTGCCAGGAAGCGGCCTGTCAGGGTGGGGTGTTCTGCTCCTCACTGGATAAACACCCGCTGGATAGAAGAATGAAAGGGACCTTGAAAGAAAGCCGGAAAAGCCAGGGAAGAAAGCCCCGGCCCTGCGGCTCCGTGCTCATAGCTCCTCACAGCCCCATTAGTGTCCCGTCCCCCCCCGACCCCCCCACACCGCCATGTCAGGAACAAGAGGTCTGATGTTGAGCAAGGACGGCTGCACTTTATTCTGTTCCCTGTCATGTTCTATCACGTTACTGTTTGGAAATTACTGCCTCACGTTATAGAGACACTGCTGGCGACTGTGCTGGTAGCCGGCTGGTTAAAGGGGAAGTGATGATAATTAAAATAGTTCACGTGCTATAAATGAGCTGGAGAAATGTGGTGGGTTGGTATTTTTGCTGCCTGTAGGGGGCGCTGTGCACTAATGATAATAGTCAGATAGTCCCTGTAGTCCCCTCACTGAGGTATAATAACCTTATCATTGGGAGGAGCGTAAACAGAAACGTGGTTGTAATTCCCCCATAAAATCACCCTTCTCTGTTCAGTCTCAGATGGTATTAAAGGCAGAGTTATGACCCTGAAGCTTTATATATAACGTATATATTAGAATGTCAGCTCTTTCGAGCAGGGCCCTCTACCCTCTTGTGCTTCTCCCTACTGTAATTGAATTTTTCTACTTCAGGGTCCATAGGGTATCCACAGGATACCTTGGGGTATAGGTGTGACGTCAGTCGCAGGGCACCAAAGAGTTAAGCTTTCAGCCTCCCAGGATGCACTAGGTCCCCCTCCTATACCCCGCCCCCGGGCCAAGGCACCTCAGTTTAGTTTGGTGCCCGGCCGGAGTCGGGTGCACCTGTTGGAGTGGGGGCTAGAAGAGCCCCTGAAGCTTATTCTTCATGCAGCTGTGGCTGCACATCTGGATGTACAGCATGGACAGTCAGTCCTGACGTCCATGCTGTCTTCCCTACACCCCGCCGGTACCAGAACGCCGGTACTGATCCGGGGATGCTGGTGGGCGTCTGGGGTCACAGCTAGCGGTGACCCCAGATGCTCCGGACCATGGCCGGATTCAAGGGGGACAGAGGTAAGCAGCGGGGTCCCGCGGTGGGTCCCCGCTGATCACATGGTCCTAAGTCCCCAGGCAGGGGGCTCCCTGGGGACTGGCTGCAGCGTGGAGCCAGGCGACCAACCTGCGCTTCCACTACCCCCTGGGACAGCGGACCGCAGCAGAGCGGTAGCGCTGCGGCGTCCCAGGGGTTAAATGCATGCCAGGGGAGCGCGCCTTCCCTGTCTCACAGCCGGCGCCTCCCCCGCTGCACACAGCCCTCTCTGCATGCTGCCGACTGGTCCTGTGGCAGCGCTCCTCCCCCAGGCCAGCCTCCTCTCTGCTCCTCGGCGGCCATCTTCTCCAGAACGCATGGTGAACGCTGCTGGAAGCGCTGGACGGAAGCATCGTGGTCTGGGTCCCCCCGCATACCTCTCCTCCGCTGTGGTCAGGTCTGTGTATGCAGCGCTGTGTCCTACCAGGGCCTGTGTGTGTGTAGTTGAGTGATCAGCGCTGTTAGTGCAGGAATTGTTATTTTTCTGCATTGTATGTGACTGTGCTAGCGCTGCTGCCTGTAATCTTTTCTTCTCTAAACTGTCAGCTTTATTACTGTCCCTGTTCTTTCTGCTAAAGCCCTTGCGGTGCGGTGCTGCAGGGTGGTCTCTCGCCTATTTAATACTTAATTGGTGAGAGAGGTCACATACGTGGTGCCATCATGTCTGAAAGTGATTTTCCCCTCCGGCTACAGTGTACCACGTGCAAAGTACCGTTAGCGGAGGGGGAGGGTAGCGCGGAGGGCCTTTGCCGGCAGTGTTTGTCCATGGCGCGGCCTATTACGGTTACAGCACCGGTACAGGAGCCGCCCTGGGCTTGTTTCGCTCAGGCGTTAACAGCTTTAGTGGGCCAGTTAGCTCCGCAGCCCGCGTTTACTCCGATGGGTTTGTCCCAGCAGTCTGTGGTGTCGTCACCCATGCAGGGGTTCCCACGACAATTGGTGGTACCCCACAGTCTCCCTATTTCCCCGCTCCCGGGTTCTCAGGAGCCAGCGTGGGTTAACTCCCTGACGAGTTCTGTACAGCACTTGTCGGATGTGTTGCAAGGGGAGTCTGTGATGCGGTCTCATAAAAGGCCGGTGGCGTCTCTGTCCGCTCCTTATGAGGATGACGAAGGGACGTCTGATGATGGGGAGATTCTAGATCCTTACGATCAGGAACCTCTCCATACTAAGGACGCTGATGCTAAGTCCAAAGTATATATTCCTGGACTTATTCGGGCGGTCCGCACAGCCTTGGTGATTGAGGACGAAGTTCCCCCAGCGGCTAAATCTAAGTATGCCTTTTTCAAAGATGTGAAGGGCGATGCCACAGTCTTTCCTCTTTCGGGTCAGTTGGTGGACCATTTAGAGGAGGCGTGGAAACAACCTGGCAAAAGATACCAGCCGCAGAGACGCCTGGCGGTGGCTTATCCGTTCGCGGATAATTATTTTGCGAAGTGGGAATCCCCTCCACAGGTGGATTCTCACGTGACCCGTCTTGTCCGTAGTGCCACATTGCCGATGCCATCCATGTCCTCCCTTAAGGATGCTACGGACCGCAAGGTAGAAATCTGCCTGAAGTCCGCTTATTCCCTTGCTGGGGGGGCAGCACGGCCGGCTATGGCCATTTGCTGGGTTGCCAGAGCGATGGAGCGCTGGGCGGATTCATTAGAGGCTTCTTTTGAATCCGACTGTCCGGCCGATCAGGCGGAGTTGATTGGCAATCTCCGTGATTCGGCCACCTACATCAACGAGGCGGCTCTAGACATTAGTACTCTGGTGTCTAGAATTTCTTCAGCAGCGGTAGCTGCTCGTCGCACCTTGTGGCTGCGATCCTGGAAGGCGGACGCAGATTCCAAGAAAGGTCTGGAAGCGTTGCCGTTTACCGGAGAAGTTCTCTTCGGTCCGGATCTGGATAAGATTGTGGCCACGCTGGCGGCAGCCAAATCTGCCTGTCTCCCGTCGGCCGCTGCTCCTTCTGGTTCGGGACCATCGTCCTTTCGGTCATCTAGGGCCCAGGGCAGGCCCAAACCACAGTCGTTTCCTCGACAGGCTGGCCCTAAGAAATCGGTCAAGCCCCGGAAGCAGGCATGGAGTACCAGACGTCCGGCCCCCAAGCCAGATGGCAAGCCTGCGGCCTGACGGTCCGGGCCTCCCTTTGGGGGATCCCAGGGTGGGAGGCCGCCTGCTACAGTTCGCCCAGTGTTGGTCGACCACTACGACAGACACTTGGGTTCTGGAGGTGGTTTCCCACGGATACGCCCTCTCCTTCCGGCACAGACCCCCGGCTCGCTTCTTCACCACGGGTCTCCCATCAGACCGGAACAAGGCTACGGAGCTGCGGAAGGTATTGCACACTATGCTCCAGGCTGGAGTTATAGTGGCGGTTCCATTCTCCCAGAGGGGCCAGGGTTTCTATTCAAATCTATTTTTGGTACAGAAACCCAATGGGTCATATCGTCCGATTCTCAACCTCAAAGCACTCAACAAGTCTTTGCGGGTCCCGAAGTTTCGGATGGAGACCCTACGGTCCATCATTCTGGCGCTGGAACCTGGGGACTACTTGGTGTCATTGGACATACAGGACGCTTACCTGCATGTCCCTATTCTTTGGCGCCATCAACAGTTCCTCAGGTTTGCAATCAGCAGCGACCACTTCCAGTTTCGGGCGTTACCTTTTGGCCTGGCAACAGCACCACGTGTTTTCACCAAGGTGATGGCGGTCATGGCGGCTTCTCTGCGGCTGCAGGGAGTCCGCATGTTGCCGTATTTGGACGACCTGTTATTGGTGGCAGGATCTCCAGAGCTCCTGTTACGCCACTTGGACCTGACCATTGCACTGCTGCAACGGCACGGCTGGCTAATCAACTGGCAGAAGTCCACTCTAATCCCGTCTCGGAGGATTCTGCATCTTGGAGCCTTATTGGACTCGGGACAGCAAAGGATCTTCGTGACGGAGGACAAGATCTCTGCTTTACAGTCAAGGGTGCGCAGTTGTCTGCACAGCCGCCGGGTGTCCTTACACTCGGCGATGAGGTTACTGGGCTCCATGGTGTCGGTGTTCGACATGGTGGAATACGCCCAGTTTCACTCCAGACCTCTGCAGCACCTGATCCTGTCCAAGTGGAACGGGCTGACTCAGTCTCTGAAGTCCCAGACGATCGTGCTCACCCAGGAGGTTCGCCTGTCCCTTACGTGGTGGTTACAGACGACCCACCTCAACAAGGGACGTCCGTTCTGGGTTCCAAATTGGGTCCTGTTGACAACGGACGCCAGTCTTCGGGGCTGGGGAGCAGTTTCGGGTCCACACTTGTTCCAGGGCAGGTGGACGCCGACAGAAGCGGAGCTTCCAATAAATATCTTGGAACTCCGTGCGGTCTTCAATGCTCTCCAGCAGGCACAGCGGTTTCTCCAGGGTCGCCCGGTGCAGGTCCAGTCGGACAACGCTACCACCGTGGCCTACATAAACAGGCAAGGAGGAACTCGCAGTCGGGCGGCTCTCGTAGAGGTCTCTCGGATCCTGGTTTGGGCGGAGCGCAATCTTCCGGCCATATCAGCGGTCTTCATCCCGGGAGTGCTCAATTGGGAGGCGGACTTTCTAAGTCGCCAGGACGTTCATCCGGGGGAATGGTCCCTGCACCCGGACGTTTTTCAACTACTGGTGGACAGGTGGGGTCTTCCAGAAATCGACCTCATGGCGTCCCGGCACAACAACAAGTTGCCGGTGTACGGGTCTCGCACAAGAGACGAAGGGGCGTCTCTGGTGGATGCTCTGTCCGTCCGGTGGACGTTCCGGTTCGCATACCTGTTCCCTCCGGTCTCCCTTCTTCCACGGGTAATCCGGAAATTCAAACAGGAAGGAGGGACGCTCCTGTTGATAGCTCCCGCGTGGCCCAGACGGCACTGGTTCTCAGACCTTCAGGGTCTGTCCGTGGACATTCCTCTGCGGTTGCCGCTACGACCGGACCTTCTGTCTCAGGGTCCTTGCCTTCACCCGGACCTGACTCGGCTGTCTTTGACGGCGTGGCTGTTGAGACGGCCATGCTGAGGTCCCGGGGGTTTTCCAGCTCTGTGGTGCGTACCATGTTACGAGCTCGGAAACCGTCTTCCGCGAGGATATACCATCGCGTGTGGCATACGTTCTTCCAGTGGTGTCGACCGAGAGGTTATGCACCGCGGGAGTTTCGTCTGTCTCGGATTCTCGCCTTCCTGCAAGCGGGACTAGATCATGGGCTTCGCCTTGCTTCTTTGAAGGTACAGGTTTCGGCCCTATCTGTCTGGTTTCACCGTAGGATTGCTACAATCCCGGATGTGCGCACCTTTATGCAGGGTGTTCTCCGCATTCAGCCGCCCTTTGTTCCACCTGTGGCGCCTTGGGATTTGGCTGTGGTCCTGAGGGCTCTCCAAGGACCGCCGTTTGAACCACTGGGCTCAGTGGATCTTAAATGGCTAACAGCTAAGACTGTTTTCCTTCTGGCCATTGCTTCGGCCAGACGTGTTTCTGAGTTAGGGGCTCTTTCTTGTAGACCCCCTTTCTTGGTTTTTTATGGGAACAGGGCAGTGCTCCGCACTCGGCCCGAGTTTCTTCCCAAAGTTATTTCCCAGTTTCATATTAACGAGGAAATAGTTGTTCCGGCCTTTAACTCACCGGGTCTTTCCGTGGGTGAGGCCTCTTTGGATGTTGTGCGGGCCTTAAGGACTTATGTTGACCGCACTTCTTCGTTTAGGAAGTCGGACGCTTTGTTTGTCCTCTTTGGCTTCCGTAAAAAGGGTTGGCCTGCTTCAAAGCAAACTTTGGCAGCCTGGATCCGTATGGCTATTTCTGAAGCTTATCTTCATGAAGGCCTACCGGTCCCTCCTTCTCTGAAGGCTCATTCCACTAGGTCTGTGGGTCCTTCGTGGGCAGCTCGACGTGGTGCCTCGGCAGTTCAGATCTGCAAGGCTGCTACGTGGTCTTCTGTCCATACCTTCGTGAGGTATTACAGGTTTGACACCTTCGCCTCTCAGGATGCTTCCTTCGGGCGGC
Source organism: Taudactylus pleione (assembly GCA_031769625.1). Classification (NCBI taxonomy): domain Eukaryota; kingdom Metazoa; phylum Chordata; class Amphibia; order Anura; family Myobatrachidae; genus Taudactylus; species Taudactylus pleione. The sequence continues at coordinate 435,380 of JAUIMM010000280.1, forward strand.
GGATTCTCCTTTCTGCACAGGAGCGTCCCCACCCTTAAAGGATACTGCTTTGGGACATCCCCAAGGTATCCTGTGGATACCCTATGGACCCTGAAGTAGAAAATATGAGATATGGTAAGAACTTACCCTTGTTATCTCTATTTCTACGAAGTCCATAGGGTTCCACAGGACTCCCGCCCTGTCGCACCTGTGCTGCAGATGGGCTTTGCTCTGGTCACCGGTTTTCCGTCTCCCTCTGGTGAGAATGTGATTCTTGTATGTGTCCAGATCTTTGTTCTCTCTCTTCCTTCTCCTCCTCCGGCCTATGGCTTGGTAACTAACTGAGGTGCCTTGGCCCGGGGGCGGGGTATAGGAGGGGGACCTAGTGCATCCTGGGAGGCTGAAAGCTTAACTCTTTGGTGCCCTGCGACTGACGTCACACCTATACCCCAAGGTATCCTGTGGAACCCTATGGACTTCGTAGAAATAGAGATAACAAGGGTAAGTTCTTACCATATCTCATATTATCTCTTACTCCCCACTAGGGCAACTAACACTCGGCTGCTTATGTGGGTGTAAAGGTCGCTGATGTAGCGATGTTTATTATCCATGTCCGAGTTCTGCATTGTATTGTATTGTAAGTCGCTGGTTACTTATTTATGTACTATGTAAGGCGCTGCGGAACACTTGTGGCGCCATATAAATAAATGATAATAATAATATAACACGTTAGAAAGCTAGTTAGTGATTTATACCGTAATTATGACCCTTGTTCCTGGCTGCGTTCACATAAACACTGGTTTACGCCACAGATTGGTTACCGCCTGCTCTGCTTCTGCAGACGATGGGCGCCCATTTATGTCCTGTGAATTCATGATGTTTATTAAGGGCTGGGCGATATAGTCAGCCAGGTGTCCCCCATCGTGGAGTCCTTTATTTCGATGCCTATGGACACACAGCTTCCTTGGCTCATTAGAAGGTTACGTTGATGACTAGACTCGCCTGACTGGCTCCTGCTTTCGGTCTTGTCCATCTCTGTGTTATAACGATTGGCGTGATGTCTATAATAGCAAGCAGGTCGCTGTGAGATGTTATTGGCTGCTCCTCCTTATAGTCATGTATTTTATTCTTCCAACCAACAGGCAGCTGGCTCTGAAAGCTCTCAACGAGCGCTTGAAGCGCGTAGAAGACCAGACATCGTGGCCGGATATGGAGGAGGAGGAGGAAGAAGAGGAGGCCACCACTCGGGAGAACTCCTCGCTAAGTAACCCAGATACTCCAGGAGCTTCGGAGACTAGTTTGACAGCACCTACGGTGTAACCGACCACACGCACTGTGCGACTATTAGTCAGCCTCGTCCTGCCACGCACCGCGTGGTGGGGGACTCCTGGTGGTCTGCGTCGTGCTGGATCTAGAGGAGCAGTAACCTGTAAACACTACAAGTATCTACCCCATGGGGTCCTGTCACTTCCTGTTGGTATTAAGCTGTTTGCTCGGTGGTTCAGCGCTGGAAGGGGCTAAAGTCACCAGAAGTCCCCAGGCAAAATGTTCCGCTCCTCCACTGTTGCAGTGAGTGTTTGCTCTGCTCTCGCTATATTTCACTTTAGCCAAGCTCGTTTCCCACTACCCACAGACGGCACACCCTGTGCCCCTCACCCATTCTGCTCTGCCCCCTGTTCACACTGGCTGGCGCTCTTCTGTCTGCAGGATCTGGACCATGGCGAGTGCCACCATCCGTCGGCTTTAGCAGTACTGTAAGGGTGGAGCAGTAACGTGGTATGGAATTGCCCCATCGCTATAAGAGACCCTCTGTGTGCCTGATGGGACAGCAGCTCCTCCCCTGTGACTCAGCATGATGGCTGGCAATTTAAATGGAGTTTGGGAAAGAACAATCTAAATTTTTTTTTTGATTTTTAAATCTCCTCTCTTAGAGGGTATACATTTTGTGGCCCAGGGATTGTAAATGTTGATATTTTTTTCTGTCTGGATTAAATCTTTTTGGAAATGAAATTAGCTTTGTGTTTAGTGCGAGACCCCGGATGTTAGGTGCTGGCACCAGTCTAACGAGGCATCTATAAAAGGAGAGTGAAGGCTTTATATTAGGAGGGCATTGATTAATGTGTATCCATCTCCTACACACAACAGGCTGATCTTATATCCATGATACAGATGCGTCCTCCATATGGCGCAGATGCCTGGCGCAACTTAGACGCTCCGTCACGGGTAACAATCCCTGGACTTTCTCTTGTATTTAGAGTCTTATCGCATTGTAGCCGCATCGATTTATAGTGTACTAGGCACGTAGGAGTAGTATTTTTGCAGCAAATAAGTTGTTACTAAGGCACAGATTAAGCAGAAGGATCCGTGACGCAGGTCACTCGTATCTGTCCTCCATCTTTTGCCTTTTTACCCCAGTTGGTGTCTGAGCTGCGCCCATGCAGTGCCAGCGCCAGTACATACGGTGCCCGGGCATTGTCATTTTGCTGCACTAGTGATGTGGTTAAGACACATGCTTGAAAAACTATGCGGCAGAACTGTGTCGCTGCTTAGTCGCAAAGTCTGTGGGGCGCCAAACGGGGCTATTTGGCACAATTTGAGGATAGGTGTATTAGGACACATCTGTAAGACATCACTGAACCGTATAGCGAGCTCCTCGGTGAATGAATAGGCTGCATTACATTGGTCTGGGATCCTTTCTTATAAATACATAGAGCCGTATTCAATTTGGGAGCGATTCTAGGGATAAAGTATCGGGCGCGCGCCCGCTTTATCCCCGTATTCAATTTCAAAGGAGCGAAAACGGGACCCGGCCAAGTTGGAGCTACGAAAACAAAACGGTAGTTTTCGGGAAATGTGTCTGGGACCCCCCTAAAGATGTCCAGACATGGGGGATCACTATGGGTACCCCCATTTTTATAATAGAAACTTTTTGCAAAGAAGCAAAAAAGACAAATCTAGTCTCACTGGTGCAACTCTTACATAGTGATTGGAGTAATCATAAGAAACAATATATGAAAATTAGAACTTAACCTTTAATGAATATTATTAAAAAGAGGCGTATAGTAAATACACTTCTTATAGGAATCAAAAACAAAAGGAGAGACCTATATACATACAAATGACATATACATAATACGACAGTGATACGGGCGAAAATCTCTCTTCTATGACTAGTTCTCCTATATCGGTGCTTTAAATCTATATCTGATAATAGATAATATAAGGAGGAATAGAGTAGACGTCCACCTGGGTAAGATGTGTCATATATACATAGGTTATTGTAGCACATCAACCAGGCAGCTGCTCAAAGTAATAAATACTTGCTCATACGTTAATCCAATCAATGTACATAAACAAAAGGCCACGTACCCGGCAATATAAACATATGACATATATACAATGAATGAAAATTGGTCTAAATTGCGTCTGTTTAATATCCAACCTGACGGTCATTATTCTCCTTGCGGTGAAGAGAGAAATTCAGTAAAACTACCAGATATTGATACCTTAGTGAAATGTGTAAGTATGCTGATACATGAAAGAGCCTATTGTAGTGTGTTACCAATTTCCCTCATACAGGTAATATATGCTGCTATCACCAGTATATCAAGCTTGGTATTCACTATACAATGTAACAGACATAGGCTTTGGTAGTTGAAAGCTGTGAGATAAATTGTATCCACTAAACATAGCGCGATTAATGAGATATACAAATATGTCAATTGGGTTGCAAGGTAGGATACATTTATAAGTCTATTATAGTGTGTTGCCAAAATTGGCTCACACAGACAGTATACGCTAATTTCAACAATGCATCATAATATGATATAAGATGTTTACAATATAACAAACATAGGCTTAGATAGTTAAAGTTTGCAAATTAAATTGTATCCACTAAACATAAAGGGGATATCACAGAGAAAAATGAAGTCGCATAGAAAATGGAGAAAAGTCCGGGGACAAGAAATGCCATACTACGCGTTTCGCCTCTACTGGCTTGGTCACCTGATCACTGTGGTGACCAAGCCAGTAGAGGCAAAACGCGCGTCCGATGGGACGGTTTGTTTTTAACAGCCCAGCCAAACACCACCGGCAGCTGCTCTTCCTGCTCCATTCCCACACGAGGTATCTTTCTTTTTTCGCTATCACTCCAGCGCTCTCTCATCCAAGCCGGGCAGAAACTAACCCTCTGCAATGCCTTTTAGTAACAGAGGGGAGACACTGCCAGGAGCGGGGACAGCAGAAGCGCTTTGAACTGTTGTTTCTCCAGGGACGTTGCTCACTCCTCTCTCATCCCTTGTTTGAATATAGAGACAAGGGACAGCAGAAGTAGTATGGCATTTCTTGTCCCCGGACTTTTCTCCATTTTCTATGTGACTTCATTTTTCCCTGTGATATCCCCTTTATGTTTAGTGGATACAATTTAATTTGCAAACTTTAACTAAGCCTATGTTTGTTATATTGTATACATCTTATATCATATTATGATGCATTGTTGAAATTAGCATATACTGTCTGTGGGCTTTGTTTATTAACATTATTTTTACTAAAATAAAGTGAAAAAGTGTGTTTTCACACCCTTTTCACATTATTTTAGTTTCACCTGTAGTTATTACAGGGCAATTGGAGTAGAATTAGTAAAATTCTACTCCAACCCCCAGTATCACATATTTTTAGTAAAGCAGATCGCATTTCCCATAATTGTAATGGGAAATGTGATCCGACCATAGTTACTAAAAATAAATTGTAAAAAAATACCGGGGAAAGCCCTGTGATAATAACGCCACCTGGAGGTGGCGTTATCCAGGGTCTACCTCGGTTACCGGGCTCCCACTCTGCTCTAACGGGGAGAGCAGAGGCGGGAGCGGGTACCAGTAATCAGCTATGTGGTCTAAGCAGACCGCAAGCTGATTGCTGTAAAAAAAAGAAAAAAAAAAAATTAAACTTTTTTTTTTTTTTTTTTTACTTACCTGAATCCAGGGACCGGTGATCGGGCCTCCGGTGATGGCTCCTCTCCGGTCAGCTGGTCTCCCATAGTACACTGGGGCCCGGTCATCAGGTGATCGGGCCCCAGTGCAGTATGGGAGATCACCTGATCGGGAAGCCCGGAGAAGATCACCGGAGGCCAGGAGGATGCAGGTAAGTGTAATGAAGGGAGGGGGGGGTCGCGGGGTTCCGCGATCGCGGGGGGCGGGGCTTAGCGTCGGTGGGGGGGTAGTAGCGGTGGTCGGTCGGCGAAAATACCGCGACTAGAATGCGGATGGGATCTGCAGGGACAGAGCTTTATCGCAAGCTCTGTCCCTGCAAGGGATTTATAGTAAATCCCTGTGATATTGCCTGAATTCGCAATGCGAATTCACTCGGTAATATCACACTACAATCCGCATTCAATATGCGGATTGTAGTAAATAGAGCCCTGTGTGAGCCAATTTTGGCAACACACTATAATAGACTTATAATGTATCCTACCTTGCAACCCAATTGACATATTTGTATATCTCATTAATCGCGCTATGTTTAGTGGATACAATTTATCTCACAGCTTTCAACTACCAAAGCCTATGTCTGTTACATTGTATAGTGAATACCAAGCTTGATATACTGGTGATAGCAGCATATATTACCTGTATGAGGGATATTGGTAACACACTACAATAGGCTCTTTCATGTATCAACATACTTACACATTTCACTAAGGTATTCAGGCCCTCATTCAGAGGCGGTCGGAGGATGCAAGCGGTCGCTCAGAAACTGGGCGGCCGCTTGCATCCTGACTGGCCGCCTCTGTTTCGGTCGTTAGGCTGTGGGTTTACACCCACAGCTCTAACGACCGCTAGGGTGATGGTCGCCATGGTCATAGACCATGGCGACCATCGGGGCTTACGACGAGACCCTAGGGTAGGGTCTCACTTGTCGAAAGCCCCGGAGAGCTTCTGGCTCTGTCAGAGCCGGAAGCTCTCCACTGACATCACTAGTGATGTCAGTGGGGCCTCCCCCAAACGGCAGGCATTCCCATGGGAACGCCTCCGTTTGGGCTGCCACCCCCCTGGCCCGCCTTCCAAACGGGGCGAGCTGTCAATCAATATCGACAGCTCGCCCCCTTTGCAAAGAGACCCGCTACGACCGGCGCTGTCGGTCGTAGCGGGTCTCACACATGCGCACAAAGGAGCCAGCTAGACCGTACGGCGCCTCTGAATGAAGCCCTCAATTTCTGGTAGTTTTACTGAAGTTCTCTCTTCACCTCAAGGAGAATAATGACCGTCAGGTTGGATATTAAACAGACGCAATTTAGACCAATTTTCATTAAGTGTATATGTCATATGTTTATATTGCCGGGTACGTGGCCTTTTGTTTATGTACATTGATTGGATTAACGTATGAGCAAGTATTTATTACTTTGAGCAGCTGCCTGGTTGATGTGCTACAATAACCTATGTATATATGACACATCTTACCCAGGTGGACGTCTACTCTATTCCTCCTTATATTATCTATTATCAGATATAGATTTAAAGCACCGATATAGGAGAACTAGTCATAGAAGAGAGATTTTCGCCCGTATCACTGTCGTATTATGTATTTGTCATTTGTATGTATATAGGTCTCTCCTTTGTTTTTGATTCCTATAAGAAGTGTATTTACTATACGCCTCTTTTTAATAACATTCATTAAAGGTTAAGTTCTAATTTTCATATATTGTTTCTTATGATTACTCCAATCACTATGTAAGAGTTGCACCAGTGCGACTAGATTTGTCTTTTTTGCTTCTTTGCAAAAAGTTTCTATTGTGATTTTCACAAATAATATCTGGTAGCACCACCAACGATAGTGTCTTATAGTGTATTGTTCTATTTATGACCATGATGTTGGTATAGTTTAATATTTTTTCATTTGTTTACTGATTGACTAGCGCAGATTCTACAGAAATCTTTTTCGTACCCCCATTTTTTGCCTGCAGAAGGAAGTCGGGTCAGGCGCATATTTGCGGCTATGAAGAAGGGGTGAAGAATAGCACTTAGATTTTTTTTTTTTTCGTAAAAATAACTATTCCTATCAAATTTGGGGTATATGAAAATGGGGGTAAGCATATTTTTTAGTCCCTAAAGGTAATTTAAAAATTCTGCAAAAATTCACCTGCTGCTACTCTGCAAATGAAGAAAACACCTGCCGCATATAAGGGAACCCCTGTGGATGTAATTTGTCTAGTTTAGAAGTGTTTTTTTTCATAATTTTTTTTTGTTCACCCCCCCAAAATGTTTTTTTGGGGTGTCCTGATTTTTTTTTTTTTTTTTTACATTTATTTGACACCTTTTATTTTTAAATGACATTCCCAGGGGTGTAGGCTATTTTTTTTAAGGCTACACCCCTAAACCCCAATTCTGCACTTTTCTTTGCCATGTAAAACATGGTGAAAACTTATCCCCGTTTTTTTTCAAAGACTTTTCGAACCGGCGAAAAGTCTCTGAAATTGAATACGGGGATAATTGAAACATGCGAAAATGACATCACTGGCGATAATTATCGCCGATTTCGACTTTTCGCAGCCTAATTGAATACCCCCCTTCAGCTGGGTACACACGTAAATATTTTCTGTCCAACCATCCAACTAGTTGATTGGTTGGAATGAAAATCTGGTAAGGTATGGGAGTAACCGATGATCAGCAATTTGCTCCCAAATGCCGGAAAATGGACAAAAACTGTTGTTTGAACAAATTGTTTAGATAAAACATTTAACAAACTTGACAGCTACATAGGTTCTGGCTGCAGGGTGCCATTCTAGGCGCCCTGCTAGCCAGGTAAGGCTAGCAGAAAAAAGCTCAGAGGGCCAGTCCAAATGATTCCGGGGGCCTTATACGGCCCCTGGGCCTGAGGTTCCCCATCCCTGCTGTAAAGTAATACATCCTCTATTGTAATACACCTGAAAAACATGGTCTCTGTTCTGGAATACCTCTTATTGCATGGACTGATAGTGACAGGTGGACAATACCGTCTGTGCCAATGACAGGTGGACAATACCGTCTGTGCCAGTGACAGGTGGACAATACCGTCTGTGCCAGTGACAGGTGGACGTACCGTCTGTGCCAGTGACAGGTGGACGTACCGTCTGTGCCAGTGACAGGTGGACGTACCGTCTGTGACAGGTGAACGTACCGTCTGTGCCCCATTATTTAGCAGGTGCCTTCCCTGAGCTCAGGCTGGTCACCCGCTGATAAATACTCTGCTCAGGAGGTAGTTGCTATGTGTCCGCTGTACTGACCGCCATTCCTTCTCTATAGGTCTCCATTGCCTGCTTACGGAACTACTGTACAGCGCAGGTTTTGAAGCGCTGCCATTGCCCTTCGATTACAGTAAATGTTTTTATGTATATGTTCAGGACACTTTCCTCTCTCCCATATCCAGCTGAGCCATTACATGCTTATGGATGCGTCTTAGTTGTGGCCCTTGTAGAGGGGACACAACATATGATCAACTGTTCCTTATCCGTCAGTATTATACACAACACTAATACAGTCTGCAGCAGCCCTTGTCTAGGTCACAGCGTCACGTGGGAAACTGCGACATTGTGCGAGCTGTTACCGATTCCAATGCATGTCTGTGTAATGGGTGACTGGTAACCACAGGTGCAGGCTGTGTCTCTGTCCGGCTCCTGGGTAACTACTACCAAACATGTCTAATGGAAACAGGATAGAGGGGTCCAGTCTTCTATTACAGGTTATCCCATGTCCGTGCTGTAGTCTGCATGTTCCAATACAGACATATACCTGCCAGTACAGTCCACGTTATATCTCTGAGCTCTCGGACAGGTCCTTGCTGAGGAACACCATAGATTGGTTATCGGTCCCCCTGACTTTACTATATGTATTAATGCTTTATCTGTGCTTTTCTGTCATGTGTTTATATCATCAGGCAGCAGATCTACTGCGTGTGTTGGATACAACTATATGTACAGCAGAGCAATGTAGCGTAATCACCCTGATCAGGGGCAGAACTATGGGAGACAATGGAGGTACCAGCGCTGAAGGGGGCACTTCCTCCCATCACCCACAATATAGTCACCCCACTCAGGGTAGTAACTATGTACCTGGAGTGTGCCGTCACGGCCGCCCAATACATGGCACCTCTTCCCGGGCAGCTGAGAAGCCACCATAACCATATACTAGTGTCAGACCATCAGCTGCCGCTTCCATCTATCTATATAGCCTGTCCCTGCTCCTCACAGCAGCTGATGCCAGAGACACGTCCGATGCCACCTCTCACCCACAACTCCCCGTCCCACTCCTCATTGGCAGCAGCAATATCCGCGGACCTGTGCACCAGTCCCGGTGCCCCTCTTCACCCACAACTCCCCGTCCCACTCCTCCCTGGCAGCAGCCATAGCCGCGTACCTGTGCACCAGTCCCGGTGCCCCCCCCCCCCCCCCTCACCCACAACTCCCCGTTCCACTCCCTGGCAGCAGTCCTGGTGCCCCTCCTCACCGACTTATCCCCGTCCCACTCCTCCCTGGCAGCAGCCATAGCCACGGACCTGTGCACCACTCCCCGGAGCCCCTCCTCACCCACAACTCCCCGTCCCACTCCTCCCTGGCAGCAGCCATAGCCGCAGACCTGTGCTGAGGGCCCATGTATAAGCGCGGCTGCAGATCTTCCAGGCGCTGGATGCCAACAAGGATGCACCAGACGGAGCTGCAGGTAAGAGAGCATGTGAGGCGGGGGTCTGGGGCACAGCGACTGAGTCTGGGGGCAGGTCTTTAGTGGAGGAACTTCCCGGGGAATCGGTAATGCCGCCGGATCTATTCCCGGCGGACCAAATACAGATGCCGGAAGCCCGAACAGTGAAGATCCCAACTAGGGCTGATAAGTTCCCTAACCCTCCCCTCTCTTCCCCCCTAACCCTCCCCTCTCTTCCCCCTAACCCTCCCTTAGTGGTGTCTAACCTCCCCCAGTGCTGCCTAACCCTCCCTTCCCGCACCCTAACCCTCCCGGGGGGTGCCTAACGCCCCCTTCCCCTAGCCTATCCCTTTCTGGGGGGTGCCTAAACCTAAGTCTCCCCCACCCCCCGGCCAACAGCTGGAAAGCCCTGGCTTACCTTTGTTCGGGATGCCGGGCGGCGGGATTTAGACACCTATCTTTAGTCCCTGGTCGAGCTTCCAGCGTCAGGATTCCAACAGGCCGTATGTTAACCACATCCCACTTCCCGGCATGTGATGCAGTTGGCAGTAGACTGGGCATTTTGTGATGTGTAGTTCCACCACAGTGGCAGTCTTACAGTATCTTAATCTCAAAGCCCCCACATCAGGTGGTTTTCCTGTCCATCAAGGGTTATCAGGAGAGCTCCCCACCCCACATCAGGTGGTTTTCCCCTCCACTAGGGGTATCAGGAGGGTTCCGCACCCACATCAGGTGGCTTTCCCCTCCACTAGGGGTATCAGGTGCGCTCCCCCCCCACATCAGGTGGCTTTCCCCTCCACCAGGGGTATCAGGTGGGCTCCCCACCCCACATCAGGTGGCTTTCCCCTCCAGTAGGGGTATCAGGTGGGCTCCCCACCCCACATCAGGTGGCTTTCCCCTCCACCAGGGGTATCAGGAGGGCTCCCCACCCCACATCGGGTGGCTTTCCCCTCCACCAGTGGTATCAGGAGGGCTCCCCACCCCACATCAGGTGGCTTTCCTCTCCACTAGGGGTATCAGGTGGGCTCCCCACCCCACATCAGGTGGCTTTGCCCTCCACTAGGGGTATTAGGTGAGCTCCCCACCCCACATCGGGTGGCTTTCGCCTTCATCAGGAGGACTCTGAGTCTCGTGCTAATTGCACTATACAGGTTACTATCTTATCTGTGACTAATGCATAGCTGTAAATACTCCTAATTATCCCCAGGGCTGTAGCTGAGGTCACTCTTCATACATACAAACATACATTACATTCCTCAGCGCAGTCCCCATCTTTATAATAGACAATGTTGTCCCTTATCTTGTGTCTCTGGTATACGATGAGAGAGCTGTATACCATTACATGGGGATGCCAATGCTAGGAGGAGGAGGGTTAGGATGCAGGGAGGGGGAGGTTAGGGTTAGGCACCAAAGAGGGGGGGTTAGCATACCGACCAACAAGTGTCGGGATGCCGGAGACAGGATTCTGAACGCTGGGATTCAGACTGCCGACATCCCGTACCCAACCCCTTTACATGTGTTCCATGCACATTAACTGAAGAGGTTCTATACACAATCCTAATGCAAACCCTTCACTTCTCCTTCAGCGCTGAGTGGTCTGAGTAGAGAGTGCCTGGGGGGATGCTAGGGATACTGTACATGAGTGGTCTGAGTAGAGAGTGCCTGGGGGGGATGCTAGGGATACTGTACATGAGTGGTCTGAGTAGAGAGTGCCTGGGGGGGATGCTAGGGATACTGTACATGAGTGGTCTGAGTAGAGAGTGCCTGGGAAGGATGTTAGGGATACTGTATATGAATGGTCTGAGTAGAGAGTGCCTGGGGGGGATGCTAGGGATACTGTACATGAGTGTTCTGAGTAGAGCGTGCCTGGGAAGGATGTTAGGGATACTGTACATGAGTGGTCTGAGTAGAGCGTGCCTGGGGAGGATGTTAGGGATACTGTACATGAGTGGTCTGAGTAGAGAGTGCCTGGGGGGGATGCTAGGGATACTGTACATGAGTGGTCTGAGTAGAGAGTGCCTGGGAAGGATGTTAGGGATCCTGTACATGAGTGGTCTGAGTAGAGAGTGCCTGGGAAGGATGTTAGGGATCCTGTACATGAGTGGTCTGAGTAGAGAGTGCCTGGGAAGGATGTTAGGGATCCTGTACATGAGTGGTCAGAGTAGAGAGTGCCTGGGAAGGATGTTAGGGATCCTGTACATGAGTGGTCTGAGTAGAGAGTGCCTGGGAAGGATGTTAGGGATCCTGTACATGAGTGGTCTGAGTAGAGAGTGCCTGGGAAGGATGTTAGGGATCCTGTACATGAGTGGTCTGAGTAGAGAGTGCCTGGGGGGGATGCTAGGGATACTGTACATGAGTGGTCTGAGTAGAGAGTGCCTGGGGGGGATGCTAGTGATACTGTACATGAGTGGTCTGAGTAGAGAGTGCCTGGGGGGGATGCTAGGGATCCTGTACATGAGTGGTCTGAGTAGAGTGCCTGGGGGGGATGCTAGGGATACTGTACATGAGTGGTCTGAGTAGAGAGTGCCTGGGAAGGATGTTAGGGATACTGTATATGAATGGTCTGAGTAGAGAGTGCCTGGGGGGATGCTAGGGATACTGTACATGAGTGGTCTGAGTAGAGAGTGCCTGGGAAGGATGTTAGGGATCCTGTACATGAGTGGTCTGAGTAGAGAGTGCCTGGGAAGGATGTTAGGGATCCTGTACATGAGTGGTCTGAGTAGAGAGTGCCTGGGAAGGATGTTAGGGATCCTGTACATGAGTGGTCTGAGTAGAGAGTGCCTGGGAAGGATGTTAGGGATCCCGTACATGAGTGGTCTGAGTAGAGAGTGCCTGGGGGGGATGCTAGGGATACTGTACATGAGTGGTCTGAGTAGAGAGTGCCTGGGGGGGATGCTAGGGATACTGTACATGAGTGGTCTGAGTAGAGAGTGCCTGGGAAGGATGTTAGGGATACTGTACATGAATGGTCTGAGTAGAGAGTGCCTGGGGGGATGCTAGGGATACTGTACATGAGTGGTCTGAGTAGAGAGTGCCTGGGGGGGATGCTAGGGATACAGTACATGAGTGGTCTGAGTAGAGAGTGCCTGGGAAGGATGTTAGGGATCCTGTACATGAGTGGTCTGAGTAGAGAGTGCCTGGGAAGGATGTTAGGGATCCTGTACATGAGTGGTCTGAGTAGAGAGTGCCTGGGAAGGATGCTAGGTATACTGTACATGAGTGGTCTGAGTAGAGAGTGCCTGGGGGGATGCTAGGGATACTGTACATGAGTGGTCTGAGTAGAGAGTGCCTGGGAAGGATGTTAGGGATCCTGTACATGAGTGGTCTGAGTAGAGAGTGCCTGGGAAGGATGCTAGGTATACTGTACATGAGTGGTCTGAGTAGAGAGTGCCTGGGGGGATGCTAGGGATACTGTACATGAGTGGTCTGAGTAGAGAGTGCCTGGGAAGGATGTTAGGGATACTGTACATGAGTGGTCTGAGTAGAGAGTGCCTGGGAAGGATGTTAGGGATCCTGTACATGAGTGGTCTGAGTAGAGAGTGCCTGGGGGGGATGCTAGGGATACTGTACATGAGTGGTCTGAGTAGAGAGTGCCTGGGGGGGATGCTAGGGATACTGTACATGAGTGGTCTGAGTAGAGAGTGCCTGGGAAGGATGTTAGGGATACTGTATATGAATGGTCTGAGTAGAGAGTGCCTGGGAAGGATGTTAGGGATACTGTACATGAATGGTCTAAGTAGAGAGTGCCTGGGAAGGATGTTAGGGATACTGTACATGAGTGGTCTGAGTAGAGAGTGCCTGGGAAGGATGTTAGGGATACTGTACATGAGTGGTCTGAGTAGAGAGTGCCTGGGAAGGATGTTAGGGATACTGTACATGAATGGTCTGAGTAGAGAGTGCCTGGGGGGGATGTTAGGGATACTGTACATAAGTGGTCTGAGTAGAGAGTGCCTGGGGGGGATGCTAGGGATACTGTACATGAGTGTTCTGAGTAGAGAGTGCCTGGGAAGGATGTTAGGGATACTGTACATGAGTGGTCTAAGTAGAGAGTGCCTGGGAAGGATGTTAGGGATACTGTATATGAATGGTCTGAGTAGAGAGTGCCTGGGAAGGATGTTAGGGATCCTGTACATGAGTGGTCTGAGTAGAGTGCCTGGGGGGATGCTAGGGATACTGTACATGAGTGGTCTGAGTAGAGAGTGCCTGGGGGGGATGCTAGGGATACTGTACATGAGTGGTCTGAGTAGAGAGTGCCTGGGAAGGATGTTAGGAATACTGTACATAAGTGGTCTGAGTAGAGAGTGCCTGGGAAGGATGTTAGGGATACTGTACATGAATGGTCTGAGTAGAGATTGCCTGGGAAGATGTTTGGGATACTGTACATGAGTGGTCTGAGTAGAGAGTGCCTGGGAAGGATGTTAGGGATCCTGTACATGAGTGGTCTGAGTAGAGAGTGCCTGGGGGGGATGCTAGGGATACAGTACATGAGTGGTCTGAGTAGAGAGTGCCTGGGAAGGATGTTAGGGATCCTGTACATGAGTGGTCTGAGTAGAGAGTGCCTGGGAAGGATGTTAGGGATCCTGTACATGAGTGGTCTGAGTAGAGAGTGCCTGGGAAGGATGCTAGGTATACTGTACATGAGTGGTCTGAGTAGAGAGTGCCTGGGGGGATGCTAGGGATACTGTACATGAGTGGTCTGAGTAGAGAGTGCCTGGGAAGGATGTTAGGGATACTGTACATGAGTGGTCTGAGTAGAGAGTGCCTGGGAAGGATGTTAGGGATACTGTATATGAATGGTCTGAGTAGAGAGTGCCTGGGGGGATGCTAGGGATACTGTACATGAGTGGTCTGAGTAGAGAGTGCCTGGGGGGATGCTAGGGATACTGTACATGAGTGGTCTGAGTAGAGAGTGCCTGGGGGGGATGCTAGGGATACTGTACATGAGTGGTCTGAGTAGAGAGTGCCTGGGGGGGATGCTAGGGATACTGTACATGAGTGGTCTGAGTAGAGAGTGCCTGGGAAGGATGTTAGGGATCCTGTACATGAGTGGTCTGAGTAGAGAGTGCCTGGGGGGGATGCTAGGGATACTGTATATGAATGGTCTGAGTAGAGAGTGCCTGGGAAGGATGTTAGGGATACTGTATATGAATGGTCTGAGTAGAGAGTGCCTGGGAAGGATGTTAGGGATACTGTACATGAGTGGTCTAAGTAGAGAGTGCCTGGGAAGGATGTTAGGGATACTGTATATGAATGGTCTGAGTAGAGAGTGCCTGGGAAGGATGTTAGGGATACTGTACATGAGTGGTCTAAGTAGAGAGTGCCTGGGAAGGATGTTAGGGATACTGTACATGAGTGGTCTGAGTAGAGAGTGCCTGGGAAGGATGTTAGGGATACTGTACATGAGTGGTCTGAGTAGAGAGTGCCTGGGAAGGATGTTAGGGATACTGTACATGAGTGGTCTGAGTAGAGAGTACCTGGGAAGATGTTAGGGATACTGTACATGAGTGGTCTGAGTAGAGAGTGCCTGGGGGGGATGTTAGGGATACTGTACATAAGTGGTCTGAGTAGAGAGTGCCTGGGGGGGATGCTAGGGATACTGTACATGAGTGTTCTGAGTAGAGAGTGCCTGGGAAGGATGTTAGGGATACTGTACATGAGTGGTCTAAGTAGAGAGTGCCTGGGAAGGATGTTAGGGATACTGTATATGAATGGTCTGAGTAGAGAGTGCCTGGGAAGGATGTTAGGGATCCTGTACATGAGTGGTCTGAGTAGAGAGTGCCTGGGAAGGATGTTAGGGATCCTGTACATGAGTGGTCTGAGTAGAGAGTGCCTGGGAAGGATGTTAGGGATCCCGTACATGAGTGGTCTGAGTAGAGAGTGCCTGGGGGGGATGCTAGGGATACTGTACATGAGTGGTCTGAGTAGAGAGTGCCTGGGGGGGATGCTAGGGATACTGTACATGAGTGGTCTGAGTAGAGAGTGCCTGGGAAGGATGTTAGGGATACTGTACATGAATGGTCTGAGTAGAGAGTGCCTGGGGGGATGCTAGGGATACTGTACATGAGTGGTCTGAGTAGAGAGTGCCTGGGGGGGATGCTAGGGATACAGTACATGAGTGGTCTGAGTAGAGAGTGCCTGGGAAGGATGTTAGGGATCCTGTACATGAGTGGTCTGAGTAGAGAGTGCCTGGGAAGGATGTTAGGGATCCTGTACATGAGTGGTCTGAGTAGAGAGTGCCTGGGAAGGATGCTAGGTATACTGTACATGAGTGGTCTGAGTAGAGAGTGCCTGGGGGGATGCTAGGGATACTGTACATGAGTGGTCTGAGTAGAGAGTGCCTGGGAAGGATGTTAGGGATCCTGTACATGAGTGGTCTGAGTAGAGAGTGCCTGGGAAGGATGCTAGGTATACTGTACATGAGTGGTCTGAGTAGAGAGTGCCTGGGGGGATGCTAGGGATACTGTACATGAGTGGTCTGAGTAGAGAGTGCCTGGGAAGGATGTTAGGGATACTGTACATGAGTGGTCTGAGTAGAGAGTGCCTGGGAAGGATGTTAGGGATCCTGTACATGAGTGGTCTGAGTAGAGAGTGCCTGGGGGGGATGCTAGGGATACTGTACATGAGTGGTCTGAGTAGAGAGTGCCTGGGGGGGATGCTAGGGATACTGTACATGAGTGGTCTGAGTAGAGAGTGCCTGGGAAGGATGTTAGGGATACTGTATATGAATGGTCTGAGTAGAGAGTGCCTGGGAAGGATGTTAGGGATACTGTACATGAATGGTCTAAGTAGAGAGTGCCTGGGAAGGATGTTAGGGATACTGTACATGAGTGGTCTGAGTAGAGAGTGCCTGGGAAGGATGTTAGGGATACTGTACATGAGTGGTCTGAGTAGAGAGTGCCTGGGAAGGATGTTAGGGATACTGTACATGAATGGTCTGAGTAGAGAGTGCCTGGGGGGGATGTTAGGGATACTGTACATAAGTGGTCTGAGTAGAGAGTGCCTGGGGGGGATGCTAGGGATACTGTACATGAGTGTTCTGAGTAGAGAGTGCCTGGGAAGGATGTTAGGGATACTGTACATGAGTGGTCTAAGTAGAGAGTGCCTGGGAAGGATGTTAGGGATACTGTATATGAATGGTCTGAGTAGAGAGTGCCTGGGAAGGATGTTAGGGATCCTGTACATGAGTGGTCTGAGTAGAGTGCCTGGGGGGATGCTAGGGATACTGTACATGAGTGGTCTGAGTAGAGAGTGCCTGGGGGGGATGCTAGGGATACTGTACATGAGTGGTCTGAGTAGAGAGTGCCTGGGAAGGATGTTAGGAATACTGTACATAAGTGGTCTGAGTAGAGAGTGCCTGGGAAGGATGTTAGGGATACTGTACATGAATGGTCTGAGTAGAGATTGCCTGGGAAGATGTTTGGGATACTGTACATGAGTGGTCTGAGTAGAGAGTGCCTGGGAAGGATGTTAGGGATCCTGTACATGAGTGGTCTGAGTAGAGAGTGCCTGGGGGGGATGCTAGGGATACAGTACATGAGTGGTCTGAGTAGAGAGTGCCTGGGAAGGATGTTAGGGATCCTGTACATGAGTGGTCTGAGTAGAGAGTGCCTGGGAAGGATGTTAGGGATCCTGTACATGAGTGGTCTGAGTAGAGAGTGCCTGGGAAGGATGCTAGGTATACTGTACATGAGTGGTCTGAGTAGAGAGTGCCTGGGGGGATGCTAGGGATACTGTACATGAGTGGTCTGAGTAGAGAGTGCCTGGGAAGGATGTTAGGGATACTGTACATGAGTGGTCTGAGTAGAGAGTGCCTGGGAAGGATGTTAGGGATACTGTATATGAATGGTCTGAGTAGAGAGTGCCTGGGGGGATGCTAGGGATACTGTACATGAGTGGTCTGAGTAGAGAGTGCCTGGGGGGATGCTAGGGATACTGTACATGAGTGGTCTGAGTAGAGAGTGCCTGGGGGGGATGCTAGGGATACTGTACATGAGTGGTCTGAGTAGAGAGTGCCTGGGGGGGATGCTAGGGATACTGTACATGAGTGGTCTGAGTAGAGAGTGCCTGGGAAGGATGTTAGGGATCCTGTACATGAGTGGTCTGAGTAGAGAGTGCCTGGGGGGGATGCTAGGGATACTGTACATGAGTGGTCTGAGTAGAGAGTGCCTGGGGGGGATGCTAGGGATACTGTACATGAGTGGTCTGAGTAGAGAGTGCCTGGGAAGGATGTTAGGGATACTGTATATGAATGGTCTGAGTAGAGAGTGCCTGGGAAGGATGTTAGGGATACTGTACATGAGTGGTCTAAGTAGAGAGTGCCTGGGAAGGATGTTAGGGATACTGTACATGAGTGGTCTGAGTAGAGAGTGCCTGGGAAGGATGTTAGGGATACTGTACATGAGTGGTCTGAGTAGAGAGTGCCTGGGAAGGATGTTAGGGATACTGTACATGAGTGGTCTGAGTAGAGAGTACCTGGGAAGATGTTAGGGATACTGTACATGAGTGGTCTGAGTAGAGAGTGCCTGGGGGGGATGTTAGGGATACTGTACATAAGTGGTCTGAGTAGAGAGTGCCTGGGGGGGATGCTAGGGATACTGTACATGAGTGTTCTGAGTAGAGAGTGCCTGGGAAGGATGTTAGGGATACTGTACATGAGTGGTCTAAGTAGAGAGTGCCTGGGAAGGATGTTAGGGATACTGTATATGAATGGTCTGAGTAGAGAGTGCCTGGGAAGGATGTTAGGGATCCTGTACATGAGTGGTCTGAGTAGAGTGCCTGGGGGGATGCTAGGGATACTGTACATGAGTGGTCTGAGTAGAGAGTGCCTGGGGGGGATGCTAGGGATACTGTACATGAGTGGTCTGAGTAGAGAGTGCCTGGGAAGGATGTTAGGAATACTGTACATAAGTGGTCTGAGTAGAGAGTGCCTGGGAAGGATGTTAGGGATACTGTACATGAGTGGTCTGAGTAGAGAGTGCCTGGGAATGATGTTAGGGATACTGTACATGAGTGGTCTGAGTAGAGAGTGCCTGGGAAGGATGTTAGGGATACTGTACATGAGTGGTCTGAGTAGAGAGTGCCTGGGAAGGATGTTAGGGATCCTGTACATGAGTGGTCTGAGTAGAGAGTGCCTGGGGGGGATGTTAGGAATACTGTACATAAGTGGTCTGAGTAGAGAGTGCCTGGGGGGGATGCTAGGGATACTGTACATGAGTGTTCTGAGTAGAGAGTGCCTGGGAAGGATGTTAGGGATACTGTACATGAGTGGTCTAAGTAGAGAGTGCCTGGGAAGGATGTTAGGGATACTGTATATGAATGGTCTGAGTAGAGAGTGCCTGGGAAGGATGTTAGGGATCCTGTACATGAGTGGTCTGAGTAGAGTGCCTGGGGGGATGCTAGGGATACTGTACATGAGTGGTCTGAGTAGAGAGTGCCTGGGGGGGATGCTAGGGATACTGTACATGAGTGGTCTGAGTAGAGAGTGCCTGGGAAGGATGTTAGGAATACTGTACATAAGTGGTCTGAGTAGAGAGTGCCTGGGAAGGATGTTAGGGATACTGTACATGAGTGGTCTGAGTAGAGAGTGCCTGGGAAGGATGTTAGGGATACTGTACATGAGTGGTCTGAGTAGAGCGTGCCTGGGAAGGATGTTAGGGATACTGTACATGAGTGGTCTGAGTAGAGAGTGCCTGGGAAGGATGTTAGGGATACTGTACATGAATGGTCTGAGTAGAGAGTGCCTGGGGGGGATGTTAGGAATACTGTACATAAGTGGTCTGAGTAGAGAGTGCCTGGGGGGGATGCTAGGGATACTGGGCCTAATTCAGACCCGGTCGCAAGCGCTGAGCGCTCGCAACAGGGTCGATGGTAGCCCACTGGGCATGCGCACGACGCATGACCCGGATAGCGACGGGCGCTCCGAATCTCGCACCAAAGGGGGCGAGCTGTCGATGGTGAGTGACAGCTCGCCCTGTTTGGTGGGCGGGCCGGGATACTGTACATGAGTGGTCTGAATAAAGTGCCTGGGAGGGATGCTAGGGATACTGTACATGAGTGGTCTGAGAGTGTCTGGGGGGATGATAGGGATACTGTACATGAGTGGTCTGAGAGTGCCTGGGGGGATGATAGGGATCCCTCTCCTGATACTTTTTGCAATCTGCAGACCATAGGCAACAGCAGCTAACGCCACCTTGAGATAGTATTAGCTACCGGGCCAATCTCGCTAATGCAGATACATTCAGGGGAATCTGTAAATCTGCAGTTATCTCCTGATAAAGGGTCTTTTGGCAGGATATCCTGCAAATTTACTTTAGTAAATAGGCCTAGTAGAAACAGTCACATTCGGGGGGGGGGGGGGGTTTCACCAAATGATAACTTGCCTACGGGCATCTGGGATGATCTTACGCCACTGCCTCTGATGATACATACATGTGACTGAAAAGCACATATCAAAGAGAGAAGCAGTACGAATCTCCATTTGGGCTAAGTGGGCCGCAGCTGGGCGCTCACGCGCAGGTTAAGTGCCCTAAGGTCATGTCCGGGACATTGCGGGCATTGCAGACTTGTGCGAACACACAGATCCGCCTACTCTTGATAGTGATGTCAGCTGCTCCCACAGGCGGATGGATGAGGGCAGAGCAGCCAGATCCAAATCCGGATGAAGATACAAATTTCAGAACGTGTAATGTGGCCGCACTTGCGTGCACCTCTGAATCACGCCCAAGATGGGCAGCTGTCCCAAATAGCTCACACTCTAAAGAGTAAGTTACATTGCAGTGCTACTTAGCAAGCCTGAGCTGATGCTAGCACCCGGAATGAGGTGATCATATGTTGTCGCCTGCGGTAGGGATACCTCATACATGACGTATTGGATGGGGGCAGAGAAGTGACTGAGATGCTACAGGTGACCTTCGCTCCTCATACAGCTGCAGGGAAATCGTGCAGAGACCACGTAAGGACCCCCGCTAAGGCCAGTGATCAGGGTAAGTACAGATGGCCAGGATGGCAGAGGAGACTGTTATGTGGATTTATCAGGATTCCCAGGATACCGGAGCTGAGAGAAGCACAGTCAGCGGCAGATGGTGGTGGTGTACAGGAGACGGCATCTCCATACAGAGAGCTTATAACATGGGATTACAGGAGTCTATCATGCAGCTGAGAGCGATCATTTCCTCATTATCATTAGTAACTATATATATATATATATATATATATATATATATATATACAGTCAGGTGCATAAATATTGGGACATTGACCGAATTTTCACATTTTGGCCTCTATTCACCACCACAATGGCTTTGAAATGAAACAAACAAGATGTGCTTTACCTGCAGACTTTCAGATTTAATTTGAGGGTAATTACATCCAAATCAGGTGAACGGTGTAGGAATTACAACGGTTCTATATGTGCCTCCCACTTTTTAAGGAGCCAAAAGTAATGGGACTATCAACTCAAAAGCTATTTCATGGACAGGTGTGGGCTATTCCCTCGTTATTTCATTATCAATTAAGCAGGTAAAAGGTCTGGAGTTGATTCTAGGTGTCACATTTGCATTTGGAATCAGTTGCTGTCGACTCTCAATTTGAGATCCAAAGAGCTGTCACTATCAGTGAAGCAAGCCATCATTAGGCTGAAAAATCAAAACAAACCCATCAGAGAGATAGCAAAAACATTAGGTGTGGCCAAATCAACTGTTTGGAACATTCTTAAAAAGAAAGAAAGCACCGGAGAGCTCAGCAACACCAAAATACCCGGAAGACCAAGGAAAACAACTGTGGTGGATGACAGAAGAATTATTTCCCTGGTGAAGAAAAACCCCTTCACAACAGTTGGCCAAATCAATAACACTCTCCAGGAGGTAGGTGTATATGTGTCAAAGTCAACAATCAAGAGAAGACTTCACAAGAGTGAATATAGAGGGTTCACCACAAGATGTAAACCATTGGTGAGCCACAAAAAACAGGAAGACCAGATTAGAGTTTGCCAAACAAAATCTAAAAAAAGCCATTACAGTTCTGGAACAACATCCTATGGACAGATGCGACAAAGATCAACTTGTACCAGAGTGATGGGAAGAGAAGAGTATGGAGAAGGAAAGGAACTGCTCATGACCCAAAACATACCACCTCATCAGTGAAGCATGGTGGTGGTAGTGTCATGGCGTGGGCATCTATGGCTGCCAATGGGACTGGTTCCCTTGTATTTATTGATGATGTGACTGCTGACAAAAGCAGCAGAATGAATTCTGAAGTGTTTCGGGCAATATTATATGCTCATATTCAGTCAAATGCTTCAGAACCAGGGCCAGATTAACAATGGGGCGGATGGAGCTACAGCTCCAGGCCTCCAAATAAAAATAGGTCCATCAACATGACAGAATGATTACCAGCTGCCAGTATTTAAATAGTTTTTCTAGTCCCCCGTCCCCCCCCCCCCAAAAAAAAATTATGCAATTTTTCTATTTCTGTGTAGTTAGGGAGAGATTGTGGTCATAGTTTAGGGGGTGTATACACCAAGGTGACTCTGACCACAGCCACACAGCACCGTTCATAGCTCTTCCCCTTCTCAGTATAGGCCCTTGAACATTTTCAGCTCCAGGCATATGTGGGCCTTAATCCGGCCCTGTTCAGAACTCATTGGACGGTGCTTCACAGTGCAGATGGACAATGACCCGAAGCATACTGCAAAAGCAACCAAAGAGTTTTTTAAGGCTAAAAAGTGGAATGTTATGCAATGGCCAAGTCAATCCCCTCCCTGACCTGAATCCGATTGAGCATGCATTTCACTTGATGAAGACAAAACTGAAGGGAAAATGCCCCAAGAACAAGCAGGAACTGAAGACATTTGCAGTAGAGGCCTGGCAGAGCATCACCAGGGATGAAACCCAGCGTCTGGTGATGTCTATGCGTTCCAGACTTCAGGCTGTAATTACAGGCACAGAAACAGACAAATCTCAGGTGCACAACTCCAAATTATTAATAATATATATGAATGCAATAAAATTTTGCAATCAATAGAGGTTTTTAGCATAATCATGGCCAAGGTTATGGGCCTACCCACCATATCCAGGTAACCTCTTTCGGGTAGGTCCCTAACACACTAGGGTTCAAATCCAGAGCGCAGGACCCCCCAAAACTGGCCCAGCCAAGCTGCCCCAGGGCACCACCATAGTAAGAAAAGTGCAGTGTAAAGAGATAGTTAGGAGCAGCTACAGCTGCATATAAAGAATGAAAATAAAAAAGTGAAGTACATATATACTAAACACACACAGTGAAGGGTTAAAATGTGTTATAAAGGAAAATGTGTTATAATGCGGTGCCCTGAGACAGATTAACCAACGCAATCCAGGGGGACCCACACCCCAAAAATGAACCAAAGTTGCACTACAGTATATAACTTGTAGGACTTATCTAGAATTGTGCCTAATATAGTGTGCATATACATTACCATACTCCATGCTTTTAAACCAATAAGGGAGGGTGCTAATCCTTTTCTAGATAAGTCCTACAAGTTATATACTGTAGTGCAACTTTGGTTCATTTTTGGGGTGTGGGTCCAACTGGATTGTGTTGGTTAATCTGTCTCAGGGCACCGCATTAGAACACATTTTCCTTTATAACACATTTTAACCCTTCATTGTCCTGCTGGAAGGTGAACCTCCGTCCCAGTCTCATATCACAGGCAGACTGAAACAGGTTTTCCTCAAGAATATCCCTGTATTTAGCACCATCCATCTTTCCCTCGACTCAAATCAGTTTCCCAGTCCCTGCTGCTGAATACATCCCCCCAGCATGATGCTGCCACCACCATGTGTCACTGTGGGGATGGTGGTCTTGGGGTGATGGGATGTGTTAGGTTTGCGCCAGACATAGCGTTTTCCTTGGTGGCCGAAAAGTTCACTTTTAGTCTCATCTGACCAGAGCACCTTCCTCCATACATTTGGGGAGTCGTACACATGCCTTTTGGCAAACTAAAATCGTGTGGTCTTATTTATCACTAAGTAATGGCTTTTTTCTGGCCACTCTCCCATAAAGCCCAGCTCTATGCAGTGTACGGCTTATTGTGGTCACATGCACAGATACACCAGTCTCTGCTGTGGGACTCTGCAGCTCCTTCAGGGTTACCTTTGGTCTCTGTGCTGCCTCTCTAATTAATGCCCTCCTTGCCCGGTCTGTGAGTTTTGGTGGGCGGCCCTCTCTTGGCAGGGTTGTTGTGGTACCATGTTCTTTCCATTTGCTGATGATGGATTTGATGGTGCTTCGGGGGATCAACAAAGATTTGGATATTTTTTTATAACCCAGAATTGTACTTCTCAACAACTCTGTCCCTGACGTGTTTGGGGAGCTCCTTGGTCCTCATGGTGTGATGCCTCTTGCTTAGTGGTGTTGCAGCCTCTGGGGCCTATCAGAAAAGGTGCGCTTATACTGACAGATCATGTGACACTTAGATGTCACACAGGGTCGCTTCATTTCACTAATTATGTGACATCTGAAGGTAATTGGTTGCACCAGAACTTTTGAGGGGCTTCATAGCAAAGGGGGTGATTACATATGCACATGCCAATTTTCAGAATTGTATTTATAAAGATTCTTTTTTATATACATTTTTCTCATTTCATTTCACCAAATTAGACTATTTTGTGCAGATCCATCACATAAAATTCAGATAAAAAAAAATAAATAAATCACAGGTTGTAATGTAACAAAAAAGGTAAAAAGCCACGGGGGATGAATACTTTTTCAAGGCACTGTATATACATACAGCATGTCAGCACAGAGATAGATGCCGTTTTTAATGTTATTATGTATTTCCTCATTAGTAACACTAATATATATATATATATATATATACACACACACACACACACACACATGTATCGCAGTCTGCCGGCACTCAATGTGAGCAACTTGCTCCGGTGCTCCCTATATAGAGAAAACATAATCCAACGGAAAAGAGGGCACTCAGAGACAGCACAGGTACAAAAAAAACGTGTATAAACATTCAAACGTTTTCAGGGACACAGCCCCGTCATCAGGAACATACACATACAGCTGTGTCCCTGAAAACGTTTGAATGTTTATACACGTTTTTTTTGTACCTGTGCTGTCTCTGAGTGCCCTCTTTTCCGTTGGATTATATATATATATATATATATATATATATATATATATATATATATATATATACACACATACACACACGCAATGGATTAGCATACTATCGCAGTTGAGCTGTGTGCGTAATCACTTTTACATTCGCAGTTGCGTTCTGTAGTGAATCAGGCTCATAGTCTGTTATATCGGAGCAAACCAGTCAGCTATGTATTCAGGCGGCCACAGCCCTTGTATGGTGGCGTGTGTAACCTACAACATTGGTGATGGTGCCAGGCGGCTTCCTGCATTACAGTGTAAGGACCCAGCACGTAGCCTCCTGAGTGGACGGATGCCCCCCTCAGGACCCAGCACGTAGCCTCCTGAGTGGACGGATGCCCCCCTCAGGACCCAGCACGTAGCCACCTGAGTGGACGGATGCCCTCCTGCAGGACCCAGCACGTAGCCTCCTGAGTGGACAGATGCCCTACTGCAGGACCCAGCACGTAGCCTCCTGAGTGGACAGATGCCCTACTGCAGGACCCAGCACGTAGCCTCCTGAGTGGACGGATGCCATCCTGCAGAGGGCGCCAGTCACACTGACTACAGGGATCCTGCTGAATGAGAGGGGAGAGACCGCTGTATGCAATGTGGGGCTATGACAGACCCTGTCCTGGGTTGGAGGAGGGACTGCAGCTGGTGGTAGATGTATTCCAGGCCGAGTTCCTGCCTCTGAGTACGTATGATACCTGGGAATGCTCAGTGATGGAATCAGAGCTGGATATGGGAAACATCTCATGAGCATGGAATGATGGGTAAATTCTCATCCAGCTCTGAGACCCCAGTTATAGTTATTCTGCCTCGAGCCAAACACAAAACTGCGGCAATACTAAAAACAGGTGATTACAGTTCTCATTTTAGCGTTCCGTATTTATCTGCAGATTTCACAGATCGTCTCCGGTCTAACCCGAAACATTTTTTCAATCTAATTTTTTTTTTTTTTTTTAAGGTTTTTTTAAAATGAAATGAGAAGAATCTAGACGCCAAAAAAAAAAAAAATTATCTTGTTTATTGTACATTCATGTTGTAGCATTTCAGACCTTTACACTTGGTTTAGGTATCGGGGGTTATGAACACTGAGCAGATAGCGGAGCTTGGTGTCCTCGTACGCGGTTAGAGGTGGCTTGTTATGAACACTGAGCAGATAGCGGAGCTTGGTGTCCTCGTACGCGGTTAGAGGCGGCTTGTTATGAACACTGAGCAGATAGCGGAGCTTGGTGTCCTCGTACGCGGTTAGAGGTGGCTTGTTATGAACACTGAGCAGATAGGGGAGCTTGGTGTCCTCGTACGCGGTTGGAGGCGGCTTGTTATGAACACTGAGCAGATAGCGGAGCTTGGTGTCCTCGTACGCGGTTGGAGGCGGCTTGTTATGAACACTGAGCAGATAGCGGAGCTTGGTGTCCTCGTACGCGGTTGGAGGCGGCTTGTTATGAACACTGAGCAGATAGCGGAGCTTGGTGTCCTCGTACGCGGTTGGAGGCGGCTTGTTATGAACACTGAGCAGATAGCGGAGCTTGGTGTCCTCGTACGCGGTTGGAGGCGGCTTGTCATGTGCCTTTCTCCACGAGGATGAGTCTATCAGTTGGCATAATTATGTCCTTGGTATATGATGTAAGGTGGGGGCTCTGCTTCCCCACCCCGTATGTCAGACAACATATATAAAGCTTGAGTCCCATCCACCATAAACATGACAGATTTATAGGGGTGCATACATAAAATAAGCGTTGCGTCTCCCCCTTCCCATTAGTTCCTCTTGCGATAGAGATAAGCATTGCTGACCTGGCTCATTATAACGAGGCCGGTGAGAACAGGACACAGGGCGCACAGGTACCAGGATATGCCAGCCACAGAGGCGCTAAACCAGAGGGAACACATGCCCAGCAACAAGCTGAGGCACCCGAGCAGGTACCCCAGGAGACCCGAGGTGGCGTGATACAGCTTCCGGGTGGCCAGAGTCCAGCGCTGCACCAACTTGGGGTAGAGTAGAGTTATTCCTCCCAGGGTCTGAATCAGTGCCCACAACACGGTCAGCAATCCCACCAGCCCGTGCCATGTGGAAAAGTGGGGCTTTCCCTGAAGAACCTTGTTGTAGTAGATAATGCCCAGGCCCAACACCGCACACAGTATGGACAACGCCTGTAGCAGCCAGTGCGCTCGCACCCGGGCTTTCCGGGAAAAGGACCGGAGGAGGGAGGAGTCAGGTGAGAAAACCAAGATGGCTTCCGTCATGAAGAAAGAAAACTGCAGAGAGAAGAAGTATAATACACATGATCTGCATGCACACCTGGTACATTCCCTTACTGCAACGCAACATCAACGCACCTCACACTCAGAGCACACACACAATACTGCTGAGGGCAGACAAGCAACGTGACACGCTGGTGAGGGCACACAGATCACATGACTCACTGGTGAGGACACACAAATCACATGACTCACTGGTGAGGACACACAAATCACATGACTCACTGGTGAGGACACACAAATCACATGACTCACTGGTGAGGACACACAAATCACATGACTCACTGGTGAGGACACACAAATCACATGACTCACTGGTGAGGACACACGAATCACATGACTCACTGGTGAGGACACACGAATCACATGACTCACTGGTGAGGACACACGAATCACATGACTCACTGGTGAGGACACACGAATCACATGACTCACTGGTGAGGACACACGAATCACATGACTCACTGGTGAGGACACACGAATCACATGACTCACTGGTGAGGACACACGAATCACATGACTCACTGGTGAGGACACACGAATCACATGACTCACTGGTGAGGACACACGAATCACATGACTCACTGGTGAGGACACACGAATCACATGACTCACTGGTGAGGACACACGAATCACATGACTCACTGGTGAGGACACACGAATCACATGACTCACTGGTGAGGACACACGAATCACATGACTCACTGGTGAGGACACACCCTTGACATGACTCGTAATTGAGGACACTTCACATGACGACGTTGAGGACACACCTGGCATATGACTCGCTGGTGAGGGCGCACAGATCACGTGACTCGCTGGTGAGGGCGCACAGATCACGTGACACGCTGGTGAGGGCGCACAGATCACGTGACACGCTGGTGAGGGAGCACAGATCACGGGACTCGCTGGTGAGGGCGCACAGATCACGGGACTCGCTGGTGAGGGCGCACAGATCACGTGACACACTGGTGAGGGCGCACAGATCACGTTACTTGCTGGTGAGGGCGCACAGATCACGTGACACACTGGTGAGGGCGCACGCACTATGTGACTCATTGGTGAATTTACAGTTTTACACGCCTATAATTTTTTTTGTCGGGGACTCACGAATTCTGTACAACAAGACGCAGATCTGCAGCGCAGGCACATTTACACCCAGCAGATCCGTGGGGTCCAATGTCTGCCAGCCAGCGAGTAGGAACATTACTTCTATATAATACAGCAGACGCTCCTACATCTCCGCCAATAGGGGGGGGGGGCTCTCCTACATATTGTGTGCCCGCAGCAATGGTGTGACCCATCCTTCTAGTTCAGGGGAATTGGGTTTATAGAGGTTTTCATCTAAAGCTGTCCTATAACCCACCCACCACCAATACTTCGGTGGGATCCTCTGCCACTGAGGTTCTGGTATCCTATAAATGGCAGCGGCTGTCTGATTGGAAGAAGCCTGTAGCCAATCAGGTGCCAGGTATCAGTGCATAGCCCTGCGCCAGATGCTTTATGGCTCAGGCCCTGCTGAATTAGGGTATTGGTGGGATGGGGGTGTCCTTAGCGCTTCTCCGTTCTGTATATTCCCTGTGTAACCTTCTTGGGGTTTTTTTTTGCATATTTTGGTTGGGATTCCTATTAAATCTCTCAGGGCCATAAATATATCTACTACCCTCGGTTCCACCTGCATATAACACAGACACTTATTTATTGGGACATACTCACCGAGAGGCTCATCAGGAACGGGTGCCAGGAGAACAGAGCTGGGGAAGAAGAACAGAGGTTTAGAGAGAGCTTAGACTGGGGACATACGTCCTACATTACAGATGTCATAAGTCGCCCATCATTCCAGCACCATACAAAGCAGGTGTAACTACAAGTCCCAGCATGCTCAGCCAGCCAGAGAGTGATGTGGTTTTCTGTTTATCCATGGGAAAAACTTTTTATTTAGATTTAAATCAGTTCTATGAATTCAGCAGTTTATTAAACTACCTTATAACAAGTAATTTCCTCAGCAGCGAAGGGGCTCAGTATAATAGCTCACAGAACAATAATTACAGGTGTGGGGGGAGTTTTCATTTAAACCCTCTACGCAGGTCATTTATGCTAGAAAAAGAGGGCAGAACAGTTTTCGGGGCACGTGGCACAACAGCTCCTGGGAGAGACTGATTAGCGCTACTAACGTGCGGTCAGACCGGCGTAGAACAAGCGCATAGTACCAGGTAGCGGACATTAACAAAAGAAAGGGTCAGTGCAGATATTACTGTACGATTCTGGTTTGTTGTTAGAAGCGTTATATCATTATACCGATATTACAGGTCACAGAGAATTGAAGTGATGCTATGTAGGGTGACCTATAGGATTCATAGCCGCCAATTGATAAGAAGACTATTTGAATGTCATTATTAGTTTGCTGAGCTATGGGAGAAATGACGTATATCTCATAGTAAGGCTGTTACGCAGGGACAAAACCACCGCAACACTCTGCGCAATCCCTCAGCGTTTCAGTGACAGAAAAAACCCAAGTGCATTTCCCAGCAAGATCGGTAATGATTATCGTGTTTTCAAATGGGGTATTACTGGGAATTACGTATGGTTAGGACCCAAACAAATGTATGTGTATAATTGGTAGTAGCTCTTTTACATAAGCCAGTTTGTGTTTCAAGGCAGCACAGATGGTGTAATGGTTAGCGTTCCTGCCTCACTGCACTGAAGTCTTAAGTTTGATTCCCACAACAGCCCTAACTGTGGAGTTTGTATATTCTCCCAATTCTTGTGCCGGTTTCCTCCAGGTGATTCGGTTTTCTCCCAAACTCCAAAAATATACTGGTAGGGTAGTACGTTCCCAACAAAAAATTACCCTAGTTTGTATGTGTGTGTACATGTGATAGGGAATATAGAGTGTAAGCTCCATGGGGCAGGCACTGATGTTACCCCTAGTGTGTAAGTGTGTGAGCATGTGATAGGTAATTTAGACTGTAAGCTGCACAGGGGCAGGGAGTGAGGTGAACCCTAGTGTGAATGTGTGTGACCATGTGATAGGGAATATAGAGTGTAAGCACTGGGGCAGGGAGTGATGTGATCCCTAGTGTATATGTGTGTGAGCATGTGATGGGGAATATAGAGTGTAAGCACTGGGGCAGGGAGTGATGTGACCCCTAGTGTGTATGTGACCATGTGATAGGGAATATAGAGTGTAAGTACTGGGGCAGGGAGTGATGTGATCCCTAGTGTATATGTGTGTGAGCATGTGATGGGGAATATAGAGTGTAAGCACTGGGGCAGGGAGTGATGTGACCACTAGTGTGTATGTGTGTGACCATGTGATGGGGAATATAGAGTGTAAGCACTGGCGCAGGGAGTGATGTGATCCCTAGTGTGTGTGTGTGTGTGACCATGTGATGGGGAATATAGAGTGTAAGCACTGGGGCAGGGAGTGATGTGACCCCTAGTGTGTATGTGTGTGACCATGTGATGGGGAATATAGAGTGTAAGCACTGGGGCAGGGAGTGATGTGACCCCTAGTGTGTATGTGTGTGACCATGTGATGGGGAATATAGAGTGTAAGCACTGGGGCAGGGAGTGATGTGACCCCTAGTGTGTATGTGTGTGACCATGTGATGGGGAATATAGAGTGTAAGCACTGGGGCAGGGAGTGATGTGACCCCTAGTGTGTATGTGTGTGAGCATGTGATGGGGAATATAGAGTGTAAGCACTGGGGCAGGGAGTGATGTGACCCCTAGTGTATATGTGTGTGAGCATGTGATGGGGAATATAGAGTGTAAGCACTGGGGCAGGGAGTGATGTGACCCCTAGTGTGAATGTGTGTGAGCATGTGATGGGGAATATAGAGTGTAAGCACTGGGGCAGGGAGTGATGTGACCCCTAGTGTGAATGTGTGTGACCATGTGATAGGGAATATAGAGTGTAAGCACTGGGGCAGGGAGTGATGTGACCCCTAGTGTGTATGTGTGTGACCATGTGATGGGGAATATAGAGTGTAAGCACTGGGGCAGGGAGTGATGTGACCCCTAGTGTGTATGTGTGTGACCATGTGATGGGGAATATAGAGTGTAAGCACTGGGGTAGGGAGTGAGGTGACCCCTAGTGTGTATGTGTGTGACCATGTGATGGGGAATATAGAGTGTAAGCACTGGGGCAGGGAGTGATGTGACCCCTAGTGTGTATGTGTGTGACCATGTGATGGGGAATATAGAGTGTAAGCACTGGGGCAGGGAGTGATGTGACCCCTAGTGTGTATGTGTGTGACCATGTGATGGGGAATATAGAGTGTAAGCACTGGGGCAGGGAGTGATGTGACCCCTAGTGTGTATGTGTGTGACCATGTGATGGGGAATATAGAGTGTAAGCACTGGGGCAGGGAGTGATGTGACCCCTAGTGTGTATGTGTGTGAGCATGTGATGGGGAATATAGAGTGTAAGCACTGGGGCAGGGAGTGATGTGACCCCTAGTGTATATGTGTGTGAGCATGTGATGGGGAATATAGAGTGTAAGCACTGGGGCAGGGAGTGATGTGACCCCTACTGTGAATGTGTGTGACCATGTGATGGGGAATATAGAGTGTAAGCACTGGGGCAGGGAGTGATGTGACCCCTAGTGTGTATGTGTGTGACCATGTGATGGGGAATATAGAGTGTAAGCACTGGGGCAGGGAGTGATGTGACCCCTAGTGTGTATGTGTGTGACCATGTGATGGGGAATATAGAGTGTAAGCACTGGGGCAGGGAGTGAGGTGATCCCTAGTGTGTATGTGTGTGACCATGTGATGGGGAATATAGAGTGTAAGCACTGGGGCAGGGAGTGATGTGACCCCTAGTGTGTATGTGTGTGACCATGTGATGGGGAATATAGAGTGTAAGCACTGGGGCAGGGAGTGATGTGACCCCTAGTGTGTATGTGTGTGACCATGTGATGGGGAATATAGAGTGTAAGCACTGGGGCAGGGAGTGATGTGACCCCTAGTGTGTATGTGTGTGACCATGTGATGGGGAATATAGAGTGTAAGCACTGGGGCAGGGAGTGATGTGATCCCTAGTGTGTATGTGTGTGACCATGTGATAGGGAATATAGAGTGTAAGCTGCACTGGGGCAGGGAGTGATGTGACCACTAGTGTGTATGTGTGTGACCATGTGATGGGGAATATAGAGTGTAAGCACTGGGGCAGGGAGTGATGTGAGCCCTAGTGTGTATGTGACCATGTGATAGCGAATATAGAGTGTAAGCACTGGGGCAGGGACTGATGTGACCCCTAGTGTGTATGTGTGTGAGTATGTGATAGGGAATATAGAGTGTAAGCTGCACTGGGGCAGGGAGTGATGTGACCCCTAGTGTGTATGTGTGTGACAATGTGATGGGGAATATAGAGTGTAAGCACTGGGGAAGGGACTGATGTGACCCCTAGTGTGTATGTGTGTGACCATGTGATGGGAATATAGAGTGTAAGCACTGGGGCATGGAGTGATGTGACCCCTAGTGTGTATGTGTGTGACCATGTGATGGGGAATATAGAGTGTAAGCACTG
Source organism: Taudactylus pleione (assembly GCA_031769625.1). Lineage (NCBI taxonomy): Eukaryota > Metazoa > Chordata > Amphibia > Anura > Myobatrachidae > Taudactylus > Taudactylus pleione. The sequence continues at coordinate 467,960 of JAUIMM010000280.1, forward strand.
GGGCAGGGAGTGATGTGACCCCTAGTGTGTATGTGACCATGTGATAGCGAATATAGAGTGTAAGCACTGGGGCAGGGAGTGATGTGATCCCTAGTGTGTATGTGTGTGACCATGTGATGGGGAATATAGAGTGTAAGCACTGGGGCAGGGACTGATGTGACCCCTAGTGTGTATGTGTGTGTACATGTGATAGGGAATATAGAGTGTAAGCTGCACTGGGGCAGGGAGTGATGTTGCCCCTAGTGTGTATGTGTGTGACCATGTGATGGGGAATATAGAGTGTAAGCACTGGGGCAGGGAGTGATGTGACCCCTAGTGTGTATGTGTGTGAGCATGTGATGGGGAATACAGAGTGTAAGCACTGGGGCAGGGAGTGATGTGACCCCTAGTGTGTATGTGTGTGACCATGTGATGGGGAATATAGAGTGTAAGCACTGGGGTAGGGAGTGATGTGACCCCTAGTGTATATGTGTGTGACCATATGATGGGGAATATAGAGTGTAAGCACAGGGGTAGGGAGTGATGTGACCCCTAGTGTATATGTGTGTGACCATGTGATGGGGAATATAGAGTGTAAGTACTGGGGCAGGGAGTGATGTGATCCCTAGTGTGTATGTGTGTGACCATGTGATGGGGAATATAGAGTGTAAGCACTGGGGCAGGGAGTGATGTGACCCCTAGTGTATATGTGTGTGACCATATGATGGGGAATATAGAGTGTAAGCACTGGGGCAGGGAGTGATGTGACCCCTAGTGTGTATGTGTGTGTGACCATGTGATGGGGAATATAGAGTGTAAGCACTGGGGCAGGGAGTGATGTGACCCCTAGTGTGCATGTGTGTGACCATGTGATGGGGAATATAGAGTGTAAGCACTGGGGCGGGGAGTGATGTGACCCCTAGTGTGTATGTGTGTGACCATGTGATTGGGAATATAGAGTGTAAGCACTGGGGCAGGGAGTGATGTGATCCCTAGTGTGTATGTGTGTGACCATGTGATAGGGAATATAGGGCCTGATTCAGACCCACTCGCGAGCGGCTGTCCGCTCGCAAGTGGGTCGATGTTCTGGACTGAGCATGCGCACGACGGAGGGAGCTACGTCGTGCGCATGCGCCAGACGCGACGAGCGAAGGAAAGTCCTTCGCTCGTTGTGTCTGATCAAAGGGGGCGTGCTGTCGATGTTGATTGACAGCACACCCCCTTTGGTAGGCGTGCCTCCCTGAGGGGGGCGTTCCCACGGGAACGCCTCCCGTCAAAAGCCGGCCCACTGACATCACTAGTGATGTCAGTGGGAGTGATTTTGGCTCTGATAGAGCCAAAATCACTCCGGAGCTTGCGGTTGAAAACCTCAACCGCAGGCTCCGGCTCGCAGTTTCGATGGTCGCGATGGTCACGACCATCGCGGCCATCAAAATGCACGCTCGTATAGCCTGTGGGTGTTGACCCACAGCTATACGAGCGTCCAGGAGGACGCTCCATTTTCATGGAGACCGGCCCTCATTCAGAGCGTGCGCTCTGCTCAGAGCGTACGGCTCTGAAAGAGGGCCATAGAGTGTAAGCACTGGGGCAGGGAGTGATATGACCCCTAGTGTGTGTGTGTGTGTGTGTGACCATGTGATGGGGAATATAGAGTGTAAGCACTGGGGCAGGGAGTGATGTGACCCCTAGTGTGTATGTGTGTGACCATGTGATGGGGAATATAGAGTGTAAGCACTGGGGCAGGGAGTGATGTGACCCCTAGTGTGTATGTGTGTGACCATGTGATGGGGAATATAGAGTGTAAGCACTGGGGCAGGGAGTGATGTGACCCCTAGTGTTTATGTGTGTGACCATGTGATGGGGAATATAGAGTGTAAGCTCAATGGGGCAGGAAGTGATGTGAATGGTCAAATACTCTCTGTAAAGCGCTGCGGAATATTTGTGCGCTATGTAAATAACTGGTAATAGATTGCAGTATACATATCTCTATAACAGTGGTTTTCAGCTGCTGTGGAACTATACATCCCAGCATGCCCTGTCATAGGTTTAGCATGCCTTACAAGCAAAACTGTGGCCTGGGATGTGTAGTTTCACAGCAGCTGGAGGCCCGAATGTTAAATACCCCTGCTGTATAATAGTAATAATGAGAATCTCTATGCGCCCTGACGTGTCCCCCCTCTCCCCACCCCCCCTCTCTGTCTGACCGTTACACTCACTTGCTCCAGGTTGGGAGACGCAGAAAATATAAATGGTGAAGATGATGGCGATGAGGTGAGCGGCGGCCACAGACATCAACCGCAGTGTACGGTACTGCCGGGAGTCCGTGTCCGAGCCGTGAGCCATTCCTGCAAGGGAAAGGACAGAGAGTATATGACATAACAGTACAGTATCACAGCGTACAGACAACAGCCCAGCGCAGTGCATGACCCTCCACTGTAAGGAGACGCAGTGTACAGTAATACAGAGTAATATGCAGAATATCACACACTATATAACACCACTGCAATATTACCGCTGTAAGGAGACGCAGTGTACAGTAATACAGAGTAATATGCAGAATATCACACACTATATAACACCACTGCAATATCACCGCTGTAAGGAGACGCAGTGTACAGTAATACAGAGTAATATGCAGAATATCACACTATATAACACCACTGCAATATCACCGCTGTAAGGAGACGCAGTGTACAGTAATACAGAGTAATATGCAGAATATCACACTATATAACACCACTGCAATATCACCGCTGTAAGGAGACGCAGTGTACAGTAATACAGAGTAATATGCAGAATATCACACTATATAACACCACTGCAATATCACCGCTGTAAGGAGACGCAGTGTACAGTAATACAGAGTAATATGCAGAATATCACACTATATAACACCACTGCAATATCACCGCTGTAAGGAGACGCAGTGTACAGTAATACAGAGTAATATGCAGAATATCACACTATATAACACCACTGCAATATCACCGCTGTAAGGAGACGCAGTGTACAGTAATACAGAGTAATATGCAGAATATCACACTATATAACACCACTGCAATATCACCGCTGTAAGGAGACGCAGTGTACAGTAATACAGAGTAATATGCAGAATATCACACTATATAACACCACTGCAATATCACCGCTGTAAGGAGACGCAGTGTACAGTAATAAAGAGTAATATGCAGAATATCACACTATATAACACCACTGCAATATCACCGCTGTAAGGAGATGCAGTGTACAGTAATACAGAGTAATATGCAGAATATCACACTATATAACACCACTGCAATATCACCGCTGTAAGGAGACGCAGTGTACAGTAATACAGAGTAATATGCAGAATATCACACTATATAACACCACTGCAATATCACCGCTGACAGGGAATTAGAGGTGTAGGCCTTAGGCACCCTGCGGCTCCCCAGCTATTGTGGAACTACAAGTCCCAGCAAGCTTGTGACAGGGCACAATGAGCAGCAGAGAGACTCAGGGGGCCTGATTTAGAGATATACGCTAATGCGATCGCATCTGCGTTATTCGTACACAACGCAGCTGCGAAAATATGCAAATGTCAGCAAAGATCACCTGAGCATAAAGACGCGCAGTGCTGCCTTCTCACCTGCGTGCAACGTCGCATACCTACGTAACCATCGGTAACATCGAAGCACATCGGCGGCCATCTTACCCTCACGGCAGGTCTGACCTGCCGCAGCCATGGGAGCTCTTCTGACAGGCAGAGTCGTGTACGCACCCGCCGTGGCTGATCTATGCACGCCCATGTACCGGCGTTTACACGGACAGGCACATCTGCGTTTCTGTGACCAGTCCCCATTACCGTCCCCAAACGCTGCCAGTCTGTCACTCACTTGGCGATGGATTCCTCTGTGCGTGCGTGATCGCAATGCAGTCGCAGGGCACGGGCAGTGCGGTGCACACACATGCGCGATGGCAAACAATCGCTCGATCTGCGCGAAAATTGCTTCCGTCTCTGACTGAGGCCCAGAGCCCCTGGCAGGAATCACATGTAAGACAGTATCCCTGCATAGACAATAATCAGGTACAATGGTGCCAGGTAACAGGGTATCAGTGCCCTCCCCTCTCCCCCACTGAGGGGCAATGTGATGCTGGGTGACCCCACCTGATGCAGGGTCCCTGGGTGTCTCTGAGCAGGCAGTCAGGCTACACTTCCTGTCTATGGAGCTGTCTCATATCATCAGAGCGTCTCTGACTGTCTGTCTCTGTCACTTCTTGTTGTGTTACCCACAGGAAATGTCCAGCCACGCCCTCCACAACACTCCCGCTCTGTCACTGGATGTCGTCCCTGTCAGTCATCCAGTAAGGCCCGCTGTTCCAGCCCTCCCACTTTCCCACTGGATGCTGTAACTGTCACTCCCCAGGAATGGAACGCCCTCCCCAGCACATCCACTCTCTCAGTGGGTGCTGTCTCTGTCAATCACCCAGGAAGGCCCGCCCTCCGCCAGCCTTTTCCGGCTCTGAAGCTGTTCCCTTGTTTTCAAACATCCACTGTGGCCAATCAGCATCGTGGGGGGCGGAGCTGATGGTGAGACTGAGGCTTGATACGCTCCCACGCCGCTTCCTCCATGAGCGTTGCTGCAGGGACATCACAGGAGTGAGTATTGCTGGTCACTGCACTTGTGTCTGTGCTGGACATATGGTCACTATAGTGAGACATGGAGACTGGTACAGGGATGGGGAGTAGGGCTCCTGTTACTGGCATTCTCAGGCATGGCCTTCCAAACCAGGCAGAGTCATGGCTAGCCAGCTCTTGTGGGACTACAAGTGTCAGCAGACCATGCCAGTAGAGGCATGCTGGAACCTTTAATTCAAGTTGCAAGCTGCCAAAGACTAGTTGAAGGGAAAATGACCATGTAATAAACATGTCTGTACTTTATAATGCGGACCAACAAGACAAGCTGGGGGAAGCTGCGCTCTTATTTTATTCATTTTAAGTACAATTGTAGTTATTATTATTATTATTATTATTATATCCTTTTAGAGTAGAGCATGTTAGTGCCAGGAAATGACTGTCTGGGTACATAAATACTGATCTATAGGGGTCAATTTCATTAGATGCGACTTTCTCGCATACGCAAGTCAGTGCGGCTTTACGCTGCACTTACAGTACCACCTGACTTGCTTTTTTTTTTTGTGCGCAACCCCATAGGGCTGTGTACGAAAGTCCCACGCGGGGACGAGTTGTGGGGCCATTGGTGGAGTTTCCACGCTGTTACAGCAGCCACTCGCCAGCCGCCTGTCTAATTGAATTGAGCCCATAGTGTTTTCATTCAGCGTTCGCTCTAAGTATGTCGCAGCTGAAAACGCAACACATCCGTAGCTTAAACAGGCCTATAAGCAGCTACAGCGAGTATCCTCTGATTGATTGTCCCTGTCTGTAGTCATGGCCAGCCGCAGGATCGAGTGCATTTTCTTCAGTGAGTTCCATCCAACCCTCGGCCCCAAGATAAGCTATCAGGTGAGAGAGAAGTGTGACATAGTGGCCCCTGGGGCCCGGAGCTGAGAGCAGGAAGGATCAGTGATCACATGTTCATATTGGCAGGTACCGGAGGAATATATCGCGCGGGAGCTGTTTGACACGGTGCAGGTTTATATTATTACCAAACCAGAGCTACAGAACAAGCTGATCACAGTGTGAGTATAGCTGCTACTAAGGGCCTGCTTCAGAGATGGCCGCTAATGCGATTTTCACGCAGATTGACCAATTGTTTGCCATCGCGCATGCCTATAAGCACCCCTTCATGCGCAGCAATTGCATTGCGATTACGGACGCACATAGGAATCCATCGCAAAGTGAGTGACAGGTGAACAGCGTTTAGGATGGTAATAGGGGGGTGGTCAGAAAAACGCAGGCGTGTCTGACTGTATAAACTCTATTACATGGGCATGCATGAATTAGTCACTGCGATTGCATCCGCAGCACGAGAGCCCTCTGCGCTGCCGGAGAGCTTCCACAAAGGGCAAGAATGGCGCTCGATGTGCGTCGATGTTACATCGCATGCAGGTAAAAAGGCAGCAGTGCGTGTCCCTACGCTAGAGTGATCTTTTGAACCAGTAGCTTATCTTCGCAGCTGCGTTCCGTGCGCATGTGCAGCTGCGATCGCATTAGCGTCCATCTGAGTCAGGGCCTACGTCAGCATCTTCTATAATAAATCATTGATTTGGGGAGACTAAAGGAATTGCTCTTAAGACCGTCCGACACCTGGGCTTGGATTGTTTTGCAGAAAGCTCTGATTAAGTTTCTGTGTTGTAAATAAGGGTTTCTAATGGGACGTTGTGAATAAGCCATTGGGTGATGCTAGGAGATCGTTCATTTCTTCCCGGGAGACAGAGGGGAAGGTGAATAATGTAATGCTACAGCCGGTGGAACGGTATGCAATCGGGAAGCCGGTTGACATTATACCGACAGCCGGCTTCCCGACTGTCATATCCCGGTGAGGGTGAAATGACAGGCGTCTAGATGTAGACGCCGGCGCCTGGCATCCCGATCAAAGCACAGCTGCAGGGGGGGAGGGTTAGGTTTAGGGCTCCCGGGGGGGACTTAGGGTTAGGCACCCCCCTGGGAGGTTAGGGTTAGGCTAGGGGGAGGGGGACTTAGGCACCCCCGAGGGGGACTTAGGCACCCCCCAGGGGGACTTAGATTTAGGCGGCGGGGAAGGTGGGGTTAGGCACTGGGGGGAAGGTTAGAGTTAGGCACCCCTAAGGAGGGTTAGGGGGGTTAGGTTAGTTCATAGTTACCTGGGGACGATCGCTATTCTCAACCGTGTCGGCCTGCCGCTGTCGGGATTTGAACCGCCGGACTTTTACCCGGTGGTAATTCATATGTATTCCAGTGGAACATGGCAGCTGCCATTACAGTGTAGCCCATTGGCCTCTCTGCTTTGCAGCACGGCGATGGACAAGAAGCTGATTGGGTGCCCGGTGTGCATTGAGCACAAGAAGTACAGCCGTAACGCATTGCTCTTCAACCTGGGGTTCGTCTGCAGTGCCTGGGCGAAGACCTGTGCTCTGGAGCCCATTGTGAAGAAGCTTGCTGGGTACCTGAAGACCCTGGAGGTAAGGGTGATACCTTATCCTGTATTTCGCTAATGTTTGTGTATTCGGGAAGTAGATCGTTTTTACCATGTTATTTTTAGTAAACCTATATGTTGGATGATGAGATCATAACTGATAGTTCCTTCACTCCACTGACCCTGTCCTTTCCAGGGTCACTAATGACCTCCTCACTGCTAAAGCTGGGTGCACACTGGGTGATAAATCGCGAGTGCTTCACTGGGTTTGAACCCCCCGATATGTCTATCGCTATTTGCATGCTGTAATGAAACGCAATAAGGGAAGATACTTCTGTGTAGGCTCTGTGCGGGGCCCTGTTAAGCATGTACCCATCAACTGCACCAGGCTTGGCAGCCTCCATATCTGCCTGGGAGTGGAGCTGCTTTGGTCCTCTAACTTCTATCCAAGTATAAAGGGTCTCTGAGTCTTCTCCCCAGCAGAAGGCCAGCGCCCTCCTTAGGGGTGCTGCATATCATTCTGCTAGGAACGGGTGTAGGTCAGTACTGATTATGGCCATTTGGGTGGTTGTTAAGTCGGAGGAAGAAAAATAAACCTTACAAAGAAAAAGCATTTGAACATGTGTACGGCTTGTAACCGGTCTATCCCTATGGGCCAGGATGCACTATTTCTGTAGTGGCTCCTATTCAGCCCCCTAATCAACTGCAAGAGCTCATGGAGTGGAAGAAAGTTATTTGTTTCTAAAGAGGAATTTATGGCCTCGCAAGGGTCAAAGAGATCTAGGTCACAGACAAGATTCTGATCATGGAGCAGCTTCTTCAGAGTGTGGTCTGGAGTAGACATTGAGGGCTTTTCTAGCAAAGAATTGGGAATATACGTGAGGATTATAAAACTATTAGTATGAAACTAGTGGAAAGTTTGTTAAATATTTATAAAACTATGAATTATAAAGATATTTTAGAACAAAGCGGCGAAGATCGGTCCAAAAAGAATAGTTTTTTTTTATTTCCGTACAAAAAGAATAGTACAGAAAATGCTGAAAGAAATGGTAGTGAAAGTTTGGACGAGGCTCTGGGCAGCCTCGCCAGGATTGCTGGTATGTATCTAGATAAGCAATGAAAGATTTTTGGATTGGTGCACAGTACCTCAAGTGTTGCTGCAGTGACGTAATCGATCTCTAGGACCACTATTCCATTACAGGATGGTAAAAAGATCCAGTGGGTAAAAGAATGGGCAGCTGTGTCGGTCAAGCCGGGTATGGCAATGGCTTCAGTCTCTAGGTTCCTGAGATTGTGGAGTCTTCTTTGCCGCATGTAGATCTAGAAGAGAAGGTCTCTAGACAATACCTGCTGAGAAGTTTGGAAATTATGTAGACGGCTGTGGAGTATTTGAGTATTTCTGTGAAGCTTCTCTTGATGTAGCAACTTTTTCGGCAAGATCAGTGGCCTCTGGTGTGGTGGCTAGAAGAGGTTTTTGTCTACGTTCCTGGATGCACACTCCAAAAATAGTCTGGCTACCTTGTTTTTTTTTTTGTTTCTTTTGGCAATAAATTAGATTCTATGATACAAACGCTGACGGAAAATTTATCAGACTACTACAAGATAGGAAGATTAAATATCCAATGCTACATCAAAGCAGCAAGTTACAGACCAGGGTGTACGCAGGGCAGGCCATATTATTCTGGGACATCCATACTGTCCGTTTGCCAGTTCAACAAGAAAGCTGACCCTAAATCACAATGACTATGTTCGGCCCCTGTCTCCTGTCCCAGTAGGAGGCAGGCTTCTTAAATTTGCGAAAAAAATTTAACCTGTCTATTCAGGACAGTTGTGCTATGGATGTGGTGTCTCATTTGCACTAGATAGAGTTCAGTAAGGTCCCCAAAAGAAACATATTTGTGGTGTCAGGCACTGCTCTGAAGGACGGTCTAACCACAAAACTGCTCAACACTGTACAAGCAGTGACCATTGTACTTCCTGTGCAGAGGGGAAAAGGTTTCTACTCTGTTCCTACTAAATAAAAAACCTCAGGGGATTTCTGGACTTTACTAAACTCAAGAGCACAAAGTAAGTTTACATGGAAATGTTAAAGTGAATTCTGACTGGGATAAAAGTAGGAGAATTTCTGACCTGTCGATCGAAAAGATGCCGATTTCCATATTTTGGATGCCAAAAAACATCAAAGTTATCTCAGATTTTGTTTCAGGCAATCATTATCAGTTGAAGTGCCTCCCATTCCGCCTTGTAACGTCACCAGGAATGTCTACGTAAATTCTTGTGACCCTTATAGCTCAACTACGTAGATGACAGATATCAGTTTGGCCATATCTCAATGATCTCCTGCTTGCACTGAAATCAAGAGTTTGTACAGCCGTGGGCAAAAGTTTTAATGATCCAAGTATTTGTTTTCACAAAGTTTGCTGCTTCAGTGTTTTTAGACCCTTTTGTCAGATGTTACTATGATATACAGAGGTAACATTACAGCATGACATAAGTGTCAGATGTTACTATGGTATACTGAAGTAACATTACAGCATTTCATAAGTGTCAAAGGCTTTTATTGACAATTACATTAAGTTTATGCAAAGAGTCAATATTTGCAGTTCTGACCCTTCATTTTCAAGACCTCTGCAATTCGCCCTGGCATGCTGTCCATCAACTTCTGGGCCACTTTGACTGATGGCCGTCCATTCTTACCTAATCAATGCTTGGAGTTTGTCAGAATTTGTGGGTTCTTGTTTGTCCACCCGCCTCTTGAGGACTGACCACAAGTTCTCAATGGGATTAAGGTCTGGAGAGTTTCCTGTCCATGGACCCAAAATTTAAATGTTTTGTTCCCCGAGCCACTTAGTTATCACTTGTGCCTTATGGCAAGGTGCTCCATCATGCTGGAAAAGGCATTGTTCCTCACCAAACTGTTCTTGGATGGTTGGGAGAAGTTGCTCTTGGAGGATGTTTTGGTACCATTCTTTATTCATGGCTGTGTTCTTAGGAAAAATTGTGAGTGAGTCCACTCCCTTGGCTGAGAAGTAACCCCACACATGAATGGTCTCAGGATGCTTTACAGTTGGCATGACACAGGACTAATGGTAGCGCTCACCTTTACTTCTCCGGACAAGCATTTTTCCAGATGCCCCAAACAATCTGAAAGGGGATTCATCAGAGAAAATAACTTTACCCCAGTACTCAGCAGTCCAATTTTCCTGGAGAGGTGCCATCTTTGCTGCCCTTCTTGACACCAGGCCATCCTCCAAAAGTGTCCGCCTCACTGTGCATGAAGATGCACTCACACATGCCTGCTGCCATTCCTGAGCAAGCTTTGCACTAGTGGTGCCCCGATCCCGCAGCTGAAACAACTTTAGGAGACTATCCTGGCACCTGCTGGACGTTCTTGGGCACCCTGAAGCCTTCTTCACAACTATTGAACCTCTCTCCTTGAAGTTCTTGATGATCCGATAAATGGTTGATTTAGTTGCAATCTTACTAGCAGCAATATCCGTGCCTATGAAGCCCTTTTTTGTGCAAAGCAATGATCACTGTACATGTTTCCTTGCAGGTAACCATGGTTAACAGAGGAAGAACAATAATTTCAAGCTCCACCCTCCTTATAATGCTTCCAGTCTGTTATTCTAACTCAATTTAGCATGACAGAGTGATCTCCAGCCTTGTCCTCGTCAACACTCTCACCTGTGTTAATGAGAGAATCACTGACATGATGTAAGCTGGTCCGGTTGTGGCAGGGCTGAAATGCAGTGGAAATGATGTTTTTGGGATTAAGTTCATTGTCATGGCAAAGAGGGACTTTGCAATTAATTGCAATTCATCTGATCACTTTTCATGACATTCTGAGTATATGCAAATTGCCATCATAAACACTGAAGCAGCAGACTTTGTGAAAACCAATACTTGTGTCAACTTTTGGCCATGGCTGTGCAAGACAAAGTGGATCAGGTCAGTCTGTTTCTGCAAGAACATGGCTAGGCCATAAATTGGGGAAAAAAGTCAGTTGATTCCAACTCAACAAAAATGATTCTTGGGTGTACAGATAGGCACTCTACAAGCCTGGTGGAAAAGTATGTATCTCAGAAACAGGTCAAGTTCTCTATCGCAACCACAGTCCTTCTAATGACCAACCCGAGTGCAGTAGGATGGGGAGCAAAAGGGCTGTGGACCCCACAAGAGAGGCAATTGAGAAATTAGTGATCTGAAATGCAATCACTCTTTTGTTAAGGTCTCTTAAAGGGAACTCCATGTCGCAGCAGTAGTAGCCTACCTAAATCGACAAGGTGGTACCACAAGCAGGACCATGACGGGCGAAGTAACAAAGCTAATGGTTTGGGTAGAGAAGAAGCTGTGTTCCCTCTCGGCTCTTCATGTTTCAGGCAAAGTAAATGTTCTCAGCCAGAAAACTATTCTCCCAGGAGAATGGGAAATGACTCCGGACGTATTCCAGCTCCTAATGAAGAGGTTTGTTTGTCCACAGATAGATCTCATGGCAACAAATCTGAATATGAAGCTGCTTCACTTCTTTTCACGTCACTAGTTTCCACAGACACAGGGCGTGGATGGTCTCTCCCAGAAGTGGGACTTCAACCTAGGCTATGTGTTTCCCCCCTTTCCACTTATCTCGCACCTTGAGGTAGATCAGAAATGAACAAGCCGAGGTACTGATGACCCTACCATACTGGCCAAAGAGATTGTGGTTTACAACCACCTTCGAGATGGTGATAGAAGAATCCTGGGTTCTACCAATTGAGTCATATCTGTTGTATATGGGTCCACTTCTTCATTCAGACCTGGCAAGTCTGAATTTGGTGTCATGGAATTTGAATGGATATTGCTGCAACAAAGTATTGGAACATTTAGCTGGGGTATGTGTTTCCTCCGTTTCCTCAGATTTGCTCACACTACGGACATATCCAGGAATGAGAAGGCGGAGGTGATTGAGAGAGCATAGGCCCCTTCTACCAGTCTGACCGAGTCTGTTGAATCTGGGACCAATTCTCTGCCTGGATCCAGCAATCCAATCTCCTGGTAATGGATGGAGATTGGGTGTTGTTGAAAAATTAAGGATTAATGAAGCAAGGAAAAAAGTTTATTCGGAGGCCTATTGTAAAGTGTGGAGAAAATGCCTGATCTAGATCTAGTCCAGTAAAGGCAAAAGTGTTAGGGTAATATTTACTATCAGTTACCAATTAGAGTTCGTGCATGAAGACTTGACTAAGAGGCTGGCCCTCACACGCCTGAAAGTACAGATCTCTGCGCTGTCCCTCTGGATGGGATATTGGCTTCAGAGTAGCTAATTATCTGGTTCTGTCATATGCTGAAAATAATCCGTTCTCAACTTGAGTCTTGTGGCACCTTGTGATTTGCCCCTTATCCTGAATGCCTTAATGTCCTCTGCAGGAAGTCTCCCTGAGTCATATGACTCTTTAAAGTTTTTTTTTCTGGTGGTCATTTCTTCAGCCAGAAGAGAGAATGGATTACAAGCTTTGTGGGCTAAAGAGCCCTCCATGAACACCTTTTACAGATCAAGTGGGCACACTCAGGACACACTCAACAAGGGCTGTATTTGTATTGTGGGCAAGTAAGGCTTCGGCATCCACAAAGGAACGAAGCCCACATGGTTCTCTGGCCCTGATTCAGAGCCGGACGCTCTGACAGAGCGCTCGCTCTGAATCAGGGCCGTCCTTCTTAAGTTTTAAAGCGGCCTCCTGGCTGCTCGCATAGCTGTGGGTGACCACCCACAGCTATAGCGAGCGGCCAGGAAGATGGTCGCGATGGTCAAGACCATTTCGACCATCGGGCTTGCGACGAGACCCTTGTGGTAGGGTCTCGTTGCCGCGAGCCCAGTAGTGCTTTCGGCTCTAACAGACCCGAAAGCACTCCCACTGACATCACTTGTGATGTCAGTGGGGCCGGCCCCACACGGTAGGCGTTCCCATGGGAACGCCTCCGTCTGGCCAGCCACACCCCCGGGTCACCCACCAAAGGGGGCGTGCTGTCACTCAACATCGACAGCACGCCCCCTTTGTAGCGAGACCCGGAGCGACGGCTTGCCCGTCGCTATCCGGGTCTCGCGCATGCGCACGACTGAGCCGGCTCAGTCATGCGCACTGGGCCAACATCGACCCGCTTGCGAGCGCTCAGCGCTCGTGAGCGGGTCTGAATCAGGCCCTCTGTTCATACGTTTAATAGTTATGCTGTGGATCTCTCGGGTGCTCTCACTTTGGAAGTTGTTTGTCAGGCGGCAACAAAATGACAGCTTTGTTTGAGCAGCATAGAGCTCTGCTGAGTATTTCTTCTCTAGGTAGCTTTCCCTAGGTTATTGCCTGGGTACATCCCAATGCAAAGATTGCCATGGAAGAATGAAGGAGATAAAAGTGCATTAGCCATATGAGTAATTACGTTTCTTCAAAGTACCCCATAGCAGCCAATAAGTTACCCACCAAGGTTTCCCTGCGACTAATATATTTCAGCTTAATTTGCAAGAAACCTTCAAAGATCGGTGGGAACTGAAGGAACCAGCTAATATAGCTACAAAAGTACTGGTCCGTCTTATTGGCGAGTTAAGGAAATGGACCTTGGCGATCTAGCCAAATCTTGAGGATCTTCTGATTGGCCTGTGCCGGCTCCCTGGAATTTCTTGCACTGTAGATGGGATTCCTGTAGGGCGTCATAGTGTTTCCGGTCTCTACGTATAATTCTAGGGCAGTAACTACCGGTTGGCCAAGATGGCATTTGCCAGTGATGCTAGTTAAGGGGTAAGTGGGGGCACCGCCAGACTCAGCCAGTTGTATATTTTAACCCCTAAGCCTCTATGATGTGGCCCAGAAGCTCAGCACCACGGAGTAATTCAAACAAATGGAAATACTGGTAAGAATCTGCTTTTTTTAAGGTATTACTTTGCTTATCTACATAGATGTGTTTTCATTGTCTTCTAGCTGGAATCGGGTTTCATCTCCAATGAGGACAGCAAGCAGAGGCTTGTGCCTATAATGAGTATTCTGCTGGAGGGGCTGAACACCACCGGGGAATGTTCCCTGCCGATAGGTAATGCAGCAGCCATTCCCTTTTATCTGTGGCGGAAGCGGTTGATTTGCTCATTTCTAAATCCTGTCCTCTGTCAGATGAAAGTAACACCGTGCACCTAAAGGTGATTGAACTGCGCGTGGCGCCCCCTACTGCTCAGGAATATGACGTCCCGGTGTTTACAGAAGACAAGGAAGACTTCTGTAATGCACAATGGGATCTAACCACGCAGCAGGTAATGTGATCTGATTATATAGAATAATGATCTGTTGCCAATCCCGCAACACCTGTACATGATGGTAATAATGCCGGAACCAATTGTGGTTCCATCTCACTAAAGTGCTCGTTAAGCTTCCATCTCTGTCTATGGCAATGAAATCTCTATCTGTGTGTGTGTCTCTTAATCCAGAGGTTTCCAAACTCCATCCTCAAGGCACCCTAACAGTCCAGGCTTTAAGAATATCCATGGTTGGGCACAGATGGTTAAATCAAATTGACTGAGTTTCTAATATAGTCATCTTTGCCCAAGCATGGTTATTCTTAAAACCTGGACTGCTAGGTTGGCTTGAGGACTGCGTTTGGGAACCTCTGGCTTCATCATCCAGCAGGTGGCATAGGACCCAGACCCAGAGGTGCCTGGATTACCACAACCCATATTATGTTTGCAAATGAGAGTGAGTCCCTCCTGACCATGGGCTGTATTGAGGTTGGGGTCGCACAGCTGTACGGTGGCTGTCTGTTGGGTGAGACCCTCCTGACCATGGGCTGTATTGGGGCTGGGGTCGCTCAGCTGTACGGTGGCTGTCTGTTGGGTGAGACCCTCCTGACCATGGGCTGTATTGGGGCTGGGGTCACACAGCTGTACGGTGGCTGTCTGTTGGGTGAGACCCTCCTGACCATTGGCTGTATTGGGGCTGGGGTCGCACAACTATACGGTGGCTGGCTGTTGGGTGAGACCCTCCTGACCATGGGCTGTATTGGGGCTGGGGTCGCACAGCTGTACGGTGGCTGTCTGTTGGGTGAGACCCTCCTGACCATGGGCTGTATTGGGGTTGCCCAGCTGTATGGTGGCTGTCTGTTGGGTGAGACCCTCCTGACCATGGGCTGTATTGGGGTCGCCCAGCTGTACGGTGGCTGTCTGTTGGGTGAGACCCTCCTGACCATGGGCTGTATTGGGGTCGCCCAGCTGTACAGTGGCTGTCTGTTGGGTGACCCTCCTGACCATGTGCTGTATTGGGGCTGGGGTCACACAGCTGTACGGTGGCTGTCTGTTGGGTGAGACCCTCCTGACCGCATTGTTTCTACACCCCCGATTCTCTGTCTAGATTCTCCCGTACATTGATGGGTTTCGCCACATCCAGAAGATTTCCGCTGAAGCCGACGTGGAGCTGAATCTCGTGCGGATAGCGATACAGAACCTCATGTGAGTGGTGGCAGCGTGTTTATTTGGGGCTGTGCTTAGATGAGGGAATAATTGGGGAAGTCAGAAGTAAAGTCTGGAAATTGCAGTTTAGTGTTTTCCCATCTGTTCTCTATCGTTAGATACTACGGCGTGGTGACGTTGGTATCCATATTCCAGGTAGGCGCCTCTCCGACATTTCCCCTTTTTGGATCGTCCGGTTTTTCATGCTTAGTACATAAATCCTATCAGGAATGGCTTTGTGTTGTGTTACATTGCCCCTGTTGATGCTTTCATGCCCCCATGTATCTGGGTAATGTGCGATCATTGTGTCTCTGTCTGTGTAGTATTCCAATGTGTATTGTACAACCCCGCGCGTCCAGGAGCTGATCCACGACAAGGCGCTGCAGGAGGAGTGTGTGTCCTATATCTGCAAACCAGGTAAGGGGTGTCGCCTTCACAAAACACGCCCCCTCCATACAGCCGCTAAATAAAGATCATGTGACCTGAATTTGCGGTCAGAGGATTATTCCATCATTTGTATTTATTCTGTCTCCTTCTTCTTTATAAAATTATGAATCTTCTCCAAAAAGAACAATGGTTTCCCCTTTCCCGCACCCCTTCCCAATTCCCTACTATTCTTATACCTACAACCAGCACTTGTTCTTCCCTGTCCACCTCCATAGGTCTCAAACGCCCCAGCCTCCGCGACGTCTTCCAGTTGTACTGTGGCCTCAGTCCCGGGACCACCGTGCGAGATCTCATTGCCCGACACGCACAGCAGCTGCAGAAGGTGGATGAAAGGTTAGAGGTCGTCCATTTAGAAGTGTCCTGGCCGGAATACTGTGCAAATATAAATGTCCGATCGTTTCCTTCCTCCTGGGTGCGGGCGCAGGAAACTCATCCAGTTTGGGCTGATGAAGAACCTGATTAGAAGACTCCAGAAGTATCCTGTGAAGGTTTCCCGCGATGAACGCAGCCCTCCCGCCCGCCTCTATACCGGAAGCCACAGCTACGACGAGATCTGCTGTAAGACAGGTACTGACTCGCCTCCTGCTCCCTGGGAGAACCTTCCTGTTATATACAGTATTCTACTGTGATCAGGGAGCAATATTACCTGTGCATAAAGTTACTGCACCCTATTAGCAGTGATGTTCCATTCCTTTGAGTCGGAGGAATATCTAGCGGGAGTAATGGATGGGAAGGGAGAAAGGGACTGTGGCTGAGTGGTTATAGCACAAGGCTTTTCATCAATGGCGCAGCTCATGTGAGCTTGCTGACCGGGGCTAGTACCAAATTGGTAGATTAGGCTGGAGTCTGGCCAAGGTCTTGGCAAGGGTGGCAGTTGGGATGCCAACGCTCCAAATACCGACCATCAGGCATCCCGGCAAGGGTCTAATAACAGGTGTCGAAATCCCGACGCCTGTCATTTTACCTATGCCGGGAGCCCAACGCCTGGCATACCAATCGAAGGTAAGCCGGGCGCTGAGAGCCACGGCGGGGGAGGATTCGGTTAGGGGCTCCCAGGGGGGACTTAGGGTTAGGCTAGGGGAAAGGGGGGGTTAGGCACCCTGGGGGGAGGCTAGGGTTAGGCACCCCCCCCCCAAGAGACTTAGGGGTACCTAAACCTAACCCCCCTTTCCCTGCAGCCTAGACCTAAGGGAGGGTTGGGGGGGGGGGGGGGTTTCGATTAGCAAATGGAGAAAATACTTACCTGTCGGGATCTTCCCTGCCGGTCCTCCGCTGTCGGGATTAGAACGGCCGGACATGCCTCCGGCGGTATTCCATACCGATCCCCTTGGCAAACCATTTTAGGTCAACAGTGAGTTGTTGTGTGGTGGGAAGATGAGAACTGTGCTCAGTTTGGCGATGACCGTTATGAGATGTAGCGTAATCAAAGGGACCCTTTCAGTACTAATACCCCCACCCCTGGTTATATTCTGATGACATAAGGTATACTGTAGTTTGAATTTGCCAAATCCACATTTTTAAGGTTCCACCAACACCCTATTGTTTTTAAAGGAGATGGAGGCATCATCGGGTTTGGTGACACCCGGTGCGCGTTCCGTATCTCCCAGAAAAGGGGCGTGGCCTCACAGGGGAGTGCCCGGCATCCCCGGTGACTCTCGGCTACCCCCGGATGCTATGCCTGCACTGTCTGCTCCTCCTCTGTGACAGGGGCAGAGTGCTGCAGGAGCCAGCGTTTCTGTGTCCCCCCCCCCCCCCCTCCTAGGGTGATAGCTGGTGCGGCCTGCACCCCCCCATAGTGACGCCACTGACGGGAGATTTAACCAGATCCATACCATGATTTGCATATTAAAATAAAGGAGGAGGGGCCTGAAGGATAGGTTTGGGGATATTTCGCTTTTGGACGCGAGAATCGGGAGTTGGTTGAACTAATCCAAAGAACAACTGATTCTTTCTAAAAACCCAGACTCTCCAATCAAATAACGTCAATTATTGGCCGATGCAAAAGTATATTATGCTACCTGCAGGAACAGAGACGTGGCGAGGCCAGTTTTCCTGCCGGTGATTATGTATATGGTATCAGGGTTGTGATGCTGTTGTCTGTTCTCTAATACAGGGATGAGCTACAGAGAGTTGGATGAGAGACTGGACAGTGACTCCAATATCATTGTGTACATGAAGTAACCAGCACAGGGCAGTGGGTACATGATGGATATACCCCGAGGACGGGGGCGCCCTGTGATCCAGGACTGGATGAACGTATTGCCGCAACCTTTAACGGATGATGACATTTTTGTCACCTTATAATTTCCAGCTACTGTGTGAAGACAAATGGGCCAATTTCTGCCTGATAACTAACACTGATTATAATTCTAAATTAATATTTATAGTATGAAGATTTAACTTTATTTATATGTATTGGAACTTATAAATCCAGTATTATCCTCAGGTTGTTGTACACGTGTTCTATAATGATGCGAGTGAAAGAGGGACCTGGGCGTACATTGCAGAATGGCGCTTTTGTTGCGGTCAGGCCTATTGCGACGGTTACAAATGATGCCACGTTAGGAGCCTGTAAAATGTGCGAGAACTGAACCTTTCTGTGAATCCTCTTCATAATTAACCTTTTGTAACCGGTCAGTAAAAAACATGGGGAGAGCCCTTTTGTGGTGGGGTGTGTTCCCTTGTCAGTATGTATGATTGTAGTAATGAATGCTGATGGCCGGCAATAGAATAGCGCCCCCAGCAGGTCAGAGTCCCACAAAAACACTTTACTGCTAAGTAACTCTTCCTTCCTTTTTGGAATTCACCTTCTGACTAGTCCAGGAAAGCTGTACACAGCATGGTGCACACTGGGCCTAATTCAGACCCGCTTGCGAGCGCTGAGCGCTCGCAAGTGGGTCGATGTTGGCCAAGTGCGCATGCGCACAATGGAGGCGGCACCGTCGTGCGCATGCGGGAGACTCGAATAACGACGGCCAAGCCGTCATGGGTCTCGCACCAAAGGGGGCGTGCTGTCGATGGTGAGTGACCATGTCGTGCTGTCGATGGTGAGTTGCTGCCAAGACGGAAGCGTTCCCATGGGAACGCCTACCGTCTGGGGCCGGCCCCACTGACATCACAAGTGATGTCAGTGGGAGTGCTTTTGGCTCTGATAGAGCCAAAAGCACTCCAGGGCTTGCGGCCACGAGACCCTACCGCAAGGGTCTCGTCGCAAGTCAGATGGTCGCGATGGTCTTGACCATCGCGACCATCATTTTGGCCGCTCGCTATAGCTGTGGGTGGTCACCCACAGCTATGCGCCCGGCCGCTCTTAAATTCAGAGGGACGGCCCTGATTCAGAGCAAGCGCTCTGTCAGAGCGTCCGGCTCTGAATCAGGGCCACTGTCATCAGGTGTCCAGCATTGCACCCCAATAATAACCGTACCATGGAACTGACCGGGAGAAACTCTGAAGCTGTCTGCTACGTACGACTGGCTACCTCCATACTAAACAGAGTCAGCTGTTGGGGTGTCATGTGACTGCGTTTGCAAACAGGAGGGCGGAATTAACATACAAGACAAAGGAGTCTGTCTGGTTTAGATTATAGTCTGTTAGTGCACAAGGCACGGTACAATGTATTTCCAGGAGCAAGGCGGCCATCTTTGTATGTGACATTTTATATATAAAGTGAAATATTGTCGCATTTCCCAATAAAATGTTTTATGTATGATGTGAATGTCCTCACATTACTGGGGCTGTTCCTGCACCGTCATTATGCTATAAAACGATGCTCGATTTGTGGATTGTTTTCTTAAGGTGCGTACATACACACACGTAAAGATTTTCTCTCCAACCAGCCAACTAATTGATTGGTTGGAATGAAAATCGGGTAAGGTATGAAAGCAAATGACAATCAGCAATTTGCTCCCAAACGCTGGAAAATAGACAAAAACTGTTGTTTGAACAAATTGTTTAGATCAAACATTTAACAGACTTGTCTGACGCCATTTTCATCTGTTTTCTGGCATTTAGGAGCAAATTGCTGATCATCGGTTACTCCCATACGTTACCAGATTTTCATTCCAACCAATCAACTAGCTGGATGGTTGGACAGAAAATCTTTACGTGTACCCAGCCTTACTTTCTATAAGACTTAGAACAAACAACGGCATTAAGATGACTTTTTTTTTAAAACCCTCATTTACCCATGTAGCAGCAGTCTAGAGTTTTTGTTATACATTTAATGACCCGACAGCTCACCCACGTACCGCGTGTCTGGATTGTACAACGTCTTTTATTGCCGGTGCTATTTGCACCTACAGATGCAGTGGCGTAACTATAAATTTTGCTCCCCCACGCCAAAAAATTGTTCTGGCCCACGTGGCATTTTGGTAAAACTAATATAGGACTGTTTCTAGGCAATTTGGCTCCCAATGCGAACAGTATATACTCCCCCACTCCCCACAGACAGTTTACATTATTTGTAATTTTTCCTCCTTATAGTAATGCCCATTACACATTATGCCACACACTGTAGGGCCCATTACACATTATGCCACACACTGTAGGGCCCATTACACATTATGCCACACACTGTAGGGCCCATTACACATTATGCCACACACTGTAGGGCCCATTACACATTATGCCACACACTGTAGGGCCCATTACACATTATGCCACACACTGTAGGGCCCATTACACATTATGCCACACACCATAATGCCCTTTATGCCACACTGTAATGCCCATTACACATTATTCCACACACTGTAATGCCCTTTATGCCACACACTGTAATGCCCATTACACATTATGCCCCTGACACCATTTTATGCCCCATAGTAAAGATTCTAATTACTTTTAAATTACCTGTTCATTGTCAGGTGTTTCATGCTCGTTGCCAGGGGTCACATGCTCGTTGTCAGGGGTTTCACAGCAGAAGATGCAGCTTTCTGCATCATCTTCCGGCAGCGCCAGCGTTCCCGGTACTTCTGGGTAACGCTATGCACGCTGTGCTTCCCTGACAGGCGCTAGAGGTCAAGTAGGACCACTAGCTTCTGTCTCCTCCTAGATGGCTGCCATTTTTGAAGGGAAATTTTCAGCAGATTCCATGCTGACTGCATGGAATCTGCATAAACGCTGCCCCCAAGCCACTGCAGGGGCTATTGTTACGCCCCTGTACAGATGACAATTACAGACCCCACACAACAAAAGCGCACTACAACTAACAGGTGTTTTATACAATTCCTATGAAGATGGAAAATAAATATTTTCATTATTTGGTTTATTTCTTCTCAGCCCATTCAGTCGGTACCATCGCTGTATGTGTCTCACCTGTATGGTTTCGTGGTGCACTTTGCATTTGGTGCAAACTAGGGGTGTGCGCCGGACCATTTTTGCCGGATTTGGTTCTAATTCGTTGACCGGATTTGGATTTGCCAAACTGCGGTGTTTGGCTTTGGATTTGGATTTTTTTACAAAAAAAGCTAAAATCACATAAACTGGGCTTTTTTTTCTTCCTAGAGTGTTATCAACCTCAATAACATTAATTTACAGTCAATTTAGACCACCTCACAGTTTATAATATTGTTTTCACCATTATTGCATTAAGGTTGCAGTGAGCTGACTGGTTACCAAGCGACAGAGCAGCGGCACAACGACACAGACACCACAGTATAAAGCACATCTATGACACATTGCCACACAGCAGTGCCAGAAATTAAAGGTAATGTAAGATGGAATGGTCCTTGGGCCCTCCCACCTACCCAGTGGGGTACGGCCAGCAGAGTCACAGTACTTGTTTACACAGTGGGCTACGGCCCAAGGAGTCACAGTGCACAATCTTATTCACATTACACCACACCTAGTGCCCCTGATTCACATTACACCATAAAGTAGTGTCTCTTATTTATGTTACGACACAGTAGTGCCTCTTTTACACAATGCCCACAGTAGTGCCCCTTTTACACAATGCCCACAGTAGTGACCCTTTTACACAATGCCCACAGTAGTGACCCTTATACACAATGCCCACAGTAGTAATGCCCCTTATACAATGCCCACAGCAATAGTGTCCCTTACACAATGCCCTCAGTAGTAGTGCCCCCTATGCAGTGCCCTTAGTATTGCCCCTAGTAGTATGCCCCCAGTAGTTGTGCCTCCCAGTAGTTGTGCCCCCATTAGTAGTGTCCCCAGTAGTATGCCCTCATTACAAGTGCCCCTAGTAGTATGCCATTACAAGTGCCCCCAGTAGTTGTGTCCCCATTAGTTATGCCCCCACTAGTGCCCCTTGTAGTATGCCCCCACTAGTAGTGTCCCCAGTAGTATGCCCCCATTACAAGTGCCCCCATTAGAAGAGCCCCCAATAGTTGTGTTCCCATTAGTTATGCCCCTTGTAGTATGCCCCCATTAGAAGTGCCCCTTGCAGTATGCCCCCAGTAGCGCCGCCTTACACAGGAAAAAAAAAAGAAAACTTACCTGAATCCCCGCTCCTGCTGTGACCGCAGCCGTCCGCTCCTCTCTGCACTATGGGAGAGACGTCGTGACACAGCTGCCGCTGGCGGCTGTGTGTTTGTGTCTGTGTAGGGCAGACCGCTATCACAGCGTTCTGCCCTACACTAGTGGGGCCCTGATGTCGGATTCTCTCGCGAGAATCCGACATCAGGAGGCCGCCGTTCGGCCTTGAAGGTGGATCCGAGTCAGGCAGGGAACACCCGAACAGCGTTCGGTTGGACTCGGATCCCCTATGTTCGGAGCGGTTCGAATTCCACAGAATCCGAACCGCTCATCTCTAGTGCAAACCTTCTATAATGTGTCAGGCAGAGCAGCCTATGTACATACAGCCAAAGTGCCCGGTTACTAGATGGGATATTACCCTATTTATATAATGGCTGCACACATCCTCACATTTTGCTCTGGGCACTGATGGGAAGCGCAGCAGTGACACAGTGGTTAGCATTGTTGTTACAGCGCTGGCGTCAGTTTGTATGACCAGTGCTTGCGTGAGGTTTTTCCCACCCTCCACTAACATGCTGGTAGATTAATTCTGTCACATTCATTTATTATGCACTGATTTTTATGTTTTTATAATACAGCAGAGACATTATAAGGGCTGTAGTTGCACAACATTGAGGGGTAAATTTACTAAAGTGAGAGTTTTTAGAAGTGAGTTTTAGAAGAGATGTTGCCCATAGCAACCAATCAGATTCTAGCTATTATCTTCTATAAGGTGCTAGTTAAATGTTAAGTAGAATCTGATTGGTTGCTATGGGCAACATCTCTTCTAAAACTCGCTTCTAAAAACTCTCACTTTAGTAAATTTACCCCTAAGAGTGAATTCTCACAATAGTGATTATTAATATAATTTATACAGCCCCGCCAATTGTGCAGCGCTGTACAGAGGGAATACGAGTCATTCCCTCCGGTCCCTGCCCCATTGGAGCCGCAGTCTCTAGATTCAGTCGGCAGCCAATTAACCTGCTGCAGATTAATAATTTTTTTTTCATCCGCTGTAGATGAATCTACCCCATAGTTAGAGGTTTGGACGATTCAGCTCATATGTGTTTATTAGGGAGGGACGATTACTCTTTGTGCAATGTTAGGTGACGAATGGCCAGCATTCATGAGCTGTCATCTCATTACCTGTGTAGGGGAAACCTACAGCCCGGATTTACAGCCGCACACAATTAGATTTCTATTTGCAGACTGTTCATTACGTCCATTTAGCAAAACGTTAATGGGAAAGGGAGTAAGAGACTGAGAAGCCCAAATTACGGCACATCACATGCATTTTGTTAGGCTGAGGATAGTAATAATGTACAAGTAGCAGAAGGTGTAGTCTTGCATGTGGTGAGGCAGGTGCAACTTCACTGTAAGCATAGAAATCTCAGAGGCCCCAGCTCACGAATGGCTCAACGCTTGCATCATTCACATGACAGTACAGACTGCGATACTCTGTGCAGGGAGCTGCCGAACACGGACTACTTCTGCCCAATGGAGTACTCCATTACTTGCTGTGTCCATTGTCCAAGATGAGCGTAACATACACTCCCCAGGTCATCCACATAAGCACTGATTGCTGCCTATGGTTTAGGCTCAAACTAAAACGCCATCAGCCAGGACCTTCTGGCCTGAGAGTGTCAGAGTAGCTGGGAAGCGGCTGTACAGTACCGTACACCGGGTACGGTATGCATTTCCTGTCCGGGGCCCCTTCCTCTCTCCTCGGCGGCTGGCAGCAGACTGACTACAACTGACCGGCGACCGCAGCATCGATAGACTCTGGAGTCGACTGCGCATGCCTAGGTCGCCTGGAAAATGGCACGGCTGCCGTTTTTTCCGTCGATTTCCTCACTGCACATGCGCAAAACGTCGGGAAAGTGGCCGTGGTTTTGTGCAGGGCTGAGACAACCGACGCGGGACCTCGGAAAGATAAGTATTGGAAAATATGGGTGCAGGGTGAGCTGTGCGGCCCCCCCCCCTGGACCTAGGGGCCCGTGTGCACCGCACACATTATAGATGCGCCTCTGACCGTACAACTGAAATGCAAACACAGTAGGAGGCCTCCTACATGCATCTACGATTGAAGTACTGAGTTCGAAGATGCAGCATGGGATGAATAGTTGCAATGATCGCAGCCCTCGGCCAGTCTGCATAAGATGAAGCTCGCTTGCATTTGGAGCTTACCTGCCGGACCCAGGAAGTCTGCTTCGTTAGCTGGGCATGCCCCCGTTTTGTAGAACGGTTCCAGTCTCCTCGCCCCAAATGCGGCAGCTTGTCAATCATGCTGCGCCTAAGAGGGGAATGCAGGCGATCACGGAGGACACGTTCTGCGCATGCTCAGACCCCAAACACTGGATTTGTGCGTATACTATCAGGTATGTGTACAAATCCGAACCAGCCCGAGCCCTCACAGTGGGACAGTCACTTTGTGATTGCATTGTGAATAGTTCGTACAGAGGAATTAATCGCTGTACGTGTGCAGTGCGGCTTTCGCACATGTGCAATTCCAAACAATCACTCGATCTGCGTAAATATCGGCTTAGCAAGAATCTCTGAATCAGGCCCACAATCTATTATCAAAAGGTAGCTTTAAATAAATTTCCCAGTGATCATTGGATTACGCTGCGCAGGTGCCTGTAAATGTAAAGCCATTAGGCAGTGATTGTGGCCTTGCAGTACTGGAGCCTAAGCGGAAATACACCCAGGGCCCTATCTTGTGTTGCATTCAGTTGCACTGGTGGGAAAATTAGATTGTAAGCTCCACTGTAGCACAGATTGCTGTGAATGAGTATACTCTGCACATCGCTACGTCATATGTTGGTGCTATAAATGTAAATAGAGGATAATGGGTGCAGCACTTTTATGACTGTTGGTAACAGCTACAGACTAATTTATTTCTTTGCATAAATGACATTGAAGTTAGTTTGTGCAGATCCTGATTAGCTAATGTCCAGCCAGCTTTCCCCATCATGGGAAGCAAAAGTGCATCCCCGACCCGTCACAATGCTGATTAGGGCCTGATTCAGCAAGAATCGCAGCTGCGATTATGTACGCAATCGACCAATTGCTGTGTTGTGTGTGCGCATCGCAGTGTGCGGACCAGCCACTGCGATTGGGACTGCGTAGACCCATCGCAGAATGATTGATAGGAAGTACCACAGGCGTGCCAGTGCGTTTGAACACTGTTGGATGGGCGTGCATAAATGAGCCACTGCGATGCCGTACGCGGCTTGTGTACTCACTGCGTGCGTTGAAGTTAGCAATTCCTGAGAAAGGTCAGGGCTTGTGCAAGTGTGCGTGAGGATGCGATTGTACCCGATGTTACCGAAGGTTTCGCAGTCTTGCTAAGTATTACGGATGTGTGTAAGGTAAGGGGGCGTCCTTATGTTAGTCTGCCCATGGCATTGCGATCGCAGTGGATTAGCATACTATCGCAGTGAGACTGTGTGCGCAATCACAGTTGTGATCCTTACCGAATCAGGCACCTAATCTATCGCGACAGCGCAAGAACAGGATCATTACCACACAAACCAGAGTTTCTCTGTAACATCGCATTCGCTGCGCTATTGTGGGATTATGGATTCACTGCTGGAATTGTGTCTATTTTACTGATAGATCCTTATATCACATAGGTGTTACTGTACCACCTCCCTTCCCAAAATGTACATGTGGCACTCCAGCTGTTAGTGGTGGTGGCGGCACACCTTGCCAACTAGATGTAACCTGTGACTACTGCACCGAACTTCAAGTGCCAGCAAACCCTGCCAGCTATAGCTATCCTATGGTACCTGAGCTGGTGAACTACAAGTGCCAGCAAACCCTGCCAGCTATAGGTATCCTATGGTTCCTGAGCTGGTAAACTACAAGTGCCAGCACACCCTGCCAGCTATAGGTATCCTATGGTTCCTGAGCTGGTGAACTACAAGTGCCAGCACACCCTGCCAGCTATAGGTATCCTATGGTTCCTGAGCTGGTGAACTATAAGTGCCAGCACACCCTGCCTGCCAGATGTCACCTGTGGCTAGTCAGCTTGTGCACTAAAATTGCCAGCACACCATGTCAGCTAGATGTAACCTGTGATTCCTGACCTGGTGAACTACAAATGCCAGCACACCCTGCCAACTAGAGGTTTCCTTTGACTTCAGGACAAGTGCCAACACACCCTGCCAGCTAGAAGTATTCTGTAACCTGTGGCTCCGGAGCTGGTGCACTACAAGTGCCAGCACACTCTGTAAGTGGAGGTATTTCGGAGTGACAGAAGCTGTCAGGCAGAGAGAGAGAGCAGCAGCTGTACGGAAAATGGCGGCTGCTATACTGAAAGCTGCTGCACTGTACGGAACGCTCCTCCTCCCACTATTGGCGCAGCGCGGTCAGGTGGCTTGGTGACGTTGGGTGGAGTCACATGACCATGCTGCGCTCGGTGCCGGGAACAGCAGACAGGTGACAGAGGTGAGCGGCGGCGGCGGCGGCGGCGGCGCTCGGAGCGGGGATCCCGGGGACTGACCGCTTTGTGAGCCGCGCTCTCCCTCCACCGCTGCCGCTATGGGCGCTGTCCCGGAGTGGGTGCTGATCTCCCTCATAGCCGTGCTGGTGGCACTGCTGCTCCTCACCCTGTTTGGGGTGGCGGTGTACTCGGGGCTGCTGACCGAGGTGCAGGTGCGAGCTGGGCCCCCACCCATCCGTGGCGTGGTCGTGGCCTACAAGTTCCGCGTGGGGCCCTATGATGAGAGCGGAAACCTGTACACGGAGAGCGTAAGCCTGGCCCCCAAGCTGGTGTCCATCGGGGTCTACTACGACAACCCCATGAAGGTGAGGAGATAGGGGACTGTGGTGGGGACTAGGAACCCAATGCAAAGGTTAGGTCTAGGGTGATGAAAGGGACCATGGGAAGATGGCGGCAGTGGGAATCCTGTGGGGGTTATAGATGAGACCAGGGGAAGATGGCGGCAGTGGGAAGCCTGTGGGGGTGATGGAAGGGACCAGGGGAAGATGGCGGCAGTGGGAACCCTGTGGGGGTGATGGAAGGGACCAGGGGAAGATGGCGGCAGTGGGAACCCTGTGAGGGTGATGGAAGGGACCAGGGGAAGATGGCGGCAGTGGGAACCCTGTGGCGGTGATGGAAGGGACCAGGGGAAGATGGCGGCAGTAGAAATCCTGTGGGGCTGATGGAAGGGACCATGGGAAGATGGCGGCAGTGGGAACCCTGTGGGGCTGATGGAAGGGACCATGGGAAGATGACGGCAGTGGGAACCCTGTGGGGCTGATGGAAGGGACCATGGGAAGATGGCGGCAGTGGGAACCCTGTGGGGCTGATGGAAGGGACCATGGGAAGATGGCGGCAGTGGGAACCCTGTGGGGCTGATGGAAGGGACCATGGGAAGATGGCGGCAGTGGGAACCCTGTGGGGCTGATGGATGGGACCATGGGAAGATGGCGGCAGTGGGAACCCTGTGGGGGTGATGGAAGGGACCATGGGAAGATGGCGGCAGTGGGAACCCTGTGGGGGTGATGGAAGGGACCATGGGAAGATGGCGGCAGTGGGAACCCTGTGGGGGTGATGGAAAATGTGGATGATAAGAGACCATTCTGAAGATGGTGGTGCTGCAAAGATTGTGGTGGTGTGGACCTGCTAGGAAGGGAGTGACAAAGTAAACCATGGGCAGGGGGAGGGTGGTGGAGGACTTGTGGGAAGGTAGGATAGATTAAACCATATGTAGACACTGGTGATGGTAACCCAATGGGAAGGGAATTGTGGGAGTGTGGAGTGAGCCCAACGGAGGGGTGATGAAGACCATGGTCGGAGGATCGTGGTGGGGGGGACACATGGGCAGGAGGAGATGTGATGGAAGACAAATAGGCAGAAGGGGGTGTGGTGGAGGGCTCATGGGCAAGGGGGTAGTGTGGTGGAGGGAACCTGGGCAGGGGAGAGTGTGATGGGGCACATGTCAGGACGGGGTGTGGTGGCTGACACATGGGCAGCACAGAGTTTGTTTATGGCACATGGGCAGAATGAGTTTTGGTGGGGGACACATAGGTAGGACATGAAGTGGTCGGTGGCTCATGAATTTCACAATCATTAATTTTTGGCTAATTTCAGTAAGTAGGAAAGAGCCAGATCTGGGAGCTGCTGATTTGGTAACGATCTGTCCCAATAACATACTTAGGTTACGTGATCTCTCTGTCACCATCAGATGTCTCTACCTTTACTCTATGCACCACATTTATCCTCCATCTCCATGGTCAGATTAGAGGTGGCTACAGCCTGATATGGTTTCTCCATGGAAGATGCATCATTAGGCCAGAGGGCTCTATGGTGTAATAAGTTGCACCCAGTTGCATCCTGGGCTGATTATAAAGAGGAGCAGTACAGGAATACACAGCAACTAATCCTGCGGGGACGTCGTCTTATTATAGAAGAAACTCGGCCCCTGGGAAAGTGGTAAAAGGTCTCTTAGGAACTGATACAAAGATCAGGTGTGGCGCAGTCCTAGCAAAGCTTTGCCTGGTTTACACAACGGCAGCCGGTGTGCATCGTGACATTAGGGCTGTCACCTGGGAAAAGAAAGCTTGGCAGCCTTGTTATAAAGTATCAGTCAGTTTTCAGGGCTCTGTTCCTGTATGAAATGTCACAGTGATGCTCGTGACTTGGTTTGCAGGCTGGCTGAGTATGGGCTATGAAAGCCTGTGTCTTCGTTTTGAGCACGGGGTCTGTAACCACCAGCCGGACTGTTCTGAAGTTTATAGATGTATAGAAAGTGTCCGCTGTAGGCCAGGCTGGGACTGGTTACTACTGCATAGGGTGTGTTGTCTATACTTGTTCCTTATGGGATGGGTACGGGATGCCGACGTTCATAATCCCAATGCCGGCCTCCCGAAAGGGTTAGGATACCGACACCTGTCGGTCAGTATCCTAACCCTCCCTCCCCGGTGCCTAAACCTAACCCTCCCCCTAATCCCGCTACTTACCTTCAGGAAGCCATTGCTGGGATTCTGACCGGTGTCAGGATTCCAGCGCCAGTATTCTAATCGCCGGGATACTGAGCGTATCCCGTTTCTTATCCCTCTTTTCAAGTCCTTTGGTACATTTGTAGAGAAGACCTAAAGCTGGCCATACACCACAACGCCATCTAGTTGACGGCTGGAACGATAATCTTTAACATTATGAGCAAAAAATAATCGCAGTTTCCTTCCAAACTCTAAAAATCATCCAATAAGGTTCGTTCCAACTAGCAGGAGAAATCATCCATGTTTACTTTTTTCCCAACTAGATTATCGATTTAGAGCCGTATTCAATTTGAGCGGACCGGCGATACTTTTCCGCCTCCCGGACTTTTCGCCTGTTTTGCAGGCGGAAAAGTATCGTGCGCGTGCCCGCGTATCCCCGTATTCAATTTGAAAGTGTGCGAAAACGGGACCCGGCGAAACTTAAACAAGCGGAAAGTCCTGTCAGATTTGGGGAAATCAGCCTGGCACCCCCCAAAAGATGCTCTGACATGGGGGTTCCCTATGGTACCCCCCGATTTGGCTTGCTGAAGGTATTTGGTGTTTTTAAACGGGCTCAATAGCTGCTAAATAGCGTTTTTCTATACATGGTGCAGAATAGTATTCAGGAGGTTTTTTTGCAGAAAATAACGTATCCCAGCAAATTTGGGGTATGTGAAAATGGGGGACAGCATATTTAAAAATTGCTAAAGTTAAGTTTAAAAAATCGAGAAAAAAAACACCTGCTGCAAGCTCCTGCAATGAAAAAAACACCTGGGGCGTACTTGGGGACCCCCCTAGAGTCTAGTTTGCTAGTTTTTAACTTTGTCCCCCAATATTTTTTGTTTTCGCCCCCAAATTGAAAGTGATTTTTTTGGGGGGTGTTAAGTCTTTTTTTTTTCTTTGACGCAGTTTACCTGTAGGGAACTGTCTTAAGACTGCACGGGGGTTCCCACGAAGTTGTGCCCCAAAACCCCAATTCTGCACTTTTTTCCGCCTGCTATTCATAGGCGAAACTTTTTCGCCTACTACATTGCATTGGCGGAAAGTCTTTCAAATTGAATACGGCGATACTTTTCCGTCTGGCGAAATTACGCCATCGGCGAAACTTTTTCGCTGATTCCGGCTTTTTGCTCCAAATTGAATACGGGCCTTAGTGTAAGAGAAAAGTTGGACACTTCCCCCTAAGGCTGGGCACACATTAGAGGACTAGCAATCTTGCCGATGGTCGGGACGATTTACCTTCATCCCGGACCATGCAGTACGGCCAATCACACAATATTGCGCTCGATATATCTTTCCGATCCGCCTCAAAAAAATATTATGTACCCAGCCTTCCTGCGCTGTTAGCCATCAGATGCAGGTGGGCACAGTTTGTCTGCTTTTGCATGATTTAAAAAAATATATATATCTCTATTGCCCCAAAATCAGGGGGGGGGGATAGTGTGAGGGTCCCTGATTTTAAGGTAATTGGCACTAGGAATTGCCATCTTGGACTGCTTGATCCATATAGGGGTCCCCCCACCATGCTTCCTGACAACCGCAGGTCAGTTGTCACCATGCCAGGGGAGTGGAGCCCCCCCAAAAAAGTGCAGGTCCCTCTTTCTGGGAGTAATCAACCCTGGGGCCAGTTGTACCATTGCTCTCTCATGGACCCAGGGCAGTGGGTACAGGGGAAATGGAGGCATAAAAGTAGGAGTGGGGGGCTCTTTGGTGAACTACAGGGACCAGCTACCAAAAATGTGTGACAGGGCCTACTGGCACTTATAGAACCTAGCCTGCATTGAATTGCTGTATATATGTTCCTATACGTTATTTACACTGTATTATGCCTAAGTAATTTTACTGTGTGATTCTTGTACAGTGCTGTAGATACTTTGTGGCGCCTTGCCGCCACCTTGGCCAGTGTCGGACTGGAGCATGAGGGGCCCACCTGGGGAATCAGTGGTAAGGGCCCATGCATAAGGGGTGTGGTCATCCACCAGAGGGGATGTGGCCAGTCACCACAGACACTTGGCTAACCATTAGGCAAATCTTGGTGTAGTGTCTATAGAAGGGGAACCAAGCCCCCTTGTTGATCAGTGGTCCTGCTCTACTAGGTAACTGACTGTCTATAATAGAGTAACAATCTATAATTTGAGGTCTGAAACCTGACGTCCAGAGGAGAGCGGTGAGCCCACAGGCAGTGGTTTCCCCTGTACCCCTGTGGGCCAGTCTAACTCTGACCTTTGCTAATCCTTGTGTCTCTAATCTTTGTGCATCTGCACAAATGTAGGACGTGAGTATTTGCACCGTTGTTATTGGAAGCTATCCTGCGTACAGCAGCCAGTGGTCCTTCTGTTCTCTCTCTGTGCCGCAGGTATATAAGAAGCGATACCACATTATTTTGCTGTATACTTTTCCCTAGGTCCCCGTGGAGTTCTGCAGATACATAGTGGGCAGCATCCTGTGCGAAGGGGACGAGAAGCCGCTACCTGATCACGTCCGGATTTTCCGTAAGCACGGCTTCAAGTTCTGCGTCTTGCCAGAAGTGAACCACGCCGTAATGGCCACGTTTCCGTACACCACCCCATTCTCCATACAACTTGCCACGACCCGGGTGCATCCTGCGCTAGAGAGCTACGTCAAGGTAAACGTGTGAGCAAAGTCATATTGGGGAGTAGAACCCGGGGTGAGGGGTCAGCAATGATCTAAAGAGCAGAGGTGATGCCAGGCAGGCCAGATATAACGAGCACAGAGTATCCCGTCACCTGAGGGGGGTACTCCCATATCTTAGACCTGTACAATCCACCCTCGCACATTTCCGCACTGGGAGAACAGGCCGTCACCTGGCTGTAGGACAGATTTTGCCTTGGTGAAATACATGACTTACTGTAAACATAATTCTATGTACAGGTCATTAGTCTCTGGATCTTTTTTCAGATTTTAGATCACTTGCTTTCAATTTTATTTTTTAATTTTGTTCTAAAAGGTTTTTACATGAGGTAAATCTAGAAAACCTGAAATGCCATGTCCCGATAACCAGGGCAGCATCACAATGCGCTAAGAATGTAAAATCCCTTCCGTACGCAGAGCCCCAGGTATCAGCCAGTGATGCACAATATGGCGTTTTGGGTCTGGCACATAACCGTAGATGGTGAATTACAGGCGGTTTGACAGAAGCCCAATAATGCGCCACTCTCGGGCAGGGCAGACCCACATCTCCTGTGCCTTGCATTGTAACACCTGTTGTATTTTAGTTGTTGCTCGGTAAAGCGTCCTCCGCTACAATTGGTTCATACTGTACCCACTGACGATTTTTACGTGAGCTTTTAATGCATATGATAAGCGGATAAATACAAATGTTCACCCATTTTCATTCCATTACGTTGCAGCAGCATTTTTCCGAACGATGTTTGTTCCATTGTTTCCATGTGAACACGTCGGGAAAATTGCAGCGCTCGGAGTGTGAGGCCGAACATCGGTCCCGTCTGACGTTCCCATGTGGTAAAGTCCACGCCGTCCAATTCTTGTAATATCTGTACAGATTAAGATGAAAGTCTCACTGACCCCTGCTGAGGTGGCTGCTGATTAAACCTCCTGGCCTCATAAAATAGCAATAGGAGTAAATACCTGGATCAATCACCACAGCTGTGTAATATACTAATTATAATACATGGTAAAGGTGTCATTACACGACCGAGCACCCGATCCGGGACAGATGTGCCTTGTACAAGCCTCTAACGTGAGGAAGCCCCTCTATGGCTGTCGGTCCCTGATGATGTTCCTCCCTGATGACAATCCTGGGATTATACATTTCATTAGACCACCCAAACCCAGTCCTCATGGCCCACTCACTGTCCAGGTGCTAAGGATATCCATGCACGAGCACAGGTGGCTTAATGATCACCTCAGTTAGTTTGGTTTACTCACCTGTGCTGAAGCAGGGATATCCTTACTTACTGCACTGTGAGTGGGCCATGGGGACCGGGTTTATCAATGTGACTGTGAACGCTGGGTCTGACTATTGGGGACATTTTCATCTACAGTGGTTTTCCTGAAACCTAAACGGAGGGTAGGAAAGTCCCTAACACGTCTACCCATGTACTTAGTTGTGATAATGGGATGCGGTCAATGTCCCGACACTAGTCAGAATACCGGCACCGACATCCCGACTGCCAACATCATGAAGGTAAGTAGCGGGTTAGGGGGAGGGTTAGACACTAAGCGGGGATGGTTAGGTTTAGGGTGTGGGGAGGGGGAGGTTATGTTTAGGCACTAGGGAGGGGAGGTTAGGTTTAGGCACCGGGAGGGAGGTTTAGGGGTAGGGAGAGGGGGGAGGATTAGGAAACCTACCAACAGATGTCGGTATCCTAACCCTGTCAGAATGACGGCGTTGGTTTTCTAACCGCCGGCATATCGTACCCATCCCGCGGTAACACCCATGACGCCTGCTTTTCTCCTGTAGTGAATATTGTCCTATACATGTAATGAACCATTATAATGCGTAGATCCAGGTTATCCATAGTGTTGCCTGGCTGATGTTGGACATTATCCATTAGGTGGCATGTGGACACAAGGAATGAGGGACGGGGCGGTCTCTCATGCACAGGGACGCTGTACTCGCACCTAGGAGGCGCCTGTGTGTTGGGCGGAGGTGGGAGCAGTCGCTGGCTGCTGTAAGGGAAGTGTAAATTGCCATCTGCTGGTTTGTACTCAGGTGAAAATTAGATTGGAGACTGGGAAGTGGAGAATGGGATGGAAGCGGGGGAAGGCGGGGGGGGAGAGACTGAGCGAGAACATCTCCGCTGCACATCCTATTATGCGCTGTCTCTTATCCATGGCCTCTCACGCTGCAGCCCCTGCCTCATTCCATCACTGAGCCCCCGTCCGTCCTGATTGTTTCCATGTTGCTTTGTGTACTGCTCCTCCGGCCTGTGCTCAGAGAGAGGACGGGGGGAGCGGGGATAGTGCGGAAGAGATGATGATCCTCAGGCAGGAGGGGAAGGAGGGGGCCAGCGTTTGTCTTAATCCCTCTCCCTGCCTCAGGAAGGTACACTGGACAAGTTCCACAAGCTCTTCTCCTTGTGGAGTCCAAACAAAGCATTATAGATGGAGCAGCTTTCCCCTCCGCCACATCTGTCTCCTGTAGTCCTGCAGCCTCTTCTTTCTGAGCTCCATCCTTTCCTCCGAATGTAGGGTTACTCTCCCCCTTCACCCCCCCTTGTGCTCCTTTCCTGTATCCTCATCCGAGTTTTTCACTCTCCCCCAGACCCTTCTCTATCATTGGCGGGGACGACATGGGGCTCTCTGGCTGAAGTGCAGCACATCTTACCCATGCTTCTGTATACAGTCCCTCGGTTACCAGTTAGCACCCTAGTCCCTGACCCTGTCCACCATTAGGGACTTGTTGGTAAACCGATCAGAACTCTATGTTCAAGTTGTCTTTTCACAG
Organism: Taudactylus pleione; assembly: GCA_031769625.1. Lineage (NCBI taxonomy): Eukaryota > Metazoa > Chordata > Amphibia > Anura > Myobatrachidae > Taudactylus > Taudactylus pleione. Next base: position 502,791 of record JAUIMM010000280.1, read on the forward strand.
GTAGGCACAGGCTCTGAAAGAATCCTTCAGGGCTGAACTAGAACCTGGTTGTAACAGCAGAAGGTTGTGAAAGAGCATCCAACAGCGTATACATAATATATAGATTATATATGGTTCTCCACCCTCCCCTCTGTGTAATATCATTATTTTCTACTTGCATCTACTTTCCCTTCTCCGCATCCCTCCTCGCCCCCATCATCCCGAGCTCCAGCCTCTGTGTGTGCACATGTCTGACTCCTGCGGTCTCTCCAGCACCCCTCACTCCTGACATCCCCCTTCTCTCCCCTCACCTCTCCGCCCTCCCCCAGACAGCAGTGGTCAGGCTGCCTACTCCGCATCCCTCCTCGCCCCCATCATCCCGAGCTCCAGCCTCTGTGTGTGCACATGTCTGACTCCTGCGGTCTCTCCAGCACCCCTCACTACTGACATCCCCCTTCTCTCCCCTCACCTCTCCACACTCCCCCAGACAGCAGTGGTCAGGCTGCCTCCTCGCCCCCATCATCCCGAGCTCCAGCCTCTGTGTGTGCACATGTCTGACTCCTGCGGTCTCTCCAGCACCCCTCACTACTGACATCCCCCTTCTCTCCCCTCACCTCTCCACACTCCCCCAGACAGCAGTGGTCAGGCTGCCTCCTCCGCCGCCTCTCGGGCTGTCAGGATCTAACTTGTATTTTAATGAGTCAGATCCAGCTGGGAATGAAATTTTAATGAGTTTGCTGTGAGTTGTGGTGTCTGTAGCACCGAGGGGAGAACAGCTGCAGCCGACCCCCTGCTCACAGTACACTTCTGCATTAGGCGTGTAAAGGATGTTTCTGGCTATATATAGAAATCTAGTTTCTATCCGAAAAGTGTCTGTGTGTAAATATCTTTCTATCTCTATATCACTCTCCACAAACACAGTATGTCGCATATAGAATTACCTCTGTTCTATTTGAACACCGCTCCCAGCAGGTGTAAGTTTGGACTCTTGCAGCTTGTGGGACACTGATTGTTCTTAAACATTAAAAATGTGCAGGATTGTCATCCCTGGCTGTGATATTAGTTCTATTATTTTTGTAATGTATTTAATGTTACACATGCCACTACATAATATGGTTGATAAAATCTTATTTAGCACTGCTCCGTACTGCTGGGGACCCTGCTCCTCCCACTATATAACACTCAGTCTGAGGCTTCCTGCTGCCTCCATTCCCCTCCTCACATCATGTCACTGCTCCTGTCACATGCAGCCCTGTCCTCACTGACACATCACTCATCTCCTGATATACTCTGTGCTGCTGGGGACCCTGCACCCACCCACTATATAACTCTGTCTGTGGCTTCCTGCTGCCTCACATCATGTCACTGCCCCTGTCACATACAGCCCTGTCCTCACTAACACATCAATCATTTCCTGATATACTCTGTGCTGCTGGGGACCCTGCTCCTCCCACTATATAACTCTGTCTGTGGCTTCCTGCTGCCTCCATTCCCCTCCTCACATCATGTCACTGCCCCTGTCACATACAGCCCTGTTCTCACTAGCACATGACTCGTCTCCTGATATACTCTGTGCTGCTGTTGCTCCCGGCTGCCTCCATTCCCCTCCTCACATCTGTGGACCAGTCACTGCCCCCCACAAGGTTAGCACCTCATCTACTGAAGTACTCGCACACTGAAACTTTTGGGAGGCAGATGAACAGGACATGAAAACTAATAGTATTGGCTGCATAAGGCACGGACTGAGAAAGCCGTCGCCCGGAGAGCTGTCTGGTGATCCTCTGGTCTGAGCCGCGCTGGACTCCTGGAATTCCCCTGGAGCCTGGACATTTCATAAAACCGCGTCTGGGAATCCAAAGGCGCTGTGCCGGTGATGTACCGGCAATGATGGGTCTCCCAGCTCACCACCACACAGAACAGTGTATGTGTGTGTGTGTGGCTATGGGGGGCACTGTGTGTGCACACGTGTAAGGCTATGGGGGCAGTGAGTGTGTGTGTGTCTCAGGCTATGGGGACAGCGAGTGTGTGTGTGGCTATGGGGACAGCGAGTGTGTGTGAGACTATGGGGGCAGTGAGTGTGTGTGTGGCTATGGGGACAGCGAGTGTGTGTGTGTGGCTATGGGGACAGCGAGTGTGTGTGTGTGGCTATGGGGACAGCGAGTGTGTGTGTGTGGCTATGGGGACAGCGAGTGTGTGTGGCTATGGGGACAGCGAGTGTGTGTGTGTGGCTATGGGGACAGCGAGTGTGTGTGTGTGGCTATGGGGACAGCGAGTGTGTGAGACTATGGGGCAGAGAGTGTGTGTGTGGCTATGGGGGCAGCAAGTGTGCGTGTGTGTGGCTATGGGGGCAGCGTGTGTGTGGCTATGGGGGCAGCGTGTGCGTGTGTGTGTGGCTATGGGGGCAGCGAGTGTGTGTGTGTGACTATGGGGGCAGCGAGTGTGTGTGAGGCTATGGGGGCAGCGAGTGTGTGTGTGTGAGGCTATGGGGGCAGCGAGTGTGTGTGTGTGAGGCTATGGGGGCAGCGAGTGTGTGAGGCTATGGGGGCAGCGAGTGTGTGAGGCTATGGGGGCAGCGAGTGTGAGGCTATGGGGGCAGCGAATGTGTGTGTGTGGCTATGGGGGCAGCGAGTGTGTGTGTGTGTGTGGCTATGGGGGCAGCGAGTGTGTGTGTGTGGCTATGGGGGCAGCGAGTGTGTGTGTGTGTGTGGCTATGGGGGCAGCGAGTGTGTGTGTGGCTATGGGGGCAGCGAGTGTGTGTGTGTGGCTACAGGGGCAGCGAGTGTGTGTGTGTGAGGCTGTGTGTGACTATGGGGGCAGCGAGTGTGTGTGAGGCTATGGGGGCAGCGAGTGTGTGGCTATGGGGGCAGCGAGTGTGTGTGTGTGAGGCTATGGGGGCAGCGAGTGTGTGTGTGTGTGAGGCTATGGGGGCAGCGAGTGTGTGTGTGTGTGTGGCTATGAGGGCAGCGAGTGTGTGTGTGTGGCTATGGGGGCAGCGAGTGTGTGTGTGGCTATGGGGGCAGCGAGTGTGTGTGTGGCTATGGGGGCAGCGAGTGTGTGTGTGGCTATGGGGGCAGCGAGTGTGTGTGTGGCTATGGGGGCAGCGAGTGTGTGTGTGTGGCTATGGGGGCAGCGAGTGTGTGTGTGTGGCTATGGGGGCAGCGAGTGTGTGTGTGAGGCTATGGGGGCAGCGAGTGTGTGTGTGAGGCTATGGGGGCAGCGAGTGTGTGTGTGAGGCTATGGGGGCAGCGAGTGTGTGTGTGTGGCTATGGGGGCAGCGAGTGTGTGTGTGTGGCTATGGGGGCAGCGAGTGTGTGTGTGTGGCTATGGGGGCAGCGAGTGTGTGTGTGGCTATGGGGGCAGCGAGTGTGTGTGAGGCTATGGGGGCAGCGAGTGTGTGTGTGGCTATGGGGGCAGCGAGTGTGTGTGAGGCTATGGGGGCAGCGAGTGTGTGTGAGGCTATGGGGGCAGCGAGTGTGTGTGTGGCTATGGGGGCAGCGAGTGTGTGTGTGGCTATGGGGGCAGCGAGTGTGTGTGTGGCTATGGGGGCAGCGAGTGTGTGTGTGGCTATGGGGGCAGCGAGTGTGTGTGTGGCTATGGGGGCAGCGAGTGTGTGTGTGGCTATGGGGGCAGCGAGTGTGTGTGTGGCTATGGGGGCAGCGAGTGTGTGTGTGGCTATGGGGGCAGCGAGTGTGTGTGTGGCTATGGGGGCAGCGAGTGTGTGTGTGGCTATGGGGGCAGCGAGTGTGTGTGTGGCTATGGGGGCAGCGAGTGTGTGTGTGGCTATGGGGGCAGCGAGTGTGTGTGTGGCTATGGGGGCAGCGAGTGTGTGTGTGGCTATGGGGGCAGCGAGTGTGTGTGTGGCTATGGGGGCAGCGAGTGTGTGTGTGGCTATGGGGGCAGCGAGTGTGTGTGTGGCTATGGGGGCAGCGAGTGTGTGTGTGGCTATGGGGGCAGCGAGTGTGTGCGTGTGTGAGACTGGGGCAGAGAGTGTGTGTGTGGCTATGGGGGCAGCAAGTGTGTGTGGCTATGGGGGCAGCGAGTGTGTGTGTGTGTGTGGCTATGGGGGCAGCGAGTGTGTGTATGGCTATGGGGGCAGCGAGTGTGTGTGTGTGTGTGGCTATGGGGGCAGCGAGTGTGTGTGTGGCTATGGGGGCAGCGAGTGTGTGTGTGGCTATGGGGGCAGCGAGTGTGTGAGACTATGGGGGCAGCGAGTGTGTGTGTGGCTATGGGGGCAGCAAGTGTGCGTGTGTGTGGCTATGGGGACAGCGAGTGTGTGTGTGTGACTATGGGGGCAGCGAGTGTGTGTGTGTGAGGCTATGGGGGCAGCGAGTGTGTGTGTGTGAGGCTATGGGGGCAGCGAGTGTGTGTGACTATGGGGGCAGCGAGTGTGTGTGAGGCTATGGGGGCAGCGAGTGTGTGTGTGTGAGGCTATGGGGGCAGCGAGTGTGTGTGTGTGTGGCGCTATGGGGGCAGCGAGTGTGTGTGGCTATGGGGCAGCGAGTGTGTGTGTGAGGCCATGGGGGCAGCGAGTGTGTGTGTGAGGCCATGGGGGCAGCGAGTGTGTGTGTGTGAGGCCATGGGGGCAACGAGTGTGTGTGTGGCTATGGGAGCAGCGAGTGTGTGTGTGTGAGGCCATGGGGGCAGCGAGTGTGTGTGTGTGAGGCCATGGGGGCAGCGAGTGTGTGTGTGTGAGGCTATGGGGGCAGTGAGTGTGAGTGTGTGTGTGGCTATGGGGGCAGCGAGTGTGAGTGTGTGGGGCTATGGGGGCAGCAAGTGTGTGTGTGTGAGGCTATGGGGGCAGCAAGTGTGTGAGGCTATGGGGGCAGCGAGTGTGTGTGTGTGTGAGGCTATGGGGGCAGCGAGTGTGTGTGTGGCTATGGGGGCAGCGAGTGTGTGAGACTATGGGGGCAGCAAGTGTGCGTGTGTGTGGCTATGGGGGCAGCAAGTGTGCGTGTGTGTGGCTATGGGGACAGCGAGTGTGTGTGTGTGACTATGGGGGCAGCGAGTGTGTGTGGCTATGGGGACAGCGAGTGTGAGTGTGTGTGTGACTATGGGGGCAGCGAGTGTGTGTGGCTATGGGGGCAGCGAGTGTGAGTGTGTGTGGCTATGGAGGCAGCGAGTGTGTGTGGCTATGGAGGCAGCGAGTGTGTGTGGCTATGGGGGCAGCGAGTGTGTGTGGCTATGGGGGCAGCGAGTGTGTGTGTGTGTGGCTATGCGGGCAGCGAGTGTGTGTGTGGCTATGCGGGCAGCGAGTGTGTGTGTGTGAGGCTATGGGGGCAGCGAGTGTGCGTGTGTGAGGCTATGGGGCAGCGAGTGTGTGTGTGTGGCTATGGGGGCAGCGAGTGTGTGTGACTATGGGGGCAGCGAGTGTGTGTGAGGCTATGGGGGCAGCGAGTGTGTGTGTGGCTATGGGGGCAGCGAGTGTGTGTGTGTGGCTATGGGGGCAGCGAGTGTGTGTGTGTGGCTATGGGGGCAGCGAGTGTGTGTGTGTGACTATGGGGGCAGCGAGTGTGTGTGTGTGAGGCTATGGGGGCAGCGAGTGTGTGTGTGTGTGAGGCTATGGGGGCAGCAAGTGTGTGTGTGAGGCTATGGGGGCAGCGAGTGTGTGTGTGTGGCTATGGGGGCAGCGAGTGTGTGTGTGGCTATGGGGGCAGGGTGTGTGTGTGTGTGGCTATGGGGGCAGCGAGTGTGTGTGTGTGTGGCTATGGGGGCAGCGAGTGTGTGTGTGTGTGGCTATGGGGGCAGCGAGTGTGTGTGTGTGGCTATGGGGGCAGCGAGTGTGTGTGTGTGGCTATGGGGGCAGCGAGTGTGCGTGTGTGTGGCTATGGGGGCAGCGAGTGTGCGTGTGTGTGGCTATGGAGGCAGCGAGTGTGTGTGTGTGTGGCTATGGGGGCAGCGAGTGTGTGTGTGTGGTTATTGGGGCAGCGAGTGTGTGTGTGTGGCTATGGGGGCAGCGAGTGTGTGTGTGTGTGGCTATGGGGGCAGCGAGTGTGCGTGTGTGAGACTATGGGGGCAGCGAGTGTGTGTGTGGCTATGGGGGCAGCAAGTGTGCGTGTGTGTGGCTATGGGGACAGCGAGTGTGTGTGTGTGACTATGGGGGCAGCGAGTGTGTGTGTGTGGCTATGGGGGCAGCGAGTGTGTGTGTGTGGCTATGGGGGCAGCAAGTGTGTGTTTGTGACTATGGGGCAGTGTGTGTGTGTGAGGCTATGGGGGCAGCGAGTGTGTGTGGCTATGGGGGCAGCGAGTGTGTGTGTGTGAGGCTATGGGGGCAGCGAGTGTGTGTGTGTGTGAGGCTATGGGGGCAGCGAGTGTGTGGCTATGGGGGCAGCGAGTGTGTGTGGCTATGGGGGCAGCGAGTGTGTGTGTGTGTGTGAGGCCATGGGGGCAGCGAGTGTGTGTGTGGCTATGGGAGCAGCGAGTGTGTGTGTGTGGCTATGGGGGCAGCGAGTGTGTGTGTGTGTGTATGGCTATGGGGGCAGCGAGTGTGTGTATGTGTATGGCTATGGGGGCAGCGAGTGTGTGTATGTGTATGGGGGCAGCGAGTGTGTGTGTGTGGCTATGGGGGCAGCGAGTGTGTGTGTGGCTATGGGGGCAGCGAGTGTGTGTGTGGCTATGGGGGCAGCGAGTGTGTGTGTGGCTATGGGGGCAGCGAGTGTGTGAGACTATGGGGGCAGCGAGTGTGTGTGTGGCTATGGGGGCAGCAAGTGTGCGTGTGTGTGGCTATGGGGACAGCGAGTGTGTGTGTGTGTGACTATGGGGGCAGCGAGTGTGTGTGAGGCTATGGGGGCAGCGAGTGTGTGTGGCTATGGGGGCAGCGAGTGTGTGTGTGTGGCTATGGGGGCAGCGAGTGTGTGTGTGTGTGGCTATGGGGGCAGCGAGTGTGTGTGTGTGTGTGGCTATGGGGGCAGCGAGTGTGTGTGTGTGTGAGGCTATGGGGGCAGCGAGTGTGTGTGTGGCTATGGGGGCAGCGAGTGTGTGTGGCTATGGGGGCAGCGAGTGTGTGTGTGTGTGGCTATGGGGGCAGCGAGTGTGTGTGTGTGAGGCCATGGGGGCAGCGAGTGTGTGTGTGGCTATGGGAGCAGCGAGTGTGTGTGTGTGGCTATGGGGGCAGCGAGTGTGTGTGTGTGGCTATGGGGGCAGCGAGTGTGTGTGTGTGACTATGGGGGCAGCGAGTGTGTGTGTGTGAGGCTATGGGGGCAGCGAGTGTGTGTGTGTGTGAGGCTATGGGGGCAGCAAGTGTGTGTGTGTGGCTATGGGGGCAGCAAGTGTGTGTGTGTGTGGCTATGGGGGCAGCGAGTGTGTGTGTGTGGCTATGGGGGCAGCGAGTGTGTGTGTGGCTATGGGGGCAGGGTGTGTGTGTGTGTGGCTATGGGGGCAGCGAGTGTGTGTGTGTGTGGCTATGGGGGCAGCGAGTGTGTGTGTGTGTGGCTATGGGGGCAGCGAGTGTGTGTGTGTGGTTATTGGGGCAGCGAGTGTGCGTGTGTGGCTATGGGGGCAGCGAGTGTGCGTGTGTGTGGCTATGGGGGCAGCGAGTGTGCGTGTGTGTGGCTATGGGGGCAGCGAGTGTGTGTGTGTGTGGCTATGGGGGCAGCGAGTGTGTGTGTGTGGTTATTGGGGCAGCGAGTGTGTGTGTGTGGCTATGGGGGCAGCGAGTGTGTGTGTGTGTGGCTATGGGGGCAGCGAGTGTGCGTGTGTGAGACTATGGGGGCAGCGAGTGTGTGTGTGGCTATGGGGGCAGCAAGTGTGCGTGTGTGTGGCTATGGGGACAGCGAGTGTGTGTGTGTGACTATGGGGGCAGCGAGTGTGTGTGTGTGTGGCTATGGGGGCAGCGAGTGTGTGTGTGTGGCTATGGGGGCAGCAAGTGTGTGTTTGTGACTATGGGGCAGTGTGTGTGTGTGAGGCTATGGGGGCAGCGAGTGTGTGTGGCTATGGGGGCAGCGAGTGTGTGTGTGTGAGGCTATGGGGGCAGCGAGTGTGTGTGTGTGTGAGGCTATGGGGGCAGCGAGTGTGTGGCTATGGGGGCAGCGAGTGTGTGTGGCTATGGGGGCAGCGAGTGTGTGTGTGTGTGTGAGGCCATGGGGGCAGCGAGTGTGTGTGTGGCTATGGGAGCAGCGAGTGTGTGTGTGTGGCTATGGGGGCAGCGAGTGTGTGTGTGTGTGTATGGCTATGGGGGCAGCGAGTGTGTGTATGTGTATGGCTATGGGGGCAGCGAGTGTGTGTATGTGTATGGGGGCAGCGAGTGTGTGTGTGTGGCTATGGGGGCAGCGAGTGTGTGTGTGGCTATGGGGGCAGCGAGTGTGTGTGTGGCTATGGGGGCAGCGAGTGTGTGAGACTATGGGGGCAGCGAGTGTGTGTGTGGCTATGGGGGCAGCAAGTGTGCGTGTGTGTGGCTATGGGGACAGCGAGTGTGTGTGTGTGTGACTATGGGGGCAGCGAGTGTGTGTGAGGCTATGGGGGCAGCGAGTGTGTGTGGCTATGGGGGCAGCGAGTGTGTGTGTGTGGCTATGGGGGCAGCGAGTGTGTGTGTGTGTGGCTATGGGGGCAGCGAGTGTGTGTGTGTGTGTGGCTATGGGGGCAGCGAGTGTGTGTGTGTGTGAGGCTATGGGGGCAGCGAGTGTGTGTGTGGCTATGGGGGCAGCGAGTGTGTGTGGCTATGGGGGCAGCGAGTGTGTGTGTCTGTGGCTATGGGGGCAGCGAGTGTGTGTGTGTGAGGCCATGGGGGCAGCGAGTGTGTGTGTGGCTATGGGAGCAGCGAGTGTGTGTGTGAGGCCATGGGGGCAGCGAGTGTGTGTGTGTGAGGCTATGGGGGCAGCGAGTGTGTGTGTGTGAGGCTATGGGGGCAGCGAGTGTGTGTGTGTGTGAGGCTATGGGGGCAGCGAGTGTGTGTGTGTGAGGCTATGGGGGCAGCGAGTGTGTGTGGCTATGAGGGCAGCGAGTGTGTGTGTGTGAGGCTATGGGGGCAGCGAGTGTGTGTGTGTGTGTGGCTATGGGGGCAGCGAGTGTGTGTGTGGCTATGGGGGCAGCGAGTGTGTGTGTGGCTATGGGGGCAGCGAGTGTGTGAGACTATGGGGGCAGCAAGTGTGCGTGTGTGTGGCTATGGGGGCAGCAAGTGTGAGTGTGTGTGGCTATGGAGGCAGCGAGTGTGTGTGGCTATGGGGGCAGCGAGTGTGTGTGGCTATGGGGGCAGCGAGTGTGTGTGTGTGAGGCTATGGGGGCAGCGAGTGTGTGTGTGGCTATGGGGGCAGCGAGTGTGTGTGTGGCTATGGGGGCAGCGAGTGTGTGTGGCTATGGGGACAGCGAGTGTGTGTGTGTGACTATGGGGGCAGCGAGTGTGAGTGTGTGTGGCTATGGAGGCAGCGAGTGTGTGTGGCTATGGGGGCAGCGAGTGTGTGTGGCTATGGGGGCAGCGAGTGTGTGTGTGTGTGTGGCTATGCGGGCAGCGAGTGTGTGTGTGTGAGGCTATGGGGGCAGCGAGTGTGTGTGTGTGGCTATGGGGGCAGCGAGTGTGTGTGTGTGTGGCTATGGGGGCAGCGAGTGTGTGTGTGTGTGGCTATGGGGGCAGCGAGTGTGTGTGTGTGTGGCTATGGGGGCAGCGAGTGTGTGTGTGTGTGTGTGTGTGTGAGGCTATGGGGGCAGCGTGTGTGTGTGTGAGGCTATGGGGGCAGCGAGTGTGTGTGTGTGTGAGGCTATGGGGGCAGCGAGTGTGTGTGTGTGTGAGGCTATGGGGGCAGCGAGTGTGTGTGTGTGTGAGGCTATGGGGGCAGCGAGTGTGTGTGTGTGTGAGGCTATGGGGGCAGCGAGTGTGTGTGTGTGTGTGAGGCTATGGGGGCAGCGAGTGTGTGTGTGTGTGTGAGGCTATGGGGGCAGTGAGTGTGTGTGTGTGTGAGGCTATGGGGGCAGCGAGTGTGTGTGTGTGTGAGGCTATGGGGGCAGCGAGTGTGTGTGTGTGTGAGGCTATGGGGGCAGCGAGTGTGTGTGTGTGAGGCTATGGGGGCAGCGAGTGTGTGTGTGTGGCTATGGGGCAGCGAGTGTGTGTGTGTGGCTATGGGGGCAGCGAGTGTGTGTGTGTGTGTGGCCATGGGGGCAGCGAGTGTGTGTGTGTGTGTGTGTGTGTGGCTATGGGGGCAGCGAGTGTGTGTGTGTGTGGCCATGGGGGCAGCGAGTGTGTGTGTGTGTGTGTGTGTGTGGCCATGGGGGCAGCGAGTGTGTGTGTGGCTATGGGGGCAGCGTGTGTGTGTGTGTGTGTGGCTATGGGGGCAGCGAGTGTGTGTGTGGCTATGGGGGCAGCGAGTGTGTGTGTGTGTGTGAGGCTATGGGGGCAGCGAGTGTGTGTGTGGCTATGGGGGCAGCGAGTGTGTGTGTGTGTGAGGCTATGGGGGCAGCGAGTGTGTGTGTGTGTGTGTGTGTGGCTATGGGGGCAGCGAGTGTGTGTGAGGCTATGGGGGCAGCGAGTGTGTGTGTGTGGCTATGGGGGCAGCGAGTGTGCGTGTGTGGCTATGGGGGCAGCGAGTGTGCGTGTGTGAGACTATGGGGGCAGCGAGTGTGTGTGTGGCTATGGGGGCAGCAAGTGTGCGTGTGTGTGGCTATGGGGACAGCGAGTGTGTGTGTGTGGCTATGGGGGCAGCGAGTGTGTGTGTGTGTGTGGCTATGGGGGCAGCGAGTGTGTGTGTGTGGCTATGGGGGCAGCGTGTGCGTGTGTGTGGCTATGGGGGCAGCGAGTGTGTGTTTGTGACTATGGGGGCAGTGTGTGTGTGTGAGGCTATGGGGGCAGCGAGTGTGTGTGGCTATGGGGGCAGCGAGTGTGTGTGTGTGGCTATGGGGGCAGCGAGTGTGTGTGTGTGGCTATGGGGGCAGCGAGTGTGTGTGTGTGGCTATGGGGGCAGCGAGTGTGTGTGTGTGTGGCTATGGGGGCAGCGAGTGTGTGTGTGAGGCTATGGGGGCAGCGAGTGTGTGTGTGAGGCTATGGGGGCAGCGAGTGTGTGTGTGTGGCTATGGGGGCAGCGAGTGTGTGTGTGTGGCTATGGGGGCAGCGAGTGTGTGTGTGTGGCTATGGGGGCAGCGAGTGTGTGTGTGTGGCTATGGGGGCAGCGAGTGTGTGTGGCTATGGGGGCAGCGAGTGTGTGTGTGTGGCTATGGGGGCAGCGAGTGTGTGTGTGTGTGGCTATGGGGGCAGCGAGTGTGTGTGTGTGTGGCTATGGGGGCAGCGAGTGTGTGTGTGTGTGGCTATGGGGGCAGCGAGTGTGTGTGTGTGTGGCTATGGGGGCAGCGAGTGTGTGTGTGTGTGGCTATGGGGGCAGCGAGTGTGTGTGTGTGTGGCTATGGGGGCAGCGAGTGTGTGTGTGTGTGGCTATGGGGGCAGCGAGTGTGTGTGTGTGTGGCTATGGGGGCAGCGAGTGTGTGTGTGTGTGGCTATGGGGGCAGCGAGTGTGTGTGTGTGTGGCTATGGGGGCAGCGAGTGTGTGTGTGTGTGTGTGGCTATGGGGGCAGCGAGTGTGTGTGTGTGTGGCTATGGGGGCAGCGAGTGTGTGTGGCTATGGGGGCAGCGAGTGTGTGTGTGTGTGTGGCTATGGGGGCAGCGAGTGTGTGTGTGGCTATGGGGGCAGCGAGTGTGTGTGTGTTTCTGCTCCTGCCCTCTATTACCTGACTGCAGAGGAGTTGCTAGTAAGCCAGGAGGAGTGACAATGGCATCTCTGGGACTCGCATGGCGTGGGGGCTGATTCAGCCTTGCGCACAAGTCTGTTTTGCATACTTCGCGCTGCGCATGCTCCGGAGCTGGACTTAGAGCTAATGCGGGTGATTCACGTCTCCGCTTGTGGCTGTGTGGGTGTAACTGGGCGCCAGCTGCTCTTTTGCAGGTAGAATGTGTCCTGTGGGCGTGTAGAATTACGGGCGAATGCAGAGATCCATCTGATTTCAGGCCGATGTTCCAGAAGGCTGGGGCCGGTGCAGATGCACGCAATAGTGATGGCGGCTGATCTCGTAAGGAGATGTGACCTGCCCACAATCCTGTATCGGCTCCGTTGAGCTTTGTGTTAGCGGTATTTGTGCACTCTCCATTCCTGCCATGTCTGGGTCTATTTACTAAACGGCGGCTTTTCAAATCCACCGATTATCTGCGTATTTTTCCCCTACGATTTAAAAAACAAAAACAAAAAACAGTACTATTAAATGCAGAACCGGGTGTATTTTACGCTTAATAGTAACAGTAATGGTAATAGTAATGGTAATGCTGTTTTACATTTTATTGGTAAAAACTACTATAAATGGCGGCTTGGGAATGCCGCTTTTTAGTAAATAATCCCAGACACCTCTGTGGCATTTAAGTCTGGGCGTTGACTAGGCCAGTCCTGAAATGGGCATTTATCTTCTGAGGATCATCCTGGCGCATTCCGGGCACTCGGTCATTTTCTGCTGGTCCCTGGATTTAGTGGCCATGTGAGACATCTATACAGTATTAAGCTTCTGCTCATTTATAAAGTCTGTTTATTCTACTCCGCACCTGCTGCTCTACCCCCCCCCCCCCCCCCGGGTGCGTTTTCCCAGCATGTTCCCGTCCTTCAGGGGGTCTGTACCTTTGCCTCCCCCTACCCCAGGGTTCCTGTCTCTGCTCCTCCCACCACCTTCCAAGGTGCCTGTGCCAGCTCCTCACACGTCCCCGACAGTGCCTGTGCCAGCTCCTCACACGTCCCCGACAGTGCCTGTGCCAGCTCCTCTCACGTCCCCCACAGTGTGCTTGTGTGCCCCCCCTAGGGTGCCTGTAACTGTGCCTCCCCTGCCCTCCAGGGTGCCTGTACCAGCTCCTCTCACGGCCCCCACAGTGCCTGTGCCAGCGCCCAACTCCCAGGCTGCCTGTACCAATGCCTCTCATGTCCCCCACAGTGCCTGTGCCAGCGCCCACCTTCCAGGCTGCCTGTACCAGCGCCTCTCATGTCCCCCACAGTGCCTGTGCCAGCGCCCACCTCCCAGGCTGCCTGTACCAGTGCCTCTCCTGCCCCACAGTGTGCTTGTGTGCACCCCTAGGGTGCCTGTAACTGCGCCTCCCCTGCCCTCCAGGGTGCCTGTACCAGCTCCTCTCACATCCCCCACAGTGCCTGTGCCAGCGCCCACCTCCCAAGCTGCCTGTACCAGCGTCTCTCCCGCCCCACAGTGTGCTTTTGTGCCCCCCCTAGGGCGCCTGTACCTGCACCTCCCCTGCCCTCCAGCTTATAGTTGGGGAGATTAAAAAGTTTGTATCAGTTTTTATCACCAACCCCAACAGGAAATCCTCCAACAGGCACAAGCAAGGGAAGATGAAGCCCATTATATATAAAGGTCAGGAGCGTGTCTTTGTGTATAGCCAGTATTGTAATCCTGCAGAGCTTATTGTTAGGATCCAGTGCAGACAGTCCCCACCCTCCATGTATCCGAGTGGTAGGGGGCTTTAATGAGCGGACTGAGCCTCTGCTCTCCTGGGTAGAGCTTAAGTATCACCGCAGGGCTCAGCGGGGCTGCCGGCTCTAATTAGGCCATGAGGGTGGCTGAGAGAGGCTGCGGGGGGGAGCAGATCATCTCCACGTTTCCGCATGGACCCTGATATGTGCACCGCAGCCCTCATACATACACGGCACATTGCAACATGGGGCGTAATGTGTGCGATGACTCTCTTGTGTCTTCCAGGAACGGAAGCTCTGCGCTCACCCTTATGTGGAGATCTATAAGGGGGATAAAATTATCTTCATGTGTCCCCTGTCTCGCCAAGATGACTTCTACGTCCCTGAGATGAAAGAGCTACTGAGGAAGGAGAAGGGAGACGAGGCGCTGCCAGAGTCTGCAGGTACATGCCAGGTCTTATGATGGCCGCTCTTGCCTCATGGTGTACAGTGCATGCTGGGAGTTTGCTTCCCAGCATCCAATGGAAAGTCCACAAACTCGCTGTACAAAAGTACACACAGCACCTATGTATTATAATGTCCTGACCTGGATTCCTACAGCATTGACACAGACCTGTGTTTTATAACATTGGTCCTCACTACAACATTCTATTTCCTGCTCCCACCTCAGTGCATGCTGGGTAACCGTACACTGGGCCTGATTCAGACCCGGACGCTATTTGCGGACAGTCGTTCCAAAAAAGGGGCCGGCTATTTAAATTGAGCGCTCGCTCTTTGCGGTTTGTTGACGCCTCTATGTCTGAGCGAGCGAACGAAAAATGTGCTCGCTATTTTGTAAAGACGCCCCTTTGCCGTTCACATCACACGTTATCTCCGGTATTTATTAGATTAATCGGGAACATCGAAAGGCATCTGAACTGCTCGCAGCGCTTGTGGTAGGTTTTTCTTACTGCAATCACTGCGAGCAGTTCAGGCTAAAAGACAACCAAGTGACGTGGTCGATGACGCTCCTTTATTAATTATGCACTCCCATTAAAATGCCCTTTTCACCGTTAGGCACGCCTGCGTTCGGATCTCCACTCCCCGTTTTCAAGCACCTTCCCCTGTTGCCACCCACAAACGGTACATTCTGTCAATCAAATTAGCAGCCCCTCGCTGTTTTCCGAGCGCACGATTTCCGACCGCAATGACTGGTTTGCGCATGCGCATTACAACCCATACGCATGCGCAGTTGTGCGAACATCGCTCATAGCGAACGAGCGGCCGCTTACGAGCGGCTCTGAATCAGGCCCTGTGTGTTTTCACAGTAATTCTCTCGGCCAGAGTGCCCTGTGCCACATAATTCTGCCCCACACCGCTAGCTGTACCTGGAGACACTCATGGTTCCCTTCCTCCTGCCCGGTGTGGCATAACCGTCTCTTGTTACTGCAATGTCTGTGCCAGGCTCAGTCATTTGTATAATGCCACCAGTTTTGTAGCTTTCCTGCCATGTCTCTGCTGTGAGCTCAGTGGTCTCCTCTGTCTCCATATGCGAGGAGTCTTCTGCCAATGTGCCCGTTGTCTTACCCATACTGTACCACTGGACTTTTGTTATGCCCATCCCAGAATGCTTTGCTGCTTCCTCCTGCCCTCGTGTTGGGCGTCTGGGACATCGCAGAACCAGTCCTCAAGCTGTGTCAGCCACAATTAACATTATATCGCACTTCATGACTCCCTAGAGCCCCCTCTCCAGCCGTGGGCAGCACCAGCTGTCATTGTCACCTCGTTGTGTTATGTTACCCTCTGCCCCGGCTCCCGGCTCTCCCTGCCAGGCAAGGTCATGATTTGTCCTGATAGTCAGGCAGCACGTGAGGCCCAGATTTGGTTAATGAGCAGGCAAGTGGGCAGGGTACGGAGCTGACACCCCTCATCCTCCCCCCCTCTATTATTATCTGTGTGTGTTATTAGGCAGCTGGGATATGACGCACTCCATGGGCGGGGGGGTTAAAATAAATGGCATGTTATAATCTGCTGGGTGAGGGTCCCACCTGTGAGAGTGACTGTAGAGGAGGCACTTGTGTTAAAATTAAGGATATCCAGAAAGAGGAAAGATAGATAGCGACCATTATAGAAACGCTGGGAGAAATGACGGAATCGCAGCAACAGCCCCGGATGTAGAGTGTGTAAGGTGGGTGGGGGGGGATTGAAAACACCCTGTCTGGGGGTATTGGTGGCAGCACTGCAGGATCGGATCAGTCTGCTCAGATTTGTTGAAGGAATAATGAAACCGATGAGGCAATGTGGTGACATTTAAGGTGCGTACACACAGGTAACGATTTTTTGAACGATTTAACTATAACGACGTTGTTATCGTTCAATCGTTGTAAAAAAATCGTTCAGTTTCTCAGTTATAACGATGAACGATTATCGTTCATGCGCGTTCCCGTTTTGTAGTTCATTCTGACAGACCAACTCAACGATTTTCATTAAGGGAAGTTACAAAAATCGTTTGTAGTTCAAAAAATCGTTCATTGCACTTTAAAAAATCGTTCATAAAATCGTTGGTAACTAAATCGTTGTGTGTGGAACGATTTTATGTCAGATTTTATGTCAGATTTTTTTTAAAGTGTAATGAACGATTTTTTTGGGAACTACAAACGATTTTTGCATATTCCCTTACTGAAAATCGTTCAGTTGACAAGTCTGATTGAACTACAAACGTGAACGCGCATGAACGATAATCGTTCATAGTTTAACTCAGAAAGTAAACGAGTTTTTCAAACGATTATCGTTAAATGATGTCGTTTAACGATAATCGTTCAAAAAATCGTGTGTGTATGCAGCTTAAGAGTTAAGCGATCCCGGTAGCTACACAACGTGGTGGCGGCCATTTTTCTGGAGTTGACTAAAGTCCATAAAGCACAGACTATTTAGAAGTGTCCTCACCGTGTGTTCCTTTATGAGTTTATATACTTTATACAACCACTGCTTCATGTGCATTTCAGTCTCAGAAACATAGAAATTGATGGGCAAATAGAACAGATTAGGCCGTTTAGCCTACAAAATCCAGTGAGCACTCCAGGGTGCGATACATTGTACCCCCGATAAGTTACATTGAGAGTCTACATTTATATTAAAGCAGGTGCCTGTCCCTTAATGTAATATTGGGGGATCAGGGTTTATGGCCACAGCAGCTATTTCAATGGCCGGGGTTTGTGGGCACAGCAGCTATATCAATGGCCGGGGTTTGTGGGCACAGCAGCTATATCAATGGCCGGGGTTTGTGGGCACAGCAGCTGTGGCCAGGGTTTGTGGGCACAGCAGCTATGCCCGCGGCCAGGTATAAGGACAGTCCAGGCACATTGTCTAGAAGGAGCTCATAAACCATGGCATATAATGTGTATTCACAATCTCCTCATTCTCTCCTAGGCCCAGAACTGGATCCCCTGTTATTAGAGGACACCCTGACACTGGAACTTGTGTCTGAGGGTCCAGAGGAGGCGGAGGGCGAAAGCTCCCAGCGGAAAGAGAAAACGGACAGCGAGAAGAGTCCCAGCGAATCGGGGGCAAGCGCCTCCTCTTTTGAAGAGCTGGACTTGGACGGAAACGCGTCGGGTGGGAAAGGTCAACTGGACACTAAGACGACGTTTAGTAAAATGCCTGAATCTTGGGAAGAGGAGAGGCCGGAAGAGTGACCGATAGGCAGTAAAGTAATGTAGACAGCTCTGTGATTATAGCAGTTAGTAAACCCTTCACATAGCGAGAGGGAGACGACAAGCTCTTATCAGCCATACACATCCCGTGTCGGGTGCAGCTGTAGGCGGACGCGCAGATTACAGTGATCACCCGTCAGGGCGGTTTTAGTTTACAGACAAAGGGCTGAGCTTCATTGCAGGAAAACAAGTTTCTGTTTTTTCTTTTTGTGTTAAAGATCTGAGTCTGGCAGCTCGGATCATCTCTGGGCTGAGCGCAGGACCATGTACAGATGCATTATATTGATGAATGAATAGGAGACTTTATTGTCCTCAGGGGGCAGGCGCGGAGCTGGCACATTAGAGACCAAGCAGATATGATTAGCGTTCGCTTCCAGTGCGTCTTCCGCTAAGGTTCTGCTAATGTGCGCTGCTCCGTTATCGCCTTCTCATAGACGGGTAAGATACCAACGCCTTAAATTCATAAAGGGAACCATTAAAAACTGTAAAGCTTGAGAGTAAATACACTAATTACTGGTGTACATGTATTGTGTATATTTGATGCACAATGGTCATTGTTGGCTGCTGTCACTGCTATAAATGCTGTCGTTGGGGTCGTGGATCACATAGCCTACGCCTCTCCTGCCCACCTAGCCTACGCCTCTTTTGCCCACCTAGCCTACGCCTCTCCTGCCCAGGGACAGCAGGGTTACACTGCTACTCGTGTGTGTCAGGGAATGCCATGTCCTGCAGTGTGATTGGAGATTTTGCCCATCTACTGCAGAGAAACGGCAGCGCACGTCCCAATACAACTACACTGAGTCCAGCTGCTGACGCCCCCAGGTTGTCTGCGTAAATCTATTGCTGAGAGATGTGGCCTAAGGGCCCGATTCAGACCCGCTCGCAAGCGATATGTGCTTGCAAGCGGGTCGATGGCCGGGCAGTGCGCACGCACGCCGTGTGCACTCCCCTGAGCGAGAAATCACTCGCTCCGGGGCTCGCAGCAAAATGGGGCGGCTGTCGATGTTGATCGACAGCTTGCCCCATTTTGTAGGCGGGGAGGGGGGGGTGGCTGGCCAAACCAAGGCGTTCCCGAACGCCTGCCGTTTGGGGGCGGCTCTACTGACATCACTCATGATGTCAGTAATGAGCTTCCGCCTCTATTAGAGCCGGGGCTTGCGGCTGATGAGACCCTACCACAAGGGTTTCGTCGCAAGCCCGATGGTCGCAACCATCATCTGGCCGTTCGCAAAAGCTGTGGGTGGTCACCTACAGCTTAGCGAGCGGCCAGGAGGCCGGTTTAAAAAAAAAACAACAAAAAAACCGGCCACCCTGATTCAGAGCGAGCGCTCGCTTTCTGCGAGCGGCTCTGAATCTGGACCTAAGTCCGATGCTATGTTTCTGTCTCTCAGCTATGACGTCCCGCTATAGGTGATTTCCTAGTAATTCTCAAATCTGCGTCCCATGAAATTGATGTGTAGGTGGCGGCGATTCTCACCAGAGATGACGCAATTATAGATGAAGGTGATGCTTAGATTACAGTGATAGAAATGGGACCAGTAGAAGAACACAGCGCATCGAGCCTTAGCGTGGAGATGCGTCTGCACCAATCGAAAGTTGTGTTCAACTTTGATTCTAATGGCCCAAATTCCCGTGCTGCTGACTCCGATTGGCGATCTAAGACCCCTGATCCACGCACAAAAACTGCATTTTAAATATTCATGACTTGTGGAGCCGATCTATAGTTTGATCTTGATCGGTGAATCGAGGATTTTCAACATGTTGGATCTCTCTGGCATCAGCAGTACAAGGAATTGGGGCATACATGGCAGATGTATGGGCCCCATCATAAGGTACAGATGCCTCATCATCAAATCGAAAACTTGTACCCGGTTCACCTCTGTAAAATTTTACGTTTGTAGCAAAGTGGTTTCAAGATCCGCGTGACGCAACATAAGACGCGCCTCAAAGAGATTTGCTTAACTTGCGGCTGCCCCCCCTGACTTTCCCGCACTAGCACAGTAACACCCCTCATCTGGCACCCCAAGCACAGGAGCGCGCAAATTACGGACGCAGGTTGTGTGCGCTGTGAAGCAATTGTGTTCTAAGACGCTTCCTGACAGCGCCCAAACGCGCTTACATACAACTCTACGTTAGCGTTGGTACACAGATGCTGTACGTCTGCAGAACAAGGGCGCTTTCTTTTTAAATAGCACGGTTTCTACATTTGCGATTTTAATGTCTTTAATATATTTCTATTTTTGCTCAATTAGGTGGTCGTAAAAAAAAAATATATATATATACTTTTTAGATTTTCAATTATATTCTCATTTCTCTATTCAGATGTCGCCACCACCTTCCTGTATGGCTCTGCGCGGAAAAACAACCTCTGGCTGCACCGCGCGGAAAAACAACCTCGGGCTGCACCGCGCGGAGCAACAACCTCGGGCTGCACCGCGCGGAGCAACAACCTCGGGCTGCACTGCGCGGAAAAACAACCTCGGGCTGCACTGCGCGGAAAAACAACCTCGGGCTGCACTGCGCGGAAAAACAACCTCGGGCTGCACTGCGCGGAAAAACAACCTCGGGCTGCACTGCGCGGAAAAACAACCTCGGGCTGCACTGCGCATTTGCTGTATATCTGATGTGTATATAAGGAATATTGGTTTATCAACAGTTTATTTCTTTTCTTGACTGTTTTGTTCATAAAATCTATTTCCTTAATCAATAAGAGAGATGTACAATGTTTACGGTCAGCTAGACGCCTTCTTGTCGGCTTCTTATTGGTCCTGAATGTCCGTGAATGGCGGTCGCATCCGTTTTAGTAATTTTTGCCTTTCTGAATAAACTGTTCTGTCATTAAGAGCGAAATCTCCTCATTTATGTCATTGTCAGGTGAGTGTCACAGCCAAGTGTCTTCCTGCAATGACGGACTCATTTTAGGGGCAGGTGACCCCAGATGGGGCTTTTGTTGTCACTAAGCGTTGCACAAGGAACATATGCTACATGGCCAAAATGTGGACCCCCCCCTGTATTTGGTGTGTTTGACCATCGCTGCAGCTGCATAAATCCAGCATACCACCCTGCAGTCTCCATAGTGACACATTAGCAGTAGAATGACTCATTCTGAAGCGCTTAGTGACTGCCAGTGTGGCACTGCCAGCTTTCCCTCAAGTAACCTCATGAACGCCTGCCCTGCTAGTGCTGCCCCGGTCAACTGTAAGTGCTGTTGTTGGGAGGCGCAATCATCTATAGGCGACAACTGCTCGGTGATCGGTCACGTGACCTCGCAGGACGGGAGCGCCCTGTGCTGAAGGGTGTAATATGTACCAATCATGTGACTTCAGTTGTAACACTTACCCCAGAGTTCCAGACTGCCTGTGAAAGCCATGTTGCGTGTATTGGGGTCACATGGTGGAGTAATTACACATATGCCACAGAACATGCCTAATGCAGAACGTGGGCTATAGTGGTGGGCATTAGTGAGTCTGCACATCGCCACTGGACTCTGGAGTCCCGAATTGCCCTTCACCACCTGCCAATCTGACGGATGAGACTGGGATTGGCTGAGACTAGGAAGAACCCGCCCTGCCGGTTTGCAGACTCCCAATTGTACAGTTTGGTGAAGGAGTAATAATAATAATGGTCTGGGGCTGTTAATCATGGTTGGGACTGGTCTGTTCCAGCCCGATTCAGAGGTGGACGGGATTATAACGTTTGGCCTGATGCAGAGATTTTCGCAAAGCTGATATTTACGCAGATCGAGCGATTGTTTGCAAATGCGCTTGCGTGAATGTTGCACGGCGTACGTACAGCGATTGCGAATATGCTCATAGAGAGGAACCATTCACAAAGTGAGTGACAGGTAGTCAACATTTGGGGGGGGGGGTGGTTAGAAAAACGCCGGCGTGTCAGCCCATTTACACGCCGTTTCATGGGTGTGCCTCCATTAGCAATTGCGATACACGCCGTATTGAGACCTCTCTGCGTATCATTAGAGACGCCATGTTTGCGGCAGGTCAGAATTGACTTACAAGCTGCATGATGCCTGGTCTGCGTCGATGTCACTGATATTTACGCTGTTGCGCGACGTCTGTCGGATATGAGAAGGCAGCAGTGGGCGTCCCTATGCCAGGCTGTGCTATGGAAGGCATTAACATTTTAGCAACTATGGGCCTGATTCAGAGCCGGACGCTCTGACCAGAGCGCTCGCTCTGAATCAGGGCCTTCCTACCTAATAATGGAGCGGCCTCACCCACAGCTTATGCGAGCGGTCAAAAAGATGGTCGTGATGGTCAAGACCATCACGACCATTGGGCTTGCAACGAGACCCTGCGGTAGGGTCTCGCTGCCGCAAGCCCAGGAGTGCTTTTGGCTCCAACCGGAAGGCGTTCCCATGGGAGCACCTCCATCTGGGCAGCAACGCCCCCGGCACGCCCACCAAAGAGGGCGTGCTGTCAGTCACCATCAACAGCACGCCCCCTTTGGTGCGAGACCCATAGTGACAGCTTGGCTGTCGCTATGCGGGTCTCGCGCATGCGCACGAAGGAGCTCCCTCCGTCGTGGGCATGCGCATTAGGGCACCATCGACCTGCTTGCGAGCACTCAGCAATTATGGCCCTATTAGGCCCTATGTTCCATGAATGTAGTTGTGATTGCATTAGCGTAAATCAGGCGCTTTATGTGCAAGCGCTCAATGTTTTAATTTTGATGTATACCACCAGGGGGCACTTATTGGGATTGCAAGTAGATCTGTGCAAATTTTAAAGGCGGTAACTGGGGGATTACTATCGGCGGCGGGTGTGTCAGGGCATGTTGGGATAAGGGACTTTGTCAAAAGATGCAGCCACGTACGGTCGGATATTCTGAAGAACCATAGAGCTGCTCTAATGTCTGATGGTGCGGCCATGATCCTTTGCACAATAGGACGCCCATCGTCCTCGCCATTACCATAGAGCCTACTGCACCCACCTCTGAATCACGCCCACAATGACAGATCCGTGGTTCTCAACTATAATCTTTATCCCTAGAAAGCGAAAGAACATTCAAGTGAGAACTTCCCCTCGCTCAGTTCAGATGTTACAGGACATTCTGCAAAACAAACGTACCAGCAGTTGGAACCAATATCGGTCTACCAAAGCGTGTGCCCATGGAAAAGAGACCTAAAGACATCATACCAACGTAACGTGTCACAAGCCGATTGCATGGAACATTGGGCGATGATTTCTTCTGATTGTACCATTATTTTATCAGTTGTCATTTCTTGTTTAGCAGATATCGTAGCCATGTATTGCACCATTGTTCATTAAGTGATATTTTTCTGGATATTACAGATTTTTCATCTTACAGGTATCGCAGACCCAGGTTCGCAGCTGTTAAACTTTTGTTTCATGTAAGGTTAGCTTTCTAGGGTTAAGTAACCACAACAGGTCATGTTTTTAGGATCTCTTTAATCATACACAGGTGTGTTAATCTAATATGCAGGGTCAGTAATTATCCCACCTGCTTCCACAGACAGAAGAACTGGACAGAATGTTCACAAGAAATAGTAAACGTTGGGAGTATTTGCCCCCTGTCTCCAGGGTGTTCTAGTCGTCTGGCATATAACAATTCATGTCTGAGGGCAGATGGAGGGGTAACATGGGGTATCGACTCCCTGCATGCAGCCTTCTGACCAAAACATTTGCCCGGCTGCTGCCTGTTCTGCCTCAAATGTTCTGGCACCCACTTGGGTTCAGATCTGCCCTCGGTACAGGGGGACCAGCCACTAACACGTGCTCCCGCCCCACTCCTGTAACCAAAGGCCGGAAATGGAAACGGAATTGGCGGCTGTCTTCCCCTTAATCACTGGGGGAGTTTTACATCTTCGTCATCAGATCAATTTTAATACTTGAAACGTCAGACATAAGCTGTTCCTGTCATAACTCATTTCCTAGGCCTGCAGCATCACCTAGGTCAGTGTTGGCTAACCTTGACACTCCAGCTGTTGTGGAACTATATATCCCAGCATGCCCTGCCACAGTTTTAGCATGCCCTAATAGCAAAACTGTAGCAGTGCATGCTGGGTTATGTAGTTCCATAACAGCTGGAGTGTCAAGGTTAGCCAACACTGACCTAGGTGGATCATTCAATAGGCAACCTAGCTTTCTACCGAGTTGTTATTTGGATATTTTCCAGTGTTTGTGAGCAAATGGACGATTGTCATTTGCTCCCATACATTACCAGGTTTTCATTCCAACCAGACAGATATCTGACAGATAATTGTATAGTGGATGGCCAGCTTAGGAATCCTTCATCACAATCACTAGCTGGGCTAGAAGCTGAGCTGCAGGACAGTGTCCTGGCTAGGTATGGCCATCGGCCATCGATGATTCAAAATCATCGATGGTTTATGGCCAATGTCAAATGTTTTTACAACGAGGGAGGAGAACCAGATGGTTTCCCTCCATCGATGTAAATGCATAATCGAACGGTGTTTTTTTTGTTTTTTTGTTTTTTTTATTTGACCAAGTGCTGGGACACGGAGCATAGCTCCGCATCCACGAAGCCCCGTCCCCATGTTTTGATTGGCCTATAGGCCAGTCAGTCAAAAGAAACCATCGATGGTCATCCAGTGAATAGTTTGTAGCCACCGATGGCCATCCCTAGTCCTGGCCACAAACACATTAAATGTGTCCTGAGACTGTCATTCTTGCTGTGTGGCTTGTCCGCAGCCCGAACGAACATGAGGCGTAATCTCGCGTGTGATTTATAAACTCCCCGCTGTTTAATCTCAAAATATCCACAATATTTTTTATATATATATATATATATATATATATACACAATGTGTGTGTGTAAACGCATGTACTGCATCTTGTGGATGACCCCCCTATAACTGATGCCTTCATGTATCATTATCGCTGTGCAAAATAATTTTTGTCTATAAGAGAAGCTCTATAGTATAATGACCCCATTGACACCTGCTGCTTTTCCTTCCAGGATTTTCTCCTTTGTTTTGCTATAAGGAAGAATCCTCGCTCACTGCGCTTCCTGATGTATTAAGTTGTTGGGAGGTTTGGATGCGGTTCCCATGGCGACAGCTGGTGTTGTTGCTAACAACCTTTGACACCATATAATTCTGATGATGTCACCAATTATCGCACAGCAGTGGTATGGTCTCAGTGCCTCCTAGATTTGCCTCCTTTCAGTAAATTAAGTCTTTTTTTAGGGGGGTGAGGGGTGCTGAAATCATTACACTGTCCCAAAAGTGTTTCTCTGTAAGCCACAATATAGATTTCCCAGATCTGAGGACAAGGTGTACATGTCGGCACGCTCGCAGGCGGCTTTATGTGTCTTCGCATCGTCTGTCTACAGGTTCTGCTAATTATTTTCATGTTATTAAAGATCTACTGCAGCTGGGAAGAGAGATTCTGGTGGGCGAAAAAATCAAAGTAATACAGAGGAAATAATATCAGCGTAGAAGACACAGGAGGCGGCAGGGGGGGGGGGGAGAGAAACTGGGATATGGGGGGGACGAGGAGACGCTGCCTAGACCAGAATAACATGCAGCAGAAGATTAGGGAGACATGGTCTATATGATAATTATAGTGTCTATGGATGTATGCGCTACACAGGATGATTATTACTGTGCCACTAATATAGCACAGCAAACAAAACAGTGACATCAGATATTATACACAGTGATATTTATAATTATAGATTTTCAGAACGGCGCTTTGCACTAACGGAAGAGAACTTCATCGTTTGGGGTGCGTCCAAAATTGCCACGGGACAGAAAACTAATGTCTTTGTGCAGCCACAATAATATAATATCAAATGGAGCACTCGGCACTCTGTAATAGAAAAAAACAATGGGGATTTATTACCCTCGTATCCTACTGTACATGCTGTGGATCAGACGTTCATCTGAATGATCATCCCCATTGGTCTTTTCAATATGAACGTGGTGAGTGCTCCATTTCAGAATATATATATATATATATATATATATACACGCCCATTTGACTTCAATCCATGGCTCTCAACCACCTGTGGTGCCTTTGATATGTGACCACACTATTTAAATTAAAAAGGATTTTATATATATATAACACCCTAGCTGTCCTACTGTCCTAGCTGATACCCCTCCGTGTAAGCTCAGTACATGCTGTAGTCTCATTTGCCCTCTGGGCAGGTCAGCCAGAGTGAATTAGCTATAAGAGGTGGATTTGGTTTATATATAGTACATAATGCAATGCCCACACTTTAACCAATGCCAGCGTAGTCTCCCCCCATGCTTTTTATGTGAATGCATTTCATGTTACTCTGCATCTTCCCATCAGGAAGGATGCAGTTAATTGGTGCTTGTGTCCCTTGCTCAGATATAGGGTTGGGGGCACATACAGACCAAGAGATAAATGTCTTCTGGGTCAAACTTGGCAGTTTTATACCCCCCTCCCCAGAATGTGAAGACGTTCTGGTTCCTGTGTCCTTAAGGGATCCTGTCCAAGCTATTGAGAATCAGCGTAAGTTGCCAGGGTTGGGGCAGAGATCTGTGCTGTGGATGTGGCTGGGGGAGAGGCTGAGCGTGGAGCCCTCATTGACGTTAGGAAATATTCATATCATGGTTTTTTCTTAGAGAAATTTAGCCCAATAGGAAAGTGATGAGGAATAAAGAACTCTCCCAACCAGGGGTTTATCCGCTGCTCGAGACGTAATTGGAAATATACCTGCTTCCGTCACAGACAGCCGTATAGGTGTAGTGTACACGCATCACTCAATGTAATAACTGTAAGGAGCCACAGTCCCATTCCCCATCAGCAGCTACAATTGCTATTCCGCTACCTCATGTGTCATGTGTCCTCGGAAGCCGCTGAGATTGTAAGCTCTTTTGTGTTTTATGTCATTGTATAGAAATTGTATCACAATCCCCTTAATGTACATAGAAGCGTAATATGTTGTCATTTTTTTTTAACCTTTAGGTAGAGTCCACCAATTCTCTTATTCAGTAAGAACAAGTATACTGTACTGTATGCTTAATTATCTACATTACCTTTGCCTGACTCCTTACTGCTGTGTCCTGACATTCTGAAGCCAGAAAATGCCCAGGAGACGGGGTCCACCATGGAAATGGCTGAGACAGTGAACATAATGCATAGAAATACCTGTATGGGTGGAGGAATGAGGATGGAAATGTTGGTGGTTTGTTTGTAAGGGGAGAATCTTGGTCAGTTAGTTAGTTATTCTTATCTTTTAGTTAACGTCCTTCCCTCTGACCTCTCTCTCACTCAACTTTCCCCACTACAGTCCGTCATGAACTCTCCAGGTATAGTGAGTATCCCTAGTTTGTCGGTTATTTACTTTGTGTTGTTCCAAGTAGCAGGGACAAAGATAGGGCAACTCACTGTAGGTAGAAGGTGCATGCAGTGATGGGCCATGGGAAAGGGTAATTTCACCACTCAATGGTCTGCAACATTTGGGCAAGACAATAGTGTAGCTAGGGTGGGAAAAGAAGACAGTGTTACGGAGTGCTAGTGGGAGAACCGGGTGAAAGGCCCTGCCTATGAGACCTTGTATACAAAGGAGGAGGAGCACAGTGTGGACAGAGATGAGGTTGTAGATGTAGCGGGCAGAAGTGGGTTATATGTAAGGGTGAGGAAGTGATCAGGGAGGAGGTTGGAGGAGGAGCACAATGGGGACAGAGTTGAGGAAGGAGATGTAGTGGGCAGGAGTGGGTTGAGGGTGAGGAGCAGAGTGAGGACAGAGCTGAGGTTGGAGATGTAGCAGGCAGGAGTGGGTTATATGTGAGGGTGAGGAAGTGACCAGGGTGGAGGTTGAAGGAGGAGCAGAGTGAGGACAGAGCTGAGGTTGGAGATGTAGCTGTCAGGTTCTGAATTTGTTGTGGACCCGGGGTGGTGATAGAAGCAGACACAGGAGCAGACTTAAATGAAAAAGTGGGGTTTTTAATAAGGGACTGAGAAGACATGGGAGTGGCAAACAAAAGTCCAGGTATAGCACTAAAGTGCACTTGATAACTGTTGTGAGGGTTAATGAACAAATGTCCAGGTAGTGACAGGCAGAACAGTCCAGTATAGGTATGGTGAGTTAAATCAGAATGCAGGCTTGATGAGCTGTAAGTGAATGCAGGTTTGGTGAGCTGTAGCTGATGCAGACAGAGGTAGTGAAGTCCAGCTGGGAATGAAATGAAACAAGGTGCAGGGAAACAGCAGGTTCAGGTACTCAGGCAGGTAGAAAGGTAAATGGAGGAGGTAGGGGAATCCAGCAGGGTTTGGAGCAGGTTAGGAAAAGCAGGCTTAGGCATTAAATCCAATAGACAGGTTTAAGCACAGGAACACTCTCTCTCAGCTCTCGCAGAGAAACACGTTGCACTGGCAATGCAAGGGAGCTCTGAACTCCCTTAAATCCCCAGTGCACAGCCGTGAATGGTCAGAGAGGAGCATATGACACAACAGGATAGGGCAACTAGGTCACCTGACCAGAGACAAGATGGCGGCGCCCATGCCAGAACGGAATGGAAGCACCCCCAGGCCTAACCAGACCAGAGTGACAGTATGCCCCCACAGAACCACGCACAGCCAATGCTCTTCGCCAGGCACCACCGCCAGACGCCCCTCGCCATAGCGTCCTCACAGGTATTAACCGTCGACTACAATGCCGAGAGACCCTGGTCGTGACAGTAGCAGGCAGGAGTGGGTTATATGTGAGGGTGAGAAAGTGACCAGGGTGGAGGTTGTAGGAGGAGCACATTGGGGACAGAGATGAGGTTGGAGATATAGCAGGCAGGAGTGGGTTATATGTGAGGGTGAGAAAGTGACCAGGGTGGAGGTTGTAGGAGGAGCACATTGGGGACAGAGATGAGGTTGGAGATATAGCAGGCAGGAGTGGGTTATATGTGAGGGTGAGGAAGTGAACAGGGTGGAGGTTGGAGGAGGAGCATAGTGGGGACAGAGATGAGGATGGAGACGTAGTGGGCAGGAGTTGTTTATATGTGAGGGTGAGGAAGTGACCAGGGTGGAGGTTGGAGGAGGAGCAGAGTGGGAACAGAGATCATGTTGGAGATGTATCGGGCAGGCGTGGGTTATATGTGAGGGTGAGGAAGTGACCAGGGTGGAGGTTGTAGGAGGAGCACAGTGGGGACAGAGATGAGGTTGGAGATGTAGCAGGCAGGAGTGGGTTATATGTGAGGGTGAGGAAGTGACCAGGGTGGAGGTTGGAGGAGGAGCACAGTGGGGACAGAGCTGAGGATGGGGATGTAGTGTGCAGGAATGGTTTATATGTGAGGGTGAGGAAGTGACCAGGGTGGAGGTTGGAGGAGGAGCACAGTGGGGACAGAGCTGAGGTTGGAGATGCAGCAGGCAGGAGTGGTTTATATGTGAGGGTGAGGAAGTTACCAGGGTGGAGGTTGGAGGAGGAGCACAGTAGGGACAGAGATGAGGTTGGAGACGTAGTGGGCAGGAGTGGTTTATATGTGAGGGTGAGGAAGTGACCAGGGTGGAGGTTGGAGGAGGAGTGGAGTTGGGACAGAGCTGAGGTTGGAGATGTAGCAGGCAGGAATGGGTTATATGTGAGGGTGAGGAAGTGACAAGGGTGAGGGTGGAGGTTGGAGGAGGAGCAGAGTGAGGACAGAGCTGAGGTTGCAGATGTAGCAGGCAGGAGTGGTTTATATGTGAGGGTGAGGAAGTGACCAGGGTGGAGGTAGGAGGAGGAGTGGAGTTGGGACAGAGCTGAGGTTGGAGATGTAGCAGGCAGGAGTGGGGTGAGGGTGAGGAGGTGAATAGGGTGGAGGTTGGAGGAGGAGCAGAGTGAGGACAGCTGAGGTAGGAGATGTAGCAGGCAGGAGTGGGTTATATGTCAGGGTGAGGAAGTGACCATGGTGGAGGTTGGAGGAGGAGCACAGTGGGGACAGAGATGAGGTTGGAGACGTAGTGGGCAGGAGTGGTTTATATGTGAGGGTGAGGATGTGACAGGGTGGAGGTTGGAGGAGGAGTGGAGTTGGGACAGAGCTGAGGTTGGAGACGTAGTGGGCAGGAGTGGTTTATATGTCAGGGTGAGGAAGTGACCAGGGTGGAGGTTGGAGGAGGAGCACTGTGGGGACAGAGCTGAGGTTGGAGATGTAGCAGGCAGGAGTGGTTTATATGTGAGAGTGAGGAAGTGACCAGGTTGGAGGAGGAGCACTGTGGGGACAGAGCTGAGGTTGGAGATGTAGCAGACAGGAGTGGTTTATATGTGAGGGTGAGGAAGTGACCAGGGTGGAGGTTGGAAGAGGAGCACTGTGGGGACAGAGCTGAGGTTGGAGATGGAGCAGGCAGGAGTGGGTTATATGTGAATGTGAGGAGTTTGACCTGAAGGGCATTGGGAGACAGCGATTCTGCTTGCTGCAGGGGAATGTTGTACGTTGGCTGACATTGCAGTAATTACATATTACACAGTGATATTGAACAATGCATGCTGGGACTGGTAACTTTTTTATTTAGACTGTGAATAAATGTTCTACTCTGATGTTGGATTTGGGTCCTTGTAATTGGATTCACTGATTGGCACTGCCAGACTCAGATTAAAAGTAAAAAATATGTTTATCACTATTACATTAATGCCGAGAAGCCTCAATCGGGAATTGTCAGTGTGAAGGTCTCCCGCTTGACGAACACTGGTATAGAAGGTGAAATATAATGGATTTACTATATACAGTATATATATATATATATATATATATATATATAAATATATATTTCAGTGCACATTTGCCCAGAGAATATAACTGGTGGTAAATGCAGAGGTGTTATAATGTGCCTCACACTTTTTGCATTGCACTCTGCCCCAACCTGCCCCAGTCAGTCTGTCATTGGAGTGTGATACTAGCGGAGGCGACTGTACAACACTCTATGCAGTTAGCAAGGAATTGATTAATAATCCTATACCGTCAGGCTGTAACGTGAGGGCTATAGATTATTATTACACTCCTGGGGGTTTTTCATGGTTTCACAAGACATAAAATGCTGGTGATTCTCCCCAAAGACTTTTCACAGTGTTAATGGGCACAATCTTCCCACTGAGATCAGGGTGGCATGATGAGACATGAGCCCACTGATACCCTCACTGGCGTTGCTGGCACACGTGTACGGAATGGAAAGCTGTATTAC
The DNA here is from genome assembly GCA_031769625.1 of Taudactylus pleione. Classification (NCBI taxonomy): domain Eukaryota; kingdom Metazoa; phylum Chordata; class Amphibia; order Anura; family Myobatrachidae; genus Taudactylus; species Taudactylus pleione. The sequence goes on from JAUIMM010000280.1 coordinate 532,953, forward strand.
CTATACACAGAATGTGGCGGTTCTATCATCATCAAACACTTGCTAATTATTAAAATAATAGAATAAACTGGAAAATACTGTTTATTGCTGTTGCTGCGTTATTAACTGGCAGCTATTATAAGAATTAGGTTTCGTACTGTATATTGTTTCCATGGTTGAGCAGTCGCCGTTTTTAACGGACGTTACCGCCAGGATAATAGGGGAAGGGCGGCACTTCATATGGGCGGAGATTACGCTATTATTTATGCCCAATCGCCCAACAGCTCTGAACTGAAGCCTTATTTGATGTATACAAATTAGATACAGTTTAGTATTATAAACTAGACCCCTCCCGCCCTGCGGATTCCATAGATGAATGTGATAAAATATTTGAAATTCATAAAAAACAACATTTTTTACCAAATATTTTTGACCATATATATAATATTAAGTACCTCTCTTCTGGAACGAGGGGTGTAATGCATTAGGGAACCCCAGTAGATGGCTACACCCCCTCCTCTATTACATGGGCTCCTACGCAGGGACAAGGTGCTTTATTACGCAATGTAAATATTTCCCCCTAAAATTGCTGCGCAGCCCATTAGTTATTCTGTGTCTCCTGTAAAGTATAAAAACATTTCAGTGGCCACGAAACAGAACGGTCTGTGTCCTTCCCCAACAATGTTCCTCTTTGTTGCTGAATGTGCCCTAGAGACCTGAGTCACCTGCCCTTCTCCTTCGCCCAGCTATATGGATAATGGGGGATATGAAGTTGCTGGGGAAACGTCTGTCTATGATTTATGCCTTCTATTTGCTTTTAAAAGCAATCCCGGCATTTAGAGGAAAAAGCTATTTCACTTCCAGCAATGTTACATGTTATGTAAGAACAACAAAGCTATTGACAACTTCATACATCAGTAAATTGAGTAGAGTAGTATTAACGCCCACTGTTATGCTGCCCATCCACTAGGCGATTTTGACAGGCGATTGCACGATAACGACGTCGTTATCGTGGAATTGCTTGCAAATCGTTCGTAAATCGGGCACTTTATAGTCGGAAACGACCAGCGATGCGTGCGCCTGCTGGTCGTTTTCGACATCAATCATCGGGAAAACATGTTGGTCAACCTGACGATAACGTCAGGTTCAGTATGTTACCAGATGATTGATGAGCCTGCACTGAACGACTGCTCGTCCAGTGCAGGCTCATCACAGACATAGTGATAGCACCATTACAATGTCATAATCGTGCTGTCGTTTCTATGGTCTACTAGTGGATGGGCAGCATTAGACTATCTATCTATCTATCTAACTATCTAACTATCTATCTATCTATCTATCTATCTATCTATCTATCTAATATCTATTTCTTTATATCATATCTATCTATCTATCTATCTATCTATATCATATCTATCTATCTATCTCATATCTATCTATTTATATATCTGTATATATCATATCTATCTATCTATCTATCATATCTATCTATTTCATATCTATCTATCTATCTATCTATCTATCTATCTATCTATCTATCTATCTATCTCATATCTATTTATTTATCTCATATCTATATCATATCTATCTATCTATCTATATATCTATCTATTTCATATCTATCTATCTATATCATATCAATCAATTTCATATCTGTCTGTCTATCTATCTATCTATCTATCTATCTCATATCTATCTATCTATCTATCTATCTATCTATCTATCTATCTATCTCATACCTATCTATCTAGCTATCTCATATCTATCTATCTATATATATCATATCTATCTGTCTATCTATATCTCATATCTAGCAATCTAATATCTATCTATCTATCTATATCTCATATCTATCTATTTCATATCTATCTATCTATCTATCTATCTATCTATCTAATATCTATTTATCTCATATCTATATCATATCTATCTATCTATCTATCTATCTATCTATTTCATATCTATCTATCTATATCATATCAATCTATTTCATATCTGTCTATCTATCTATCTATCTATCTCATATCTATCTATCTATCTATCTATCTATCTATCTATCTATCTCATACCTATCTATCTAGCTATCTCATATCTATCTATATATATCATATCTATCTGTCTATCTATATCTCATATCTAGCAATCTAATATCTATCTATCTATCTATCTATCTATCTATCTATCTATCTATCTATCTATATCATATATATCATCTATCTATCAATTTTTCTCCATTTCAGATTTATGCTCTCATCCTACAGTGCTGCCCTGTCCCTCTCTAAACAGTCATATTTCAAGAACCTCATCTCCCAGTCCTCAAATCCCCAGCGTCTCCTCACCACCTTCAACTCCCTCCTCTGCCCACCCCCTCCTCGTCTCCCCTCCTCGCTCTCATCTCAAATCCGAGCAATGGTATACTGGATCAGGACACGAACTTCATAGATTTTCCACTTTCGGAATATAGCCCACCACAAAAACAAAACCAAAAGAGACTCATAGGGTAATATGTCACCGACTCACAACTTTATCATAAAAAGTAGGAATTAAGAACACGTACATTATTGCCCATTAGGACCTATAATTAGATTCTTGGCAACATCTGTTATATATATTCTCTGTCTCAAACATATGATGCGGAAATGTCCTATTGGTCTAATGGAAACTTAGGCCCTCATTCAGAGCCACTCGCTAGCGGCAGTACGCTCGTTCCGAGCGATGTTCGCACATCTGCGCATGCGTACGGATCGTTATACGCATGCGCGAACCAGTCAGTGCGGCCGAAATTCATGTGCTCGCAATATAGCGAGGGCCTGCTATTTTGAGTGACAGGAGGAGGCGTATGTGGGTGGTAACAGGGGAAGGTGCTTGAAAATGGGGAGTGGAGATCAGAACGCAGGCGTGCTTAAAGGTCAAAACGGGCGTTTTATGGGTGTGCATAATTAATACAGCAGCGTCATTATTTATCTCATATCTATCTATCTATCTATCTATCTATCTATCTATCTATCTATCTATCTTTCATCTATCTCATATCAATCTATATATTTATTTATCTATTTATGTATGTATCTATCTATTTCATATCTATCTATCTATCTATCTATCTATCTATCTATCTATCTATCTATCTATCTATCTATCTCATCAATCTATATATTTATTTATCTATCTATGTATGTATCTATCTCATATCTATCTATATATCTCATATCTATCTATCTATCTCATATCTATCTAGATATCTCATATCTATCTATCTATCTATCTATCTATCTATCTTGTATCTATCTCCTATCTATCTATCTATCTATCTATCTATCTCATATCTATCTATCTATCTATCTATCTATCTATCTATCTATCTATCTGTCTAATTGGTGGCAGCAGCTGACACACCATAGACGCCAGTCAAATTATTTAAGGAATAAGGTGTCTTATAATTTGCACCTTGGAGCCACCTAGGCACCTGCAGTAGAAGAGACAGGAGGAAGGGGCTATTATGTATGTATGTATCTATCGATCTATTTATCTATCTCATATCTATCTATCTATCATTATCTATCTATATATCTATCTCATATCAATCTATATATTTATCTATCTATGTATGTATCTATCTATCTATCTATCTATCTATCTATCTATCTATCTATCTATCTATCTATCTATCTATCTATCTCAGATCTATCATCTATCTATCTCATATCTATCTATCTCATATCTATCTATCTATCTATCTATCTATCTATCTATCTATCTATCTATCTATCTATCTATCTATCTTATATCTATCTCATATCTATCTATCTTCTATCTATCTATCTATCTATCTAACTAATTGGTGACAGCAGCTGACACACCATAGACGCCAGTCAAATTATTTAAGGAATAAGGTGTTTTATAATTTGCACCTTGGAGCCACCTCGGCACCTGCAGTAGAAGAGACAGGAGGAAGGGGCTATTATGTATGTATGTATGTATGTATGTATGTTTGTATGTATGGATCGATCTGTCTATCCATCTATCTATCTATCTCATATCTATCTATCTATCTATCTATCTATCTATCTATCTATCTATCTCATATCTATGTATTTATCTATCTCATATCTATCTATCTATCTTCTATCTATCTATCTATCTATCTATCTATCTATCTATCTATCTATCTATCTATCTATCTAATTGGTGGCAGCAGCTGACACACCATAGACGCCAGTCACAGTATGGTAAGGAATAAGGTGTCTTATAATTTGCACCTTGGAGCCACCTCGGCACCTGCAGTAGAAGAGACAGGAGGAAGGGGCTATTATGGTTCCCCTAGAGCCGGGATCCTACATTTTCCAGCACAATTTCCCATCTGTGTCCCTTACTGTGTCCTTTGTCTTCCTCATCGCTCAGGATGTCTCTGTGTCTCTGTAGCTACGAAATCCATCCACAGCCCCAAAGTGAGCTGGTGTCTTATTTATCAGATCTCATCCCCATGATTGATGCAGCCTTTACCTGAATGTGACACCTATCCGAGCCCCCCCCCATCCAGCCCCCTCTCCCCCCCGGTGACTCTCTGACAAGGACACCGGTAACTGACAGGCACTTCTCACTTTCCAAGTCCCTGAGATGTTGAACCTGAACCTCACCAGTGGGTAATTAGTCTGTGCACTGTGTATTGTGTCCTATAGACTGGTTATATTCTGTAGCCTCCGCTGATGTGTGACACAGGAACATGGACGAGACAGCAATGTGCTGCTAATGTCATCAGAGACCGTATCCGAGAGCCACAAATAATAACTTACTCTGCATTGATGTCACATAAAGGGATATAACCCACTGGTCTACTACCTGCCCTGACCTCTGTGGACATGGGTGACATTTAAGAAAATCCATGGGGGGGGGGTTTATCCTGCCCCCTCCACCCTTATACTGCGGTTATGTGATGTCTTAATTTATGTCTCATGTATAGATTGTTTTCATTTTCATTATCAGTTACACATTTTTTTCTTGTTTGTACTTTAATTACCTATATACATGGTGGTTGCGCCATAATGATTTCACTTTCCAGTAAAGCCTCCAATTCTAATTATAAGAAGAAAACCTCTCTCTCGCTCTCTCTCTCTCTCAAATCCTGAAGGCGTGGCCCCACTCCCTTCCCCCCCCAAAAATATAAGAAACTAGTATGTGCGGTGCGTTCGCCCTCACCTGTAACACTTCTCCTCTCTGGCCAGAACCAATGGCGGCAGGCGTATAACAGCGCAGCTGCACATCGGGCAGTGAGAGGAGGCTGTAGCGGCAGTCTCCGCTCTCTCACTGCCCGATGCGCTGCTGCGACCAGCCGTAGTGGGAAGAGCAGATGGGGCAATCGCTAACCTGGGTTTTCTCCGGGCCCTCCAACGGGCCTGGGTATGTTGTACCCGCCTCCCCCACTCCCTCTGCATAGTGTATTCTAACTATGTGACTCTATAATTAAGGGCAAACATGGCGAGATCTCATTTATAGCAGTCCATATCTGAGATACGGGCAGTGACCTGTGAAGATCCCGACAGGTGAGTATTTTTTCTATTTACTAACCTAACCTCCCCCCCTAACCCTCCCTTAGGGGTGCCTAACCCTAACCTCCCCCCCAAGTGCCTAACCCTAACCCCCCTCTAAGTGGCTAAACCTACCCCCCCCCTTCCCCACAGCCTAACACTAACCCTAAGTCTCCTAACCTCCCCCCCTAACCCTCCCTTAGGGGTGCCTAGCCCTAACCTCCTCCCCAAGTGCCTAACCCTAACCTCCTCCTCAAGTGCCTAACCTTAACCCCGCCTTCCCCGCAGCCTAACCCTAAGTCTCCGGGGGGGGGTGCCTAACCCCCCCCCAAGTGCCTAACCCTAACCTCCCCCGGGGGTGCCTAACCCTAACCCACCAGTCCTCTAGCTTAACCCCGACGCCTCTTTACCAAGGCGAAGCAGGAAGCACTAACAATGTGATGTAAGAACATCTCATCAACAGGAGCGGGGGAGCGTTAACTCCCAGCCTAGTGCTGATGCGCTGTGTCTCCACTGAGCATGCGCGGGATCTCACAAGTATTGAGAGATCCCGCGTGCAGTCCTGGAGCCGGCAGCCGCCGCAGCAGGGACAGCGCTGTCCCTGCTGTGGGGAAAGGGCAGCGCCAGGCTGTAGCTGTCGATAGCGACAACTACAGTGGGCGGAACGGTCTGACCGTTCATACATGGCCCAGGCTATCGACGCTGCTATCTTGTAGACAGCAGCGCCGATAATGACAGGCGCTATGCGACCCCTGTTATTTACCGCCAAACCCCCGATCATACATCGGGGAGAAGCGGTGTCAGAGCACATAACGTGCACTGATTCCGCTTCAGCGTTTCTTACATCTCCCCCAGTATCTCCATTTTGAAATAAATATTTTTGGAAGATACAGTATATACAGTATATAATATATCGACCATTCACTCTCACCACTATTGGTCCTCACATAAGGGGAGATGCACTGAGCCTTGGAGAGAGAGAGAGTGGAAAGACATAAAGTACCAACCAATCAGCTCCTGTCTGTCATTTTTCAAACACAGCCTGTAAAATGAGTTAGGAGCTGGTACTTTATCTCCTTACACTTTATCTCTCTCCCAGGCTTAGGGTATGCAGTCGGGATCCCGACTGTCTAATCCCGGCAAGGGTCTAATAAGAGGCATCGAAATCCCGACGCCTGTCATTTTACCTACGCCGGGAACCTGATACCCGGCATCCCGATCGAAGGTAAACCGGGTGGGTGGTGGATTAGGTTAGGGGCACAAAAGGAGGGGGGCTTAGGGTTAGGCACCCCCCCCGGGAGGGTTAAATTTAGGCTGCAGGGAAGGGGGGATTAGGTTTAGGCACTTACAGGGGGGGTATGTGCCTAAACCTAACCAATCCCAGTCTTAGTACATCTCCCCCATAGAGACAGATATCAGGAAAATTGTGATTCACTATAGAACAGGGATGGGTTACCTCCTTCCTGGGGGCCGTATAAGGCCCTCGGAATCATTTGGTCTGGCCCTCGAAGCTTTTACCTGCTAGCCCTCTGAGCTTTTACCTGCTAGCCTCATTTGACTAGCAGGGGGCCTAGAATGACACCCTGCAGTCAGCATCTATGCAGCAGTGCTGCCTGAAGTGCCCTTAGGACACTTCAGACGTTCACAACGCTGCCCTTACAGCTCCCCGGAGCATCCTCAGGATGCTCTGGGCATTGCTGTAATCACCGGCAATACGTTACACAGAGGCGGCGTGGCTTGCACCAGCCCGCGAATTATGTTATATATATCAAAATGGCACTTGGCAGAAAATAGGTTCTCCACTCCTGCTATAGAACATGCTGGCCTACTTTTGAAAAAGCATTTAGGGAGATTGTGATAGCAGCACCTATGAGCGCGGTGGTAAAGTGGGCGTGTACTGCTACATCTGAGGGGCGTGTCGTACATGTGATAAGCGTCTACTGCTACATCTGAGAGGTGTGTCATACATGTGATAGGCGTGTACTGCTACATCTGAGGGGCGTGTCGTACATGTGATAGGCGTCTACTGCTACATCTGAGGGGCGTGTCGTACATGTGATAGGCGTCTACTGCTACATCTGAGAGGCGTGTCATACATGTGATAGGCGTGTACTGCTACATCTGAGAGGCGTGTCATACATGTGATAGGCGTGTACTGCTACATCTGAGAGGCGTGTCATACATGTGATAGGCATGTACTGCTACATCTGAGAGGCGTGTCATACATGTGATAGGTATGTACTGCTACATCTGAGAGGCGTGTCATACATGTGATAGGCGTGTACTGCTACATCTGAGAGGCGTGTCATACATGTGATGGGCGTGTACTGCTACATCTGAGAGGCGTGTCATATAACTGACTTACGTCCAAATGTTAACGAGCCCCAAAGCTCAAAGCAAAGATCTATTTGTTATAGAAAACGCACACATTTTTTTCTGAAAATACATGTAGCCATAGGGATCATTGTGCCTTATACCCAATGCAGGGAAATTATACTAATGATCCCATTTGAATGTATATATCTCTGTTTTTTTTTTAATATAAATCAGCTTCATAATGGGGGTAAGGTGCAATCAGGGAGATTGCTGGACTCTTCAGGGAGTCAGGGAGATTGCTGCTATTTCAGGCAGTCTTCCTGACAATGAGGGAGAGTTGGCCAGTATGCTATAGATTCATCTAGCCAACCTGTGCCCAAGAGCTTAATCCTTTTATACATTGTTACCCCCAGGAAGAATCTGGATTCTCCTTACAGCTCACAGTGGCAGCAAAATGGACTATATTACATTTGTGTAGAGGAATGGCGCGGACATTAACCTTCTACTGAGTCTTCCCTGGAGAGTCTAGTGATACAACCTAACTAAGGCTGGACCAGGTGGGTACAACACAGTGATGATGTCATCACTATCCACCCACTATGGAGGAAAAACTGGAGAGAAGACGTGTGCTACAAGAAAATGGCCGCCACTCACCAACACACTGATGGCTACTGAGTGCCCAAGTATGTGTTCTGCATTATAGGTGATTTATTCCTAAGGAATTGTGCTGGTTTCCTGGAGATGTGTGCTCCATAGCTCTATAGGAGGACATGTGTGTTGTATTACAGGGGGTGTGTGCTGCATTATAGGGAGGACAAATTGCATGAACCTGATGGAAGGGAGAGAGCTGGAGTGTGTGTGTGTTATATAAGATGCTAGAGAGTGACTGATGATGAATGAGGAGTGCAGGATATTTGTCATGCTCCTCATACTGGCCTATTCTCCCGGGACTGCCGGGAGCCTCACGAAAATCGGGTGCCACAAGAGTAGGTAAGTCCCTCTGAAATGGCCGCAGGCTCCCTGCGTCACCCCCATGACCGCACGTGAAAGTGGGCGGTTCGGGGGACGATGACTAAATTTGCGCTGAATCACGTCATTGTAACCCTGCCCCCGATCATGCCAGCACGCCCCCGCTCCGCCCACTTAAGCCACCCCCACCCTCCCTTCTGCACCGACCTGGCAGCCTCCTCCAAGAGAGAGAATGCAGAATGTCGGTAAGTCATGCTTGCCGACATTCAGCTCCCTCCTTCCGGGAGGGAGCAGAATGTCTGCGCACTGCGGCGGGGGGAAGGGGGGGGCGTGGCCGGGTAATGATGCAACATTGGGGGGGGAGCCGGGGGCTAGCTGATATATAACGTGTAAAATAAAGAGACATCAGATCATTCACTCTCTTTAACGGCTCTATTCATTACCACTTAATTTTTACAAAAAAAAAAAAAAAGAAATTAAGTTTTCGGGCCATTCATCAAAAAATGAATGCAGGAGATATCACAGATATTTCCTGCTTACCTTCCTCTCCCGGAATGGCCCTCTGTCCCCATACACTAGTATCACATATATCACATATATCTCCTACTTACCTTTCTCTCCCGGAATGGCCCGCTGTCCCCATACACTAGTATCACAGATATCTCCTACTTACCTTCCTCTCTCGGAATGACCCGCTGTCCCCATACACTAGTATCACAGATATCTCCTGCTTACCTTCCTCTCCCGGAATGACCCGCTGTCCCCATACACTAGTATCACAGATATCTCCTGCTTACCTTTCTCTCCCAGAATGACCCGCTGTCCCCATACACTAGTATCACAGATATCTCCTGCATACCTTTCTCTCCCGGAATGGCCCGCTGTCCCCATACACTAGTATCACAGATATCTCCTACTTACCTTCCTCTCTCGGAATGGCTGCTGTCCTCATACACTAGTATCACAGATATCTCATGCTTACCTTCCTCTCCCGGAATGCCCCGCTGTCCCCATACACTAGTATCACAGATATCTCCTGCTTACCTTCCTCTCCCGGAATGGCCCGCTGTCCCCATACACTAGTATCACAGATATATCTCCTGCTTACCTTCCTCTCCCGGAATGGCCGCTGTCCCCATACACTAGTATCACAGATATCTCCTGCTTACCTTTCTCTCCCGGAATAGCCCGCTGTCCCCATACAATAGTATCACAGATATCTCCTGCCTACCTTCCTCTCCCGGAATGGCCCGCTGTCCCCATACACTAGTATCACAGGTATCTCCTGCTTACCTTTCTCTCCCGGAATGGCTGCTGTCCCCATACACTAATACCACAGATATCTCCTGCTCACCTTTCTCTCCCGGAATGGCCCGCTGTCCCCATACACTAGTATCACAGATATCTCCTGTTTACCTTTCTCTCCCGGAATGGCCCGCTGTCCCCATACACTAGTATCACAGATATCTCCTACTTACCATCCTCTCCCGGAATGGCCGCTGTCCCCATACATTAGTATCACAGATACCTCCTACTTACCTTCCTCTCCCGGAATGGCCGCTGTCTCCATATACTAGTATCACAGATATCTCCTACTTACCTTCCTCTCCCGGAATGGCCGCTGTCCCCATATACTAGTATCACAGATATCTCCTGCTTTCCTTTCTCTCCCGGAATGGCCCGCTGTTCCCATACACTAGTATCACAGATATCCCCTGCTTACCTTCCTCTCACGGAATGGCCGTTGACCCCATACACTAGTATCACAGATATCTCCTGCTTACCTTTCTCTCCCGGAATGGCCGCTGTCCCCATACACTAGTATCACAGATATCTCCTACTTACCTTCCTCTCCCGGAATGTCCCGCTGTCCCCATACACTAGTATCACAGATATCTCCTGCTTACCTTTCTCTCCCGGAATGGCCGCTGTCCCCATAGACTAGTATCACAGATATCTCCTGCTTACCTTTCTCTCCCGGAATGGCCCGCTGTCCCCATACACTAGTATCACAGATATCTCCTACTTACCTTTCTCTCCCGGAATGGCCCGCTGTCCTCATACACTAGTAGCACAGATATCTTCTGCTTACCTTCCTCTCCCGGAATGTCCCGCTGTCCCCATACACTAGTATCACAGATATCTCCTGCTTACCTTTCTCTCCCGGAATGGCCCGCTGTCCCCATACACTAGTATCACAGATATCTCCTACTTACCTTTCTCTCCCGGAATGGCCCACTGTCCCCATACACTAGTATCACAGATATCTCCTACTTACCTTCCTCTCCCGGAATGGCCCTCTGTCCCCATACACTAGTATCACAGATATTTCCTGCTTACCTTCCTCTCCCGGAATGGCCCGCTGTCCCCATACACTAGTATCACAGATATCTCCTGCTTACCTTTCTCTCCTGGAATGGCCCGCTGTCCCCATACACTAGTATAACAGATATCGCCTGCTTACCTTCCTCTCCCGCAATGGCCGCTGTCCCCATACACTAGTATCACAGATATCTCCTACTTACCTTTCTCTCCCGGAATGGCCTGCTGTCCCCATACACTAGTATCACAGATATTTCCTGCTTACCTTCCTCTCCCGGAATGGCCCGCTGTCCCCATACACTAGTATCACAGATATCCCCTGCTTACCTTCCTCTCCCGGAATGGCCGGTGACCCCAAACTATAGTATCACAGATATCTCCTGCTTACCTTTCTCTCCCGGAATGGCTGCTGTCCCCATAGACTAGTATCACAGATATCTCCTACTTACCTTTCTCTCCCGGAATGGCCACTGTCCCCATACACTAGTATCAGAGATATCTCCTGCTTACCTTTCTCTCCCGGAATGGCCGCTGTCCCCATACACTAGTATCACAGATATCTCCTGCTTACCTTTCTCTCCCAGAATGTCCGCTGTCCTCATACACTAGTAGCACAGATATCTCCTGCTTACCTTCCTCTCCCGGAATGGCCGCTGTCCTCATACACTAGTAGCACAGATATCTTCTGCTTACCTTCCTCTCCCGGAATGGCCGCTGTCCCCATACACTAGTATCACAGATATCTCCTACTTACCTTTCTCTCCCGGAATGTCCCGCTGTCCCCATACACTAGTATCACAGATATCTCCTGCTTACCTTTCTCTCCCAGAATGTCCGCTGTCCTCATACACTAGTATCACAGATATCTCCTGCATACCTTTCTCTCCCGGAATGTCCCGCTGTCCCCATACACTAGTATCACAGATATCTCCTGCATACCTTTCTCTCCCGGAATGTCCCGCTGTCCCCATACACTAGTACCACAGATATCTCCTGCTCACCTTTCTCTCCCGGAATGGCCCGCTGTCCTCATACACTAGTAGCACAGATATCTCCTGCTTACCTTTCTCTCCCAGAATGGCCCGCTGTCCCCATACACTAGTATCACAGATATCTCCTGATTACCTTTCTCTCCCGGAATGGCCCGCTGTCCCCATACACTAGTATCACAGATATCTCCTACTTACCTTCCTCTCCCGGAATGGCCCTCTGTCCCCATACACTAGTATCACAGATATTTCCTGCTTACCTTCCTCTCCCGGAATGGCCCGCTGTCCCCATACACTAGTATCACAGATATCTCCTGCTTACCTTTCTCTCCTGGAATGGCCCGCTGTCCCCATACACTAGTATCACAGATATCTCCTGCTTACCTTCCTCTCCCGCAATGGCCGCTGTCCCCATACACTAGTATCACAGATATCTCCTGCTTACCTTTCTCTCCCGGAATGGCCTGCTGTCCCCATACACTAGTATCATAGATATCTCCTACTTACCTTTCTCTCCCGGAATGGCCTGCTGTCCCCATACACTAGTATCATAGATATCTCCTACTTACCTTTCTCTCCCGGAATGGCCTGCTGTCCCCATACACTAGTATCATACAATATTTTTGGAGCTTGACTGCGAGAGCATTCGCTATCTTCAGATGGCGCGTGCTCCTGCAACCCACTCCTTCACTATAGGAAGCAGTACCGGGTTGCACAGAGCGACCCTTCCCTCCGCCACTGTATGGCTCCTTCCACCGGACGCCAGGGCTTTTGTGTGCCTGCGTGAACTCTAGGTCATGCAGGCGCATTAACTACACTGCCCCAAAAGGAGCAGTCAAAACATTTTGGGAGACAGATGATTTTCAGGTCAGATGTCGCCGCGCCGGAGCAATGATCAATTAATCCAGTTGAAATGTTTACAGTTGAACGTAAGTAAAGTTTATGACCCGCCTCTCAGATGGAGCAGGACTACATCTCTCAGGTGCGCCAGAGATATCACATAATATTAAATTCCCTAGAAGTTAGTGACATCGCTGATGAGGCATGAACCTACCTCTTCCACCATGTAAGTGATGGGTTCAGTTTACGTTTTTAACAAATTTCTTATTGGAAGTGACTGTTGGATGAAATACAACTGAAGTTCAGCGTTAAGTCATCTCCAGCACAGAATTTCTCACAGGAATGTCCCTCCTCCTCCCTGGTCCCTTTTAGGTTTGGGAAACAGCTGCAGATTGTGACCATTTTGTGTAACACATATTATTCCAGTCATGAACAACATAATGCTACACTTGAAGCCACTGCGGGGCCTTCCACATGACAAGACTGATCCGGACACTTAAAGAGTCTCATCCATTCCCAGTATGACAGAGACACGTTGCGGCCTGTACCAGCTCTCTTCCCCCCCGATACCCCACAGCGCAGGGCCTCAGTCATTCCCAAATTCATTAACACTTTTCACAGGGAGCTATAACAGGAGGCGAGGAGACCCCATCACCAGAGCTGTGACAGAGGGAGCGCAGGAGGGACGGCTGCTGACTGATGGACAGATATCAGAGGAGAAGAGACAGCAGGACGATAGAGACTGTGGTGATGGCAGAGAGAGGTGACTCTAGAGGGATAAAAGTGGGAGGGGGCACTTATTAATGGGGAGATCCAGCACTGTTAGGTTCAGGTTAACTAGTCACATACATTACCCCCATGCCTGGGGCAGCAACGTCCAAATATCTTATCACCATTTTATTTTCCTATTTTCAGTTGTGTGTTACTTTGTTATAACCAGCCTCATATGCTCCCCAAAAAGTGCTGAGGGAATATTTAGTGCAGCCTCCAAGTATACACAATGGGACAGGGAGGGAAAGTGGGAGATATAGGGGCTATACTAATGATAACGCTACAGAGCGATAGATAGATAGATAGATAGATAGATAGATAGATAGATAGATAGATAGATATGAGATATATATTAGATAGATAGATAGATAGATATGAGATAGAGAGATATGAGATAGATAGATAGATAGATAGATAGATAGATAGATAGATAGATAGATAGATAGATATGAGATAGATAGATAGATATGAGATAGATAGATATGAGATAGATCGATAGATGAGATAGATAGATATTAGATAGATAGAGAGATATGAGATAGATAGATAGATATATAGAGAGATATGAGATAGATAGATAGATAGATAGATAGATAGATAGATAGATAGATAGATAGATAGATAGATAGATAGATATGAGATAGATAGATAGACAGGTATTAGATATATAGATAGATAAATAGATATGAGATAGACAGATAGATAAATAGATAGATAGATAGATATGAGATAGATAGATAGATATGAGATAGATAGATAGATAGATAGATAGTTAAATAGATATGAGATAGATAGATAGATAGATATGAGATAGATAGTTAAATAGATATGAGATAG